>CM062293.1:350807151-351407151 GCA_031216915.1 Pictodentalium vernedei
CCTCCATATCGTCCCTGCGCGCCTTCGGCGCGCGAAATCATTTCGTTCGTTTCAACGTGGGGAAAACCATTTGGGAAATGGTGAGTCTGCCAAGTATAACATACGGTACGGAAGTGGTACCCCTAAACCAGACGGCCGTAAAGAGTTTGGAAGTCCTGCAGAACGATGCAGGCCGATGGATAACGGAAGCGAGTAATGCCGCAGCGCTAGAAGCAATCAGGGGTGGGCTTGGGTGGATGTGGATCAAGGACAGAATAGACCTATTGAAACTCGGTTATCTTAATTATTTGGCAAATCTCCTCGACAGCCGATGGTGTAAAGTAATGTTCCTGAGAATTTTCAACTCAAATATCAAGACGGGGTGGATGGTCGAAGTGGGGGAGCTAGTAGAGAACTACTCATTGGAGATCTCGGACCTAGACGTTGGAGCAAACCAGGGTAAAAAAATCGTCAGAGAAAGGGTCATGGAGGATTGTAACCGTAATTGGCGAGAGGGGGGTCAAATCAAAGAGGTATTTGGGTGGCATGCGTGATAAAGAGACGCCTGATTTTGAAGAATACCTTGATGGCACCTAAGGGGGATAACTGTTGTTCAAGCTGAGGTCGTTGTCCCTGAAGCCGAGGGGAAAAACAGTGAAAAGGAGTGCCAGATGTGTAATTTGGACGTGGTGGTGACCCTGGAACACTTTCTTCTAGAATGTCCAAAATACCAGTCTAACAGAAGATTCACTGGGAGTATAATGGGGAAGTGGGATGGGAGAATGAAGGACATGCGGTTAGTGGGAGACTCGAAGGAGAGGGTTAATATGCTAATCGGAGATATTGGGAAGAATGGGGCAAGGGATGTCATCAAGCAGTTCGTCTCCGATTGTTGGGAGGAGAGAAGAAGCGTGGGAATAGGGAGGCAGTTGGGAGTACAGGGGTAACCAAGGCCTTCTCACCCGAAGTGTTATTTATTTATTTTATGCAGTGTGCCCAAGTACACTGTTCCACCGTACCTCCACGTGGGCAGTCAGGATTAAGTGCCTTCCCAAGGACACGATGCAACGACCCGTGGTGGAGATTGAAGCGTGGATGTTTTTGGTTTGAAGTACATTGCCTTGTACCACTGACCTCCCAATAAATAAATAAATTTTATCTAACAATCATATACATTTTGGTTTGAAAACCACGAGAAACGGTACGTATCACATAATTTGTTCCGATTCCGTATCATATGGACGACTCATTCTGATTCCGTATCATATAGATGACTTGTTTCCGGGAACACGACGGGCTATCATTATAGCAGGCGTATGAATACATTCTATGTGCGTCTCAGTGATCGACTCAGCTGATCGCCAACACAAACAAAAACCCTTATCATTAGCGACAGAACTATTTATAGCCAATGCCCCACCCCCCGCGCCAACACACACACACAATAAATATAAAATGCACTATTAAATATTACACACTTGTAAATTCAAGTGTATCATCATAGGAAGTGTCATTGAGAGTGAATAATTTTACAACGCATGCAACTTTGAAAATTTGCGGTGACCGCGTTCCTCATTGTTTGTTAAAGTGCACAACAATATTGTTCCATAAAATATGAGTTTTTTTTTAAACCTTTTTCTCCCTCAACATTATGTACCAAAACTCTATTAGTAATTTAAGGTTTCGTCTGTTTATGTGCAGAAGTGTTAGATAAATGAATTATCATGATAATGTGTATGTCCTGTGATTTGTATCAGATTCTCGGTGGTGTCCCAGAATGGGATCATAAGCCGGCTCGTTGAGATCCCATTCTGGACACCACCTCGAATCTGATACAAATCACAGGACATACACATTATCGTGATAATCTGTATTTTTATCACTCTCTTGGGAATTCAGGGACTGTCAGAGTAATTCTTTAATAGATCATAAGATTTTTATATTCAATCGGCAGGAATTTACTCTGACCAATATGCATTTAGCCCTTAAGTCCCCATACAGCCACATATAGCACCTTTTATATTGTTCTGAAAACGTTCCGAGTCTACTCTTCCTTGATAACGCTTCTGGTAGGATGCATTTATCTTGACAGTGTCTTTTCATCATTGCTGGCTGCCAATACAGGCAGCCTACAATAATATAGAAACGCTAAGTCACTGCTGTACTTATATACGCAGTAGTCTTTTATTTTTTTTATTTAGATTCAATTTTGTGTTCATCTCTGACTAAAGAAATTGATACAGAATGCATATTAAATGCAGTTATCTACAGACGTTCCCCGGGAAGTGAAGCAGTCCCACCTGTTCACCGCGGTAAACAGGCTCTATTTTACTGGTAAAATAGGATCCATTCAACAATGCTTGGGAGGTGCAAACCCTCTAAAATGGTCTTGAGTTGATACTCATGTTGTGGTCATGGTTAGCCATTGTGCAAAAATATATGACCTTAAACACCAATAAATAAATAAATCTACAGACGTACAGATTTAAAAGCAGAAATATTTTCTACATCAGGAATTACAGGGAAACAATAGTTTACTGAACAGTATCAGGGTAGTGTTGGGGGCCATAAGTAGTTATTAACAAGAAAATAATCTCAGGACCAAGGGTTAACATGGCAATATTTCTGATGGTGTGGTAAATCGTTTGTGGTTTGGAAGTTTTATGAAATCAACCGGGTTATTCAAAAAGGAAGTAATCAATTAAGGTGATGGTTACATGACCAAAAGGGGGTGCGGTGGATCAGTAGGTGGAGGTGCAGGCTGCAAGCCGAGAGATCATCGGTTCGAATATCATCTGCGGCTACCGCGTTGTGTCCTTGGGCAAGACACTTCACCCCCATTACCCACGTGTGGACAAATAATTAGTTTCTGCGCGAAACCTTTAACCCTTTACCTAACCTGAAAAGCAGACGACACTTGCAAAAATAATTCTTGAATAACAAATTTTTTTCATTTTTTGTCTCAAAAGCATAGGTTATGACCCCCTCGTTGGAACGAGCTCGACGAGCTCGTTCCAACGAGGGGTTATAACCTATGTTTTTGAGACAAAAAATGAAAAAAATAATGAAAATTAATTGGCGATTTTTGAGAATAGCGCTGGCCGGGTTTGGCCGTTACGTAAGGTAAAGGGTTCATCGGGCGGATGTGGCATTGCAAAGCCTTCTTGAACTCAAGGGGTAAAATACACCACCGCTCATACTATTGTGTAGATTATTAGGCCCAACACAAACCAATGACATGAACTTCTGATGGCAAAGAAATAACTACAACCCCCCCCCCCCCCCCCCCCCCCCCCCCCCCCCCCGTCCTCATGCAATTTTACCAAAAATTGGCCCGAGAAACAGAAGATCTACTTTGTGGGGTCTTGTCACTTACAATTTCGTTTGGTACGCTACTTCAGGCCATTCGCTGAAGTAGTCAATAAAGGTTATAACACAAAGACAACCAGATGTGGCTCATTCAAACGATCCAATTATATCTAAAGCTAGCGTTTTCAAGGCTGGGTTAGGCAACTCCACTGGCTCAGGAGGTGTATTGGAAGCAATTGCCGTTTTGTCGTGCCGGACATAAACAGAACAACACTTGCTTGTTGACACTGTATTGGCATCTATTTATTTTAGGCCGCCAATACAGCGACCGCAACCTTTGCTTTGTCCTTCTCACTCCCTGGTGACTTTCCTGTGCTAGTTCAATTATTTTTGCCACAGTGATACTGGTACAATCACCCTTTCCGACCGCTCATCACAATGCTACAATGAACAGATAACTCATATCTAACAATGCAAAAGGCAAGTAGGTCGTTGTCCAACTTCGACTTGATCCAATTTTGTGAAACTTGTTTACGTAATTTATATGAAACCGGGCACATTTTCGAAGCCTTAATAAGTTCTGCTTCGGAAAGTGAATCATTATTTACTTGTCAAATCGTAACACATTCACATCCTGAAAGGTGTAGACTCGGATAACGGTTTCCTAGAGAGATAATCTGAAATGACATTTTAGGCCCACTTTTGTGTTCATCATCAAACGTAAAACTCCTCAGCCTGACTGGACCATCTAGAAATTCTTAGACCTGTGCGATTATTTCCTTTTTTGTTGTGAGTAAAGTCGTGAAGGCCATGTGATCTGTTCTTAAAATAAATTTTTAGTACGCCACTTTTCGATCGCCCACACGCAGGCAAGTACTGCCTTTCAACTATAGAATATATTATTTCAGCTTCTTTTAAAAGTCTAGAAGCGAAAGCAATGATACTTTCACTGTAGTTAGTCCGCACAAGCAGGGTTAGCATTGGCTGAAGACAAGTACAACCATCGACGTACAGTATACTATCAAGCAGCAATGACAAGATTTGATGAAAAATTCACGGCCCCAATTCCAATGCCGCTAGCATCGGCCGTGACTATCAGAGGCTGCAGAGCCGGGGGTGTGGGACAGGGCCATGTGCCACCCCCCCCCCCCCACACACACACTTTTTCCATATATTATGTGTACTGTATCACTTATATTGAGACAGTAAGTACTGTATGAATTATTTTTAAGCTGAATGACATTTTTTCTCTTTAGTCCTTATTTACCCTCAATTACCCTCTCTCAAAGAGTGAAATTGTACAAATATATCTCCGTAACCCCCCCCCCCCCCCCCCCAAAAAAAAAAAAAAAAAATATCCGCTCACATGCGAGGGAATGGGGACGGGGTGGGGGTGGACCCAGGAATTCAAAATTGTCATACCACGGGCCAATCCCTGATCGACCGTGGTAGCGATGTCACTTGGTTGCCCCATGGCGGCCTTGTTTATTTCCTCTGGCGGAAACAGTGGACGGGTCCGTCCGCCCTCAGTTGGAAGTTTTAGTACTAAGCAATCGACCTTCGCCTTGGCGGGAAAATGATAAACAAGGGAGTGTCTATCACTCAGTGGAACATGTTTAACCCGTAAAGAAGTACAAGTGTCAACGTATATTTATATTGCCTTACGAATATAAAGCTAGAGTAATATATCTTATGTTATCCAGAAGATTACGTCCCCACATTATTTTTGCTCCCGTCGCCTCTAGTGACTACACTCTTTAGTTGAGGGTCGTATAAAAGAAGATCTGTACGTTTAATCATTATTTTCTTTACAGTTTCAAAACTGTGTTGAGCTGAACCAGACCACACAAAACATTCATTTCCTCTTGCACACTGCCTCATTGGTTCCACGATTCGTCCCCTGAGTGCCAATGTGTTTTATGTGCCTACTGACATGTACTCCCAACTGCCTCCCTATTCCCACGCTTCTTCTCACCTCCCAACACTCGGAGACGAACTGCTTGATGACATCGCTTGCCCCATTCTTCCCAATATCTCCGATTAGCATATTAACGCTCTCCCTGGAGTCTCCCACTAACCACATGTCCTTCATTCTCCCATCCCACTTCCCCATTATACTCCCAGTGAATCTTATTCTTTTAGACTGGTACTTTGGGCATTCTAGAAGAAAATGTTCCAGGGTCTCCACCACGCCCAAATTACACACCTGGCACTCCTTTTCGCTGTTTTTCCCAATTTTCCCCTCAGCTCCAGGGACCGCGACCTCAGCTTGAACAACAGAGAACCCCCAAAGGTGCCATCAAGGTACTCTTCAAAACCAGGCTTCTCTTTATCACGTAGGCCACCCAAAGATCTCTTTGATTTGATCCCCTCTCGTGAATTAAGGGTACCACCCTCCAGTCATACCCCAAAACCTTCGCAATTCATCAACGTTACTTGGTACAGACGATTCGAGTAAACCATCAACATATTCATCATGAGGCTTTATTCCTTCAGCTGAAATGTGGTAACCTAAAAAATTACGTTGGATTTTTAGGAATTCACATTTCTTAAACTTCAGCTTTAACCCCCCTCATCTGCACAGCGCAAAACGTTTGCAGGGTTTTTCTCGTGTACATCTTTTGTAGCTGCATGGACAACAACGTCACTCGTGTAGGACTCGACACTGGGCGAATTCCGAAAAATACTGGTCATAATTTTCATAAACGCCGAAGGAGCCGAATTTAATCAGAACGGAACTCTGCAAAAACGAAACAACCCTTCATTTGTAATGAATGTAGTCAGGTTACGACCACACTAATGCAATTCCACCGGATGGAAAGCGATTTTGAGATCAAGCCTAGAAAATAATGTAGAGGTTCCTAGTTCAGAAACAATTTCATCAGTTCTTTGTTATGGAAATCCGCTGGCTACAGTTGCTTTATTGGTTTTTCTGTGGCCCACACAAACCCTTATTTTACCCCCTTCTTCTGCCTAACTAAAATCGTGAATATCCATTCAGAAGCGTCAACCTTTTCAATAATTTTCTCATACTAAATGTCTTTCAAAACATCAGAAACTTCTTTACGGACTGACAAAGGAAGGGGGCATAGTTTTTGACGTACAGGGGTCATTCCACTACGTGTATGGATTTGGTGAACAAAACCTTCAACAAGTCCATGAGCAGGTTGATATATGTCAGAACCGTCATCAACCGACTTGCTATTATTGCTATTTTCGGTATCAATATATAAACAGTCAGTGTGAGATGAAAGTTTGATTTTAGAAGGGTTAGCGTTCTCGTTCAAGTCACATAATTTACCACCTACAACGTTTAGTTCCAGTGCTTTTACCTGGTCCATTCCGATAATGGAAGTACCCTTTTCAAACACATAAAGTTCTGCTAAAAACGACTCGTGGCCATACTTTAGATTTACAGTCATACAGCCTACACAGTAGACCCAGTATCTAGTAATGAATAGGGTTTAATATATTCTCTGTTTTCTATAGTAACGGGAACGGGAATGAAATTACACTCAGAACCGGGAACCATGAAATGTCCCGGATAATATCTAGTAAATTTTTTAGAGTAACAAGACGCATTTATTTTTGTGAAAATTAATTAATTTTCCCAAGAGAAGTGTGAAAACCCAAACCCGCTTCCAACTCATCTTCATTTTCAGAATCGCTAGTTTTATCACCACTCCCTCTACCGGCTCCAACTCCCACTTCACTGCCGTCACCCGTCTCCTCTGCTTGAAGCAGAGGAGACGGGTGGCGGCAGTGAAGAAGGAGTTGATGTTGAAGGAGGTTGTGAATAGTGAGTGATACTAGTGATTAGGAAAATGAAGACGAGTTTGAACACGAAGCGAGTGAAGATCTTACTGTTGAAGAGAGGAGGCCTCCGGGACTGATTAAGATATACAGTGATTTGGTGAAAAAGGTTCTTCAGGAAGCAGAATTGTAAAAAGTTCAGGTGTGTAAGGGATGAAGAATCATACAAACTTACGATGGGTCAGTTTTTCAATTTTGAAAACTTCAGTTGAACACAAACCGTGCCATGAGTAATTCCCGGTTCCCTGCTATAGATTTCCCAGGTATCGTGACCGGCTTTCGGAACCGAGAGCCCGGGAATTCCCGTTCCCGGTATTAAACCCTAGTAATAAATGAAAAGTAAAATTCTTTGCAAGAACTGAAAAATTCACATCTCGGAGGATTTTATTGTCGGCGGCAATGTGTGTTGATTTTGTCCCTAAATAAAACACTGTTATTTCGAGTACCGTTAACTCGTTCACACCTCGTGAGTTGGATCGACATGCTCATTGAAAATTACCAGTTTTCCTGCACGTTTCACATTTTGCATTCTTTGCTGGGCATTGTTTGCGAGATGATTCACTGACCCACATCGATAACAACGCAATGAAATGGCACCCTTTGAAGTGTTTGCCTGTTTTGAATTTTTGTTTTGGTTTGGTTTTTGTTACTTGATGAAAAAACACTGGATTTCTGGAAATGTCGAAAGGCCTCGACACATTCAGTTATACACTTTCATTAAACGTGATAATTTTAGCTTCGTTAATTGCATTTTCAAACAATTTTGACACTTCTGTAGCTTAAATCAAAGTAAGGCCTTTTTCAGTACCAGACGTTCACGGATTCGAGAACTTGATGTTTTTTCGACAATTTGATTTCCAATCATTTCATCGACCATACTCCTGAATTCACAGGTAACTATTATTTCACACAAACTTGAAACACAATGTTCCATCATTTCACTGGGACGCTCGTGTTCGGCCGATTGTGGGCAATCGGATGACAACGGCAACAGCTCCCGGAACATCGGTTCAACCGATTGTTGCCAAGCATTTTGTGATGATTCATTAACCGCATTTTATTATCTTCTGCAATTGTTCAATTGTTAATTAAAATGACGTCAAAGATACCATTCATGACAAAGTTGAGAAACAACCACAATGTGTATTCTTAAGCTCTCTAGATACCCCTTTACGGGATATTCACGTTAAACAACACGTAAAGCTTACAACTGACCGCACGTTCGGCAATCACCAGTTCATACTGGAAAAGTGAAGCTTGTACTCCATTGACTCAAGTCGCAGTAAAATTACCAGTCGCGCACACATGGCGGTAAACGTGTCTCTGAGAGCCACGTTTCCGCCCATGTGTGCGCGACAGGTAATTTTACTGCGACCCCCCGTCAACGAGGTTTAACACTGTGAAAAATGTTCAGTTTAATGTAGTTCTTTCGAGCCCCGACTTGTTGTCTAGTAGTGCACGGTATTACAGACGGAATCGGCATCAGAATCGGCCGATTGTGAGCTCAAATAACCTGTAATCGGTCAGCGACCATTTTTGGTTATCGGTTGAGCACTACGGGACGATGAGTTCTTTGCCTGCACTTTTAGCGTTCTGCAACAGCATTAAGGTATTACATATTTTAGTAAGGGAAATTTGTTTACTTTGAAATTCCCACCTCTGATGTTCCATGAATACAAATTAAATAAACACAAATTAATGAAGGTCAACTCTATTGAGTTGATGGCATATGTGTTTCGTGTTCTTTTCGCCACAACCTTCATTTAGGTGTATAATTTGTGTTTCTTTAATTTCGATTTACGGAATATCAGAGGTGGGAATTTCAAAGCAAATAAATTTCCCTTACTAATATAGCACCTTAAGGTTAAATGCAAATTAAATATACACAAATTATACATCAAAATGAAGGTTGTGATGTATAAAACACGAAAAATATATGTGGGCACCAATGCTTCCTGGAAGTCTGCTACGGTGCTACCGTATTCGTACCAGAACGAATAGCCTAATAAAATAATATTTCAAGAGAATAACTCGTCACCAAATGTGTTTCAGATATCCAAGAATAGAGCTAGGAAATCAAAATTCTTCAAAACGCAGCGACAGAGCTGCATGGGGTTCTAATTTTAGTTGGGCGGGGTGGGAAGGGGGGCGGGGGTTGTATGTGTGAGGTAAACGATATTATCCGAGCTTGTGAGGTGGCGGCATACCCCTACCCCCCTCCCCCCCCCCCCCCCCCACGGTTTCCGCACATGATCGATTTAAGTTTCCCGACCAGAATTATATTATATTATATAATTGCTCCTCAGCCTAACGTAATGTCTACAGGACACTTTTGGAATGGCTATAAATCACGTAATTTGTGATGACCCGGTGGAGTGACTTCGCGCTTTTGAGGTCTTTTTTGTTGCATATTGGTTACAAAATCTAAAAGGGCATCAGTAACTCGAAAGGCGCTTTCAAGTTTTTTTCTTTAGCGACAACCAGAGTCCTCGTGTGGCCGTCAAGATTATTGTAGTGTTAACCAAATTCATGTTTATTAAGCAATATTAAATCTTTCAAGTACTTGTACTATTTTTAGCAAAAATGGAATTTTACCCATGAGTCTAATTGTACTTTCCTTCACTGGTTGTAGCCATGTGAAGAAACCAGTCATTAGTCCGACTGTTTACAGTTTGGGGCTATAGACATGACTTTCGTCCGTCTGTCCGTCCGTCTGTCCACCTGTTTACATTTAGAGTTTTTGGTTAAAGTTGTGGTTAAAGTTTTTTAGTCAAGGTTAAAGTTTTTTTTCTTTTAAATTAATATTAATTACTATTGATTGCATCATTCTCATTATGTTTTTCATCTTATTTTGGGAAATATTTAACCCTTTTTGTATGGCAATTTAACTTAGAACTTCCAGGTTAAAGTTTTTGGTTAAAGTTTTTTTGGGGTATACAAAGTTACACCTTTATTTATTCAAACGCCTTACTGCAATGTCACTGTTTCTCATTTGGGACAATGTCTACTATCTACTGAACCTTTCTACAGTGATTTTCATTAATACTGGCACGATTTTAACCCCTTTTAAACATGTTTTCAGACTAAGTTTCTTTATATTTGAAATTAGGCTTTGCCACATACGTTCTTACTTTAATTCTTGCATGGTCAGTACAACTTAATGATTGCATTTACATCAATGATATCTTTTATCGGTTTTAGGAAATATTTAACCCTTTTTGACAGCCAGTTTTACTTAATATTCCTAGCTTAAAGTTTCGGATTAAAGTTTTGCTTTTCATGGTTGTACCTTTCGTTCTTCAAACACTGTGTTACAATGTCATTGTTTTTCATTTGGGACAAAGTCTACTTAACCTGTATACAGAGGTCTCAAATAATATTGGCATTAATTTAACCCTTTTCAAAACGGTTTTCGAACTTAGTTTCTATAAATTTCAAATTAGGCTTCTACCACACTTTTGTTACTTTTTATCCCCCCACAAGGGAGGGATATAGCATAGTGCTCTGTCCGTCAGCCTGACTGTTCGTCCGTCTGTCCGAACTTTATTTATGGCGTAACTTGAACAATAGTTAACAGATTTCAATTCTTTTCAAGATATGTCGTTACAGCAGCAATGTCTTTGTCAAGTTCGATGCCCACCATTATCCAAAGAAAATTGTTGAAGTTATTGCCCTTGCCCCCCCCCCCCCCCCACCACCTCTCGCCAATTAGGCATTTTTTTCTTTGCTCCAAAATGCATTTTGAAGTATTTAGAGTGACTTCATGCAGAATTTTTTTAACCCCATACCCCTACAACACTCCCTCCCCCGCCCGTGCCAATCAGGCACTTCTTTTTCGGTCCACAATGCATTTTGAAGGATTTAGAGTGACAGCATGCTGAAAAAGTGACCCCGGCGGGGGGGGGGGGGGGGGCTATTTAAGCAACATTTTTTTTTTGGCCCAAAATCATTTTGAAGGATTTAGTGTGACCACATGCAGGGGCCATTTAAGCAACATTTTTAGCTCAACTTTGGCGTAGTCAAATTTGAGGTTATGCCATGGCCCGTCGTCCGTCCGTCCGCCCGTCTGTCCGTCCGTCAACAATTCAATACGGTTCGGTCCGAAATTCAAGATGGCCACCAGCAGCCATTTTGTACCTTAGTTTGTGCAATCAGTTTTTTGTACAGAACTTCTGTATGAAAGTTCTGATTCGAATAAACTTTTGTCTGAATGTTCAGTAACATGGAATACATCACATATAATACGGGTTTTTTTCTCGTGCAGAAATTCTGCAAATTTAATTAGATGAACGTTGATTTTTTCAGTGCCACTAACACACAGTAAGTACACATGTCAATACGGCTCGGGCTAGGGGCTGTATTTATGAACCGATCTTCACGAAACTTCTTGGGTACCTTTGTTATTACCTTAGGACGAGAACGAGTGTTTCTGGGTACGGTCCAAAATTTAAGATGGCCACCAGCAGCCATTTTGTACTTTAGTTAGTGCACTCAGGTTTTTGTACAGAACTTCTATATGAAGGTTCTGATTTGAAAAAAAAATTGTATGAATGTTTAGTAACATCGAATACATCACATATAATACATTTTTTTTCTCGTGCAGACATTATGGAAATTAGATGGACTTTGATTTATTCTGTGCTATTTATACACAGTAAGTGCACATGTCAATACGGCTCGGGCTAGAGGCTGTATTTCTGAACCGATCTTCACGAAACTTCTTGGGTACCTTTGTTATCACATTGGGACAGGAACGAGTGTTTTTGCGTGCCTTTGTTATCACTGTGCTATGAGAACAAATATTTTTGGGTTCAGTCAGACCCACTCTGGGACTCAAAGATTTCTTTTCTAGTTTAGTATCTAACTATCGCCCACCTTTACAATACTTTACCTATTTATTTGTTACAGGCTACGGTCAGCATTTATGTACAGACCGGTACAATACTTTATGTGTACCTTTGTTATCAGGTCATTACTTAGATGTGTGTCATTGCTGTGTCACATACTATACATGTCTTACACAAGTTGAGCTACATTGTCATTGACACTTTCATGGTCCAAAATGCATTTTGAAGGATTTAGAGTGACTACATGCAGAAAAAATTGGACTCCTCTACCCCTGCCCCCACCCCCATTTGTGAAAACGGTCATATTATGTAAATTGTCCGCCCGTCCGTAAACAATTGGTTTCCGACCAATAACTCCAGTTTGGATTATTTGATTTCAACCAAAGTTGATACATATATGTGTATTTTCCAGCTGGTACTGCAAGCCAAGTTTGAATATGGGTCCCCCCCCCCTCCACCCACGTTAATTTAGGCAATTTTTCCAAAAGTGCATTTTGAAGGATTGGGAGTTATTAATTGCGAATAAACAAAATATTGACTTCTATAACACACCACCAGAGAAGTGAAAAAATAAAATTTGAATAGCAATTTTTGTATATCGCGAGTGCAGATGTGGCAGATTCGTTAGGTAAACGGTTAACAAAAATGGCTCAGACTATTTTGTGTCTACGCATTGCCATTGCTTGGACAGTCGGGCTGTATGCGTGACATCACTCCGGTTTTTCTGTTGTCTTGCTGATTAATCGATCGATGTCGTGAATACACAATCAGTTCTGTATGCTGAGACGTCACAATCAACACCTGACAACGACCGAGCCTGACATTATATACACAAAATTACATAAACACAATTTAGTACACGCCTCTCACATTTCCTTCAGTTCAATATTCACAAATCCGCACGAAACACGTGTTCCATGCGGATTTCCGTTGACGGACTATTTTTCCACTTGACTTCTTGTTCCACCAAAAGAACTTAACTCCGCCCATTTTCGTAATTGGCCAATCGAAACGCCGCATGCTAACCCAGATCAAGCGGAAGTTACGATGACAGCCGATAAATCGAACGTTTCGGTCAATAAATAACAGAGTTTTAAAGTTTGAAATTTTCTGTGCGTGATGTTTGAATTTTTAAATTAATGGATTAATAGAGGCGTGTAATAAACACAGAACGCCGCGATGTGTGAATGCGTTCCTCAATACGGCACTTATGCCATCGCGGAAGGACAGAACTCGAGGATGCGCCACTCGTTCTCCGCGCAGACACTCTTACCGTATTGACGAACGTGACGTTCTGTGTTTGTATCATAAATGTACTACACAAAGGGGGTGGGGGAGGGGGTGGCTCAGTAGGTATAGGTGCAGGTTGCAAGCCGAGAGGTTCTCGGTTCGAATCCAACCTGCGGCAACCGCATTGTGCCCTTGGGCAAGACGCTTCACCCCCATTACCCACGTGGGGGCACGGTGGCGTTGTTCACTAAGGCGTTCAGCACGTCGATGGTGCACTTGTCTTCAACCAATGCTAACCCAGCTTGTGTGGAGTTAGTATGTTGGGGAGCTGACAGTTGCTCGTCGTTGATCAGTGGTTCTCTCCGGGTACTCCGGCTTCCTCCACCCGTAAAACTGTCGTGGTCATGATTAGCCATTTTGCAGAAATATGTGACCTTAAACACCAATAAATAAATAAAAAAAAAATAAATAAATACTACACAAAAGTTTTGAACCACCCCAGTTTTCCCAACTTTTTCGAAAATATATTTGGCCAAATGTTTTATGAAATGTAAGTAATGGATATCAATAGTTTCACAAGAAAATGTTTCATTTGGAACTTGGTCTGCGTGCACCCTTGTCACCACAGCGGCACTAGGTACGCCAGGGGTAGTGTTTTGAAATAGCAGATTGACTGGAATCGTGTATTACAGATCTTTGTGCGTTTCATTTTTAGATCTGTTTATTATGAGACTTTAATACATTATAGACGCGTTTGCACAATGCCCAGGGGGTAGAATATTATCTGCTCATGAGAGAATCTTTTCCCAAGAGCAATATCAAATTGGCTTGTGCGCTAGGGAGTGGCTAGAAATCTGAGTGTAGCATGTTTGGCCAAAAGGGATCAATTTAATAAGGATCAAGTTCGTACTGTCGTTTACAAAATATGAGGCAGAGGTGCCTAGCGTGCTTATAAGTCAAATGTTCTGCGTTGTAAATATGTAATTTTTGGATGTCGGCCCCTAGTGCACGTGACGGGTGATACACGGACATTCGTTGATAATTTTATCCGAAACGATCATTTATGTGTCAATAAATGAATTAACTTTCACATAGTATATTGTTTTTCACTATTTTCTTATTTATTGTCAATTGTATCTAAAAGATTGGCGTGGTTCAAAACGTTTTTTGTGTGTAGTATGGGCCTACACATTATTAAAGGTTGCACACAGACTGCTGAAATTATGAAACTCAATACATACTAGTTATACAAATGTGTTTTTTATTTAACTTTTTTCAGACATGTGCTTGCCTGTTTAATGACAACCCATCATCCAGCGTCTGCAGACCCTTGAAAAACAAACCTTGTTTTTTTTTCTTTTTTGGCAATGTTGTTTGGTTGCACTGAGAAACGAACTCACATTTAACGGACACCTGGCTATGCAATAAATAACGCGGTGATTCTAGAGATTTTCTCGAAAAGTCTCTAAGAATGACAATACCCGATTCAAGTCAGTCTGTATTCCGCCTTTGAGATGGCTGATTTACATCAATTGCATCGTCGTGTGTACTCTTGCGAGGTGTGTGTGTGTGTCTCTCGTATGTATATGAAAGTTGTGAGGGTAATGGCGTGTCTGTGTGTGTGATCGATCAGTCATGCTTGTGTGTAAGAGTGTGAAAGACTACGCTTGTGTATTACCATCTTGTCTTTATAGTCACAGTTTTCCAGATTCGCCTGAACACCAAATCCCAACAAAACAACATTTTATGCGATTATAAGAATCTTGAAAACATAAACTCACACATATTTCTAAAACAGTGGCGTAGTTACGGAGGGATACATATGCTACAGATTCGCTCTTAGAGCACTAAATTTTGCAAAATTTTTACGGGGGTGTGAAGGACTAGTCCACACTAGGGCCATCCGGCCATTGCCCCCTCGTCCCGCTTCCCTTTATGGAAATCTGAGGAGGGGCAACGACCGGAGGGTTCTAGTTAGGTACAGGGGAGACCCTCCTCACGAAATCCCACATAACGCTCTTTCAAACCCTCTATTATATTATCCTGGCTATGTGCCTGTTCTAATAGTTAAATTGCAGATCACATTTTATTTCCTTTTTTTCTGGAATTCGTCATGGTGTAAATTAGATTTTCTCAGATCCACTCCCTTCTGCCCATCAGATATCCAACCATTATGTAACCCTTTACAAAGCTTTGGAAAGAAACAATGCAAGCTGCTATCTAAATACAACAATTACCTACCTAAATATTTTCTTTTATTCATGACAATATCGATAGATCAATATTGTGCCGCAATTGGTATTTTCAATGGGACTACTGTTGTCCCAAGATACTCACAAGTTCGATCACCATCTCTCAATTTGTCTTGGTCTTGCAGAATTGATGATACATCTGAATTGTTGACTCTGTTGTCAATAATTCTTTGTTGCAGTGATGTTGAATTAAATCCAGGACCAATGTCGAGTAACATCAATGAAGCTGATAAATCAAGTTCTATTTTCATTCCAGCATTAGGAGTATACTGTATACTATCAAAACTGCCTAAACTTAAAAAGATCACCGAAGGGTTTGACGTGGTTCGTTTTTATGAGATTCATCTACAGGCATCCTTCGATTTAAAAAAAAAAATGTAATTTCACCTAATTTTTCAAATTCCATTCGTTAAGTCATAAACCACTCAGGCAGTGGAATTGCAGAATATATTGAAAATCGCTTCCACTTTCAACGCAAATCTGTCTTGAAGTTCGATGACGCGTTTATTTGGTTTGCAATTTTATCTAATGCCAAAGGATACCTCATAGACCTTACATATAGATCACACCAATTTGCAAACCCCATTTACTGGGAGTTATTTGACCAATCCATCGCGCAAGCCCTAGTTCTAAACTAGAATATCAACCTTGTTGGATCCCATACTCAAAACCACCGTTTGTGAAACCCCGTGAAGTGAAGCTGTGCTTGTTTACTGTGGTAAACGAACTCTATTTTGCGGATAAAATAGGAACCAGTCACCAAAGCATGGGGCGGAAGGCCTTTAAAATGGGCAACATTGGTATAAACGATTTTCTAAATGTGACGTTATCTCCGTGTGGCGGCCATCATAAGCCAGTGTGCCGAAATATGTAATCAACCTTAAATACCAATCAATAAATATAAATAAATAATCCACAACCGATTCAGTTACCGTTCTGGAAGCTGACCTTGAACGAACTGAGATTTAGCTGTATATGCTTATCTAGCATTCGACTTATCTCCTACAGTTAAAAATAGAAATCCAGTCACGAACTGTGCTCTTATCTAGTCTTAATTGCGCGTAGGAATTGCGGGCAATTGCCATATCGAATGGCATCCAAAGCACGGCAGGTTCTCCTGGTTACTCGTAGCAAACACAGGCAATGTTTCTGCCAATGAACCTACCCGGAGATCCATTGGCTGAAACATTGCTTGTGCACAGGCCATATGTACAGAATTTGAAAGCCTTACTATGGTCATAACGTGTAGTTTAACGCGCAGATCGACGTGCTATTTGTGCGCATTTCATGACAGGCCTTCTAGTTTTAACTGTAGATTACCTTACCAAAGAACGATATGTAATTACAAAAAAGGTCGGGGGCGCGGTGGCTCAGTTGGTAGAGGTGCAGGCTGCAAGCCGAGAGATCCTCGGTTCGAATCCCACCTGCGGCAACCACGTTGTGTCCTTGGGCAAGACACTTCACCCCCATTGCCCACGTGGGGGCACGGTGGCGCTGTGTACTAAGGCGTACTGCACGTCGATGGTGCACTTGTCTTCAGCCAATGCTCACCATGCTTGTGTGGAGTTAGTATGTTGGGGAGCTGACAGTTGCTCGCTGTTGCTCGGTGGTTCTCTCCGGGTACTCCGGCTTCCTCCACCCGCAAAACTGTCATGGTCATGATTAGCCATTGTGAAGAAATATGTGACCTTAAAAACACCAATAAATAATAAATTACAAAAAGGTCAATTTTGCTAGAGCTAATAACCTTGTTATGCATACCGATTGAGTCAAAATAATTGGCAGCACCAACGATGTAAACGAAGCTCAAACACAATTTATTTGTTTATTATTTATTTATTGGTGTTTAAGGTCACATACTTATGTACAATGGCTAATCGTGACCGTGGCAGTTTTACGGGTGGTGGAAGCCGGAGTACCCGAAGAGAACCACCGAACATTGACGAGCAACGAACACAATTTATTAAACGATATCTTCAGATAATTGAGCATACAATCCCACTATCAAAAGTGCTTGTCCGCTCTTCGGACAAACATTGGTTCAACTCTGAACTCCGTCGCTGCATCAGACGAAAAGATCGGTTGAAGAAAAGAGTTCTATATACAAATAAAATCAGCGATTGGAATGCATGCAAAGGAATCAAAAACAAAGTAAATAACATAAAAAATATGTTAAGCAACAATATCTAGCCAATCTTGAAGAAACATTCCAAACTCCCCCCCCCCCCCCGCCCCCCATCCCCTACAAATTTTCCTGGCATATCATTAAGGATCTACTCAACAAAAAACAATAACAGCTCTATTCCCCATTATATCACCATAATTTTCCGGATAAAACAATATCTAGCCAATCTTGAATAAACTTTCCAAACTCCCCCCCCCCCCAACACAAAAAAAAAAAAAAAAAAAAAAATCCTGGCATGTCATTATGGATCTACTCAACAAAAACAACAACAGCTCTATATTCCCCCATTATATCACCATAATTCTCCGGATAAAACTACTTTGATTACTGATGATTTTAAGAAGGCAAGTCTCCTAAATGGAACCTTTTTGAAAAATAGCACAATCGGAGACGGTCTTTAGAATCCCCCGAATTCAATCCCAGGTATAGTGTAAAATCGTCAGATATCGGTATTGAAGAAAGTGATGTCTCGAGTCCAATTAAATCTCTAAAGTCTAATAAAGCCCAAGGCCACGACGATATTAGTGTTAGAATACTTAAGGGTACCGTGGAAAGTGTGGCTGTATCTCTATAAAATTATCATTCCAAATCAGCACAGATGAGGGCGTTTTTCCTGCTGATTGGAAAAATGGTTAATGTCATCCCACTTTTCTAACGTAAATCTCCAATGACCTAAAATGGGGAAATCACATCGGAAACGTATAGGAAGGAAAGCCAATTCCACTCTTTGCTTCCTCAGAAGAAACCGAACGTATTGCCCTGGGGAATGCAAGAACCACTCATACATAACACTCGTACGTTCTATGCTCGAATATGAAGCTATCATATGGGATCCCTTCACCAAGAACGACATCAACAAACTAGAGAAAATTCCAAGACTAGCAGCCCTATTCACCGTAAATGATTATAGATTGAAAGAAGAAGGCAATGTAACAGCAAACCGAAAGTCTTGAAGTCCGAAGGCAACACCACCGACTGACATTCCTCTGCAAAGTGGTTGAGGGGTTGGTACCAGCACTTCCCATCAACGACTATCCAACCCCAAACAAACGCAAAAAGCTTGTCAGAACTAAGCAATATCAAGGATACACAGGCCAAAACACCATAGAAAACCTAGCAAGGAACAACACAGAACCTTCCAGATACCAAACACTTCCACTGAGCAGTATAAACATTTCCTCTTCATAAGAACCACCATCGACTGGAATTAGCTCAGTGACGCGGAGGTGCACGCAGCGACTGAAGACACATTCAAGGCTGCAATTGAACGAGAAACCATAGCGCACTCAAACTCCGTCATATAAAAGCCAAAATAGGATTCTATTACTCACCCAAATAGAGATACAGATAAAGATCCCTGAGATTGTAAGAACTACAGACCAATTTCTCTACTCCAATATTCGGTAAAGTATTTGAGAAAGTAGTGTTAAAATATATTTTTACACATATCTGTGATAATGAACAGATATTTTAGTACCAGTCAGGATTTCTACCAGACCACAGTACAACATATTAATACACCAAATTGTATCAATCGAATTGAATGGAATGGTTTAACGCGCCGAAGGCGCGCAGGGACGGTATGGGGAACAAGCCCCTTTCGACCCTCATTGACTGTAAATGACTAATTTCCACATGTCTAGTGTTGAAGGAGGAACAGGTTCAGGTACTCGGCAGGTGTCTCCGGTTGCGGCGTGATGGTCTCTTTGACTAATGTCGGTTGAACCCTCGGGTGAGGACCAGTGTGAGAGGTTGGGTCCTCTCACAAAGGTACTACCTCTCCCCGAGGGTGCAGTCGATCTGGATTTTCGGGCAAGTATAGTCTGCCACTTCGGAGATGATTTTAAGTGATGGCCATCACTGGCAAGTATAATCTGCCTCAGGCTGTCTCTGTTTGATAGGATGTCTTTGAAGGAAACAACAACGACCCTTTCGGGAACTACCAAGAAGAAGACCCGAACTTCCCTGGTTCGGGGGCAGGCCTGCATTGTAATCCTATTGGGTTGGGACAAAAAGATGCGCATTGCGCTTACAAAAAGGGGCAGAGGCGGGGCGCAGGACCAACGCTCGCCTCCCTTAAAGTGGTCGACCACTTTTAGGGAGGGAGCGGAGGATGTTCAGGAACCGTGTGGGTGACTGTTTCCATAACGGTTAGACTGTCTGTAGCGGTTATTGCGGTGCTGGTCAAAAAGCATCTTCTGTGTACCTGCTTAAAAGAAGAAGGCAGAATTAGTTTTCATTAGAATAAGAGTTAAAAGTAGCACATTATGTTTTAATTATGATCACCGTTAAGCTGCTGATCAGCCTGTTAGATCACCTTCATAGGGTGATAGCGAGTTTGTAGCGGGAGGGTAACAGGTTTAGACACTAAACCACACCCGAGGGTGTTTCTGTTATGCCCTTTGCTGGTTTCGACCATATTCAGATTAAATTGAGTTTATTTAGGGTCACGAGTTTGGGCAGGGTAGTTTGGTCCCGCGCATTGTAGCATGCCTGGAGCAGGACATGTCGTACTGTGGGGTCGCAGTAGGTTTGCTTGACAGTGGCTTGGCCTACCTACCCTTTCCCTATGTAGATTAGCTGAGATTGTGTGGGCAGGGTAGTTTGGTTCCGCGCATTGTAGCATGCCTGGAGCAGGACATGTCGTACTGTGGGGTCGCAGTAGATTTACTGACAGTGGCTTGGCCTACCTACCCTTCCCCCTTTGTTCCCCGTGTTGTTTATGTGCGCTGACTGTTTTTCGAGCGGTCTTAGTTTTGATTGCAATTTTTGGGCTTTTGTCGGCTTTCGCAAATGGTTCCAAGTTCGGAGATTAGTTCGCTGTCGGCTAACCGGTCATGATTTTTCGCGGCCAGGGTGGCTAGGCAGTCTTTAATGGTGGGGATATCGACCCTGTCGTGGAGTGTTTTGATGGGTGTGTCCCATGGGGCGCGGAGGGCAACTCTAAGCGCGTGATTTTGGACCCTCTGGAGTTTACCCATATTAGTTTGGTTGAGGTCAGTTAGTATGATTGCACCGTATTCGAGTACTGGGCGCACAAAGGATTTGTATAGTTTGAGTAGGGTGGACTGGTTGGCCCCCCATGAAGTTCCCTTAAGCATTTTCAGTAAGTTAATTCGTTTGGTAGCTTTTTTTCGCCATGTCGTCGGTATGTTTGTTGAAGGACAGTTTTTGATCAATGGTGATGCCCAGGAATTTCGCTTCTTTGCATTCCGGGAGGGTGTTATCCATAATTTTAGGTCAAAATCACGTTTATTTTTCTTGCGAGTAAAGGTGATTCGTTGGGTTTTATTGGCGTTTAGCTTAATTCTCCATTTGGCACACCGTTGTCCTAGGTCATCGAGAGCGCGTTGCAGGGGTTTTTGGAGCAGATTGGCCGTATTGTTAGAGTCCCAGAGGCCCTTATCCGCGAATTGGGAGACTTGAACACAATCCTCGGAGAAGTTAAGGTCATTTACATAGAAGATGTAAAGGAGGGGGCTTAGGACGGATCCTTGGGGGGTGCCTGCTTCAAGGGGGACACTGTCAGACATTTCATTGTTCACTCTGACTTTAATTTCGCGATCATTTAAGAAAGAGGATAGTAATCTGAGCAGTTTCTTGGGGAGTTTCATTTTTGATAATTTGTAGCGCATTCCATTGTGCCAGACGGAGTCAAATGCTTTTTCGACGTCTAGCAGGACTGCCGCGCCTATTGACTGATTGTTGATAGCGGCCTTCATTTGGATGACTAGTCGGTAGACATGTTCGATGCCTTCTTTGCGGTTTCTATAGGCTCTTTGCCATTTATTGAAAAAATCGTTGTCTTTAAGGTGCCCCCAGAACCGATTGGTAAGGATTCGTTCGAATGTCTTACCAATGCAGCTGAGTAGGCTGATTGGGCGGTAGCTGGCTGGATCACAGGGGTCCTTGTCCGGTTTTGGTATCATGACACCGATGGCTTTTTTTCCAACATTTGGGAAAGTAGCCATGGGTGAGGCATGCGTTGAACAGTTTGTTTAGTTTTTCGATTAGGGAGTATGGGCTTTGTTTTAGAATTTTGTAGCTTACTTCGTCTTCGCCGGGTGAGGAGGAATTTTTGCATTTTTTTATGACGTTGATGATTTCGTCATTAGTGATGGGGATGACGAGATCATCGTCATCCCCGTCTTCTGGCTCGTTATCGAATTTGGGGTCACGGTAGGTATCATGGTGTGCATTGATGAAGTCATCAATGGCGTTTATGGCGGCGTCATCGTTGCCCGCACCTAGATGCGGGCGATGCGTTTTTCTTAGGAGGTCGGCAAAGGTGTCGGCCTTGTCTTTGTCGGTGCGCGTGAAGGAACCGTCTTCCTTCTTAAGAGGTTTTCCTGTGGCTTTGCGGCTTTTGTTTTTTTGCCCAGTAAGGGTTTTGAAAGAGTCCCAGAATTTTTTGGCATCCTGGACTCCGTTTAGATCGGCTGTTGCCTTTTCCCAGTTGGCTTGTTTTTCAGCTTGGAGAGCTTTTTGGACCTCGCCATGAAGGCGGTTGTATGTTTTTTTGAGGTCAGCTTTCTTACCGGGGTCAGTTTCGGTTTTAAGAGCTCGAAGAGCTTTCCGTTTAGTTTTGATTAGTGAGAGTGTGTCGCCTGAGATAGTATTTCTCCAGGGGCGCACTTCTTCTTTTGGGCATATTTCGTTTAGGGTTGAGTTAATGATTTTCTCTATGCCCTCGCATTGGGTTTCGATTTCCGCTGCATTGGATGGGGGGGGGGGGGGGGGGGGGGGGGGGGTATTTGTGAGTTTGACATCGACGATGTCACGATAGAGGTTCCAATTAATTTTTCTAAAATTTCTGCGGAGAGTGGGGGGGGGGGGGGGGTACCTGAGTGGGCCATTGCCTAGCTGCAGTGAGGCATGGACCGGGAGTTGATCGCTGCCTAAGTCATCATCGCTGTCCCAGTGGTTATCGATGTGGTTTATCAGGGAATCACTGGCGATAATTAGATCGAGGATATCAGATGAAAATAGTGGGTTGTTACTGATATAGGTTGCTGAGTTGTCGTTCATAACCACATGGAGGTTATGTTTTTTGTTATTTCGAGTAGGGCTTCACCGTTTGGGCTGGTTTTGTTGCAGCCAAAGTACAGGTGTTTGGCATTGAAGTCGCCGAGGAAAATGCAGTGTTTGTATTTCCTCGTAAAGAAATCAAAGACAGTGTCAGAAACAATTTTGCTTGGGTCGTTATAATAACAGACAATAGCGATGTTTTTATTGTCGACTGTGATTTCAGTTGCAATCACCTCTGCATCGAGGTGATTAGTTTTTATTGTTTTAGTTTTAATGTTCTGCTTTATTAGAAGAGCGACGCCTCCACCTTTAGTGATTTGCCGGTCTCTTCTAATAGTGCTGAACCCGCTGACTGAGAAATTTTTTTCTGGGTTGAAGCCAACTTTCGCAGATACAGACAATGTCTGTATCTTCGAAGTATCGGCTCATTTGAAGTTTTTTATTATTAACGCTTCTAGCGTTCCACACGGCTATTTGTAACTTATTCATGGTGGGGTTGATATTTAGTTAAGGTGTTCAGAAAAGGATAGTCAGTAGTTTTAATTAGTGTTGATAGCGGCTTTTACTAAGGATTCGGAGATTTGGGTCTTGAAGAGTCGGGACGCGGATCGGCTGACATCTTGGCAGATGTCACCCAAATTGGTGTTGACATGTTTTTGTAGAACTGAGTAGAGTGGGCCCGCGATAAGGGACCAGGCGGCATGAGGGGATGAGGCGTTTTCAGGCTTGGTTAGGTGTAGGTTTTTTAGTTCTATGCTTGTTTTAACCTTCTTATAATGGGGACAGTCTCGGTAGCTGCTTGGGTGGTTTCCTTTACAATTGGGACAGGAGGGGGATTCTAATCTGCATGATTTGCTGAGGTGATTACCTCCACATTTCATGCAGGTTGGGATCCCTCTGCATTTGTTGGCTATGTGTCCGAACTTCTGACATTTGTGGCACTGAATCGGGGGAGAAGTATATCTGTATTCTTCCACAACGTGCCGTCTATTGTTAATGGTTATTCCGTTGGCTAGTATTCCTGATTTGGTTTCCTGATTGGGACATACGGGTTTTATTTTCCACGTCGCCTTGCCTGTGGCCTTTGACGTAAATCTTTCCCATTTGCAGTTCTGTAGCCCCTGATTAATGAGTTCCCTGGGCGTGTCGGGGTGAACCCTGGTGACTACACCTACAAATCTAGGGGAACTGTGATCTTTGTTGTCTCTTTGGTTATTCATACCTCCGTTTTTGCTTACGGCACTGGTGGAAGCGGGTAGAGTCCGTTTCCCCCTATTGGTGTTTTGATTAAGATTATTTGTATTACTGGCTACAACTTTATTCCAGGGTTTCTCCATGAGAGGTGGTATACTAGGTGCGGTTATTAAATTTGAGGCTGAGCTTGGACCAGATCCTGAACCGGAGGTGGAGGCAGAGGAGTCAGAGGGGGAGGAGGGGCAGTTCCTCACTTTTTTCGGCTGTCTATCAACAGTGTGAATGAACCCCTCCTCATCCGCTAACTCCTGTGTTTCCACCTCAGGCTCCAGACTTATTTTCTTTCTTTTGTTGGGTGTTTTAGTGGTTGTGGTGGTGCTGGCCCAGTGGTCTGAAGATTGGGGCAGGCTATCACCCAGACCTGTCGGCGTGGCCAACATTTCCGCTATGTCCTTGTCAGGACAGAAGGCCTTGCTGTTCAATGGGTCAGCGGGATCCTGTAATCCAGAGTCAGCAGAGACTACTGAGGACTCGGCACTCAGTGTGCCCATTGCAGACACCTCATGTGCTGCTTTGACGCCCCCGCCGCCTCAGCGTAAGTCTTGTGCACAGAGGCACCTTTAGCCTGAATATCAGTGGGTTCAGTTGGTGTGATCAGAGTTTCAGGGACTTTATGAACCTCTGCCACTACCTGGATCCCCCTGATGGGAGAGACAGGTGAGACAGGTGAGACAGGTGAAGCTATGGACTGGGTAAGGCTTCCCTTAAACAAATCTCTAATAAAAGCCTAATTTTCCTCAATTTTGGCCTCCTTCTCTTCTAGTTTTTTTGTCAGATGGGCAATCTGTTCTTTAAGACCTCTGAGTTCCTCCAAGAACTGAGCAGGAATATATCCCCCACAGTCTGGACTGGTACTGCTTGCCCTATCATCACCCCCCACACTAGAATTAGTAGAAAGATTCTGACTTACCTTGTTTCCCCTTCTAGCGGCGTTCTCTCTGTCCCTTCTCTCTTGTTTCCTTTTTTGTTCTCCTCCCGTCTCCTCTCTTGTATGTTGAAGGTGGATTGTTTCATAAAAGCTGCCATGATGAATTCAGTACAAGAAGTATTAAATGTGTTAAATGTGTTAATTAAGGTTTAGACTCTTTTAATATTAAGATTATGATAAAAATCACTTTTCTTAATTGTCTTGATGACTGATGCTCTCGCTCTTGAATGAATGTAAATTGTATCACTCACTATGTCAATCCTTAAATAGTCGTCCCATGACTTGTTCGATATTCTGTGACATCTGGAAGGCTTTCGAGAGAGTTTGGCATCAAAGACTTATTTTTAAACTTAGACAGTTTGTAGTGTCTTTTAACCTATTACTATGGTTTCAGGATTATTTAACTAACACGAAACACCGAGTCCTCTTTACCAATACCTACTCCCAATATTCCACGTCGGTGCTCCTCGGGGATCTCTCATGGGATCCATTTTATTTTTGATCTGCATCAGTTGCATTGCCGAATCTCTTGCAAGGCTTTTTGCGGATGCCACTTGCCTCACAAACGCCAAAGCCTAGTCAACTTATATTGCGTACAGTACAAAATCAAGGCCGCTCAATTAAGACTATTCCTGTTTGACCCCAGGAAAAGGCTTATAAAATTTAATACGGATAAAACCGAGGTCATATTTTTTTCATATCGTAGTTCCGACCTTCAACCCAGTATTGCTTTTCAATAACACCGCATCACTTTCTTGAATTGTTATAAACATCTCAGACTCCATTTACAATCAAACCTCGAATGGGGCAACCATATACTGGATATCTGTAAAGAAGTAAATTCCCGACTCTCCCGATTACGCAAACTAAAATTTGTCGTACACCCCAAAACTATTGGAACAAATTTACTAGCGTTCAACCGATGATCGGAATCTGCCACCACAATCAGCCGATTGTGGGCAATCGGATGACAACGGCAACAGCTCCCGGAACATCGGTTCAACCGATTGTTGCCAAGCATTTTGTGATGATTCATTAACCGCATTTTATTATCTTCTGCAATTGTTCAATTGTTAATTAAAATGACGTCAATGATACCATTCAATGACGTTGAGAAACAACCACAATGTGTATTCTTAATCTCATGTCGTTTAACGGGATATTCACGTTAAACGACATGTAAAGCTTACAATTAAGTTTACCTGCGGCAATCACCGGTTCATACTGGAAAAGTGAAGGTTGTACTCCATTGACTTAGGTCGCAGTAAAATTACCAGTCGCACGCACTTGGGCGGTAAACGTGGCTCAGAGAGAGCCACGTTTACCGCCCATGTGTGCGCGACTGGTAATTTTACTGCGACCTAAGTCAACAAACTTTAACACTGTGAAAAATGTTCAGTTTAATGTAGTTCGTTCGAGCCCCGACTTGTTGTCTAGTAGTGCACGGTATTACAATCGGAATCGGCATGAGAATCGGCCAATTGTGAGCTCAAATAACCGGTAATCGGTCAGCGACCATTTCTGGTAATCGGTTGAACACTAAAATTTACTCTGCTTTTATTCTGCCACTGCTGAATTATAGGGTTACAGTATGGGGCTGGGCCTCTGATTACCCAGTGAAAAGAATCGATAGACTGCAGTACGACGATGCGAGAATTATAGCGAGTCTTACTCTTTCTACTCCATCTGATAGTCTTATTTTGGAACTTTACTGGACAACACTCAGCGATCGAAGAAGCTTTCACAAACTCTGTGCCCTCTGAAAGATTATCAGCCACAAGTCTCCCGCGTTTTTCACAAAACTTATTCTACTTGGGACTCTACAATATGTAACTTCAGAAACTCAACCAAATTCACTTTATTCCCTGAATATTTAAAAAAAAACTTTTTTCCATCTACTATATAGAATTTTGGAGTATTTTTCGACGAGCTGCCCAAAATGCAACAACTCTCAATGAATTCAAGTATGTAATGTCGGGTAGAAAATCCTATACTAAAACCCCCTTGTTTATTTTTACGCTGGAAGTAGAATATTAGTTATCTTTTTGTTTTCAAGGATGTGTGGGAATTTACACCGGTTTGGGAACTTATACACCCTGAGGCAAAGCCGAAGGGTGTATGAGTTCCCAGACCGGTGTAAATTCCCATACCCCCTGGAAAACACAAGGATAACAAATTTATTTCCAGAAATTTTGGTGTACTCATGTCGGAAACCGGGGCTTTGTCGCTGCTGGAAGAAATAGATTCTCGCCGCGTATTCAGCCAATACTCAAGGCGTGTCGCCTGAATACGTGCGTGAACGTATGTCTCACTGTGACGAACCCGCCCGTTTCACTTTTGGTGGAGTGGTTCTTATCCTAAAGGGGTTAATACCTTTTCCCCGGAAAACATAAATCAACAGAGGTTCACTGAAAACAACAATTTTAATACATATATACATATAAATAAATATGGTAATTTTTGACTTACATGGAATCCAGTGAAAATGATAAACAAAACGTCAATCATCCCCTACCCACGCAGTTTTTGAGTCACTTGCGGGCTCACATACTCTGCTGTCGCTGGTTTTTCCTCCCTCTCGCTTGTGTTCGTTTTTTGGTCGCCTCTTCACTTCACCCTTTCTCGGCCGTCGCACGACCACTAATGTATTGTCACTTTATCCGGACGCCTTTGCTCTAACAAGTGACGGAATGTCACCCTACCACTGCCGTCGCACGGCCACTAACGTAATGTCACTTTATCCGGACGCCTTTGCTCTAACAAGTGACGGAATGTCACTCTACCACTGCCGTCGCACGGCCACTGGCTTATTGTCACTTTACTTGTCGCTTTTCACTCTAGCAGTCGCCATCAATGGGGTTAACCGCTCCCTCCATTTATCTCAGAATAATGTTCATACAGGCAAAGCCTACTCTGCCTACGTATGGCTTGCCTTCTAAAACAGGTAATGTCGTTTACCTAAATGCAATAGCTCCATGAGCTCGTACTTCGTGTTTCTGATTCTATTCTCATATATGGCCACCGACTTGGCCTGCAACTGCTCCTATGCTAAATATGAGCTCTGTGGTCCCCCTACAACACAACGTGCCTACACTTTCGCACCGATGCGGCACCTCCTCTAACCTATAGCATGGGACATCCCCATCTACTCGCAACGACCCACAGCCTTACACACCTTCAGACTGGAATGAATTTTTAGAGACCCCCCCCCCCCCCCGATTTTTATTCCCATAGCCAGAACATTAATTCTCAGTTTAATCGCATGTCTTGAACTTGGCCGCATAGATCTATCTTAATTTAATATTCGCTTTAAAGTTCCTTTGAAAGACTCACATTTTGGTATCTTTTGACATTCTGTGACAGGCTAGCTGCGTAATATGGGTGTGTGTCCAGAACATATGTGATGTACTGTGTTCACCACGATTACCTATTGACTGGCCATAATTACACAGATAATGACTTGCAGGAGAATACCGTCTCTCTTACTTTCAATGTTTATCAGTTAGCTACTAAATGGATTCTCCAGACCCGCTTTATTAGCAGCACTTGAATTATTGCTGATCTGTTTAAGTGACATATCGGTTTTCGGGGTCCATCATATAAACGCACATACTTATACCTTGGCCCGAACGAGAAAAATTATCAAAGATATATACACTTTTAAGCAACAAAATCAAAAATGCAAACTATCACCTTGATAACTCAATACTTTAACCTACATTGTGGGCAAAAACTGACAGAACATTTCTACTTTGTAAGTTTCTTAATAAAACCAAACAAATATGGATGTCATTGGAACTGGCTCAATGAGCCAGTTCCAATGACATCCATATCTGTAATATTTTATTGCACATAAATATAAAATTGTATTTTTATTTTTGTTCTAACATAACCAAGCAGAAGGTACAAATTAATAATTAAAATGGGTACGTTTTTAGCCATATAGCCTTCTGTTGTGTATTCTTGTTTTTACACCGTGGTTAACCACGGGGTAAAGAAAGGCTACAGTGGATTGCAAGTTACGGCGTACCTCTCAGCCAATCAAAATGCAGTATTTTGTTATCCCCGCATTTTCAAAAATGCGGGGATATAGTCGTGATCTCCCCCGTCCGTCCATCCGTCCGTCCGTACGTCACACCCTGAAAGACTCCTAGGATATTCAATTCGAAACGTTTAAACTATGCTAAGGTGTTCAGGTAACACCTCTAGATGTGCATAAAGGTTTCGGAATTTTGATTTGGCCCCAAGTGGTTCTGGTGGAACCACTTTTATCGTTGTAAAATCAGTTTTCATCGAAAGGCTCCTAAGGTATTTAATTTGAAACGTTAAAACTATGCTAAGGTGTTCAGGTAACATCTCCAGATGTGCATGAAGGTTTCGGAATTTTGATTTGGCCCCAAGTGGTTCTGGTGGAACCACTTTTATCGTTGGAAAATCAGTTTTCATCGAAAGGCTCCTAGGGTATTTAATTCGAAACGTTTAAACTATGCTAATGTGTTCAGGTAGCATCTCTAGATGTGCATGAAGGTTTCGGAATTGTGATTTGGCCCCAGGTGGGTCCAGTGAAACCACTTTTATTGTTAGAAAATCAGTTTTCATTGAAAGGCTTCTAGGGTATTTAATTCGAAACGTTTAAACTATGCTAATGTGTTCAGGTAACATCTCTAGATGTGCATAAAGGTTTCGAAATTTTGATTTGGCCCCAAGTGGTTCCGGTGGAACCACTTTTGTCGTTGGAAAATCAGTTTTCATTGAAAGGCTCCTAGGGTATTTAATTCGAAATGTTTAAACTATGCTAATGTGTACAGGTAGCATCTCTAGATGTGCATGAAGGTTTTGGAAATTTTGATTTGGCCCCAGGTGGTTCCAGTGGAACCACTTTTATTGTTGGAAAATCAGTTTTCTTCGAAAGGCTCCTGGGGTATTTAATTTGAAACGTTTAAACTATGCCAATGTGTTCAGGTAACATCTCTAGATGTGCATAAAGGTTTCGGAATTTTGATTTGGCCTCATGTGGTTCCAGTGGAATCACTTTTATCGTTAGAAAATCAGTTTTCATCGAAAGGCTCCTAGGATATTTAATTTGAAACGTTAAAACTATGCTAAGGTGTTCAGGTAACATCTCCAGATGTGCATAAAGGTTTCGGAATGTTGATTTGGCCCCAAGTGGTTCTGGTGGAACCACTTTTTTTGTTGGAAAATCAGTTTTCATCGAAAGTCCCTTAGGGTATTTAATTTGAAATGTTTAAACTATGCTAATGTGTTCAAGTAGCATCTCTAGATGTGCATGAAGGTTTCGAAATTTTGATTTGGCCCCAGGTGGTTCCAGTGGAACCACTTTTATCATTACAAAATCAGTTTTTATCAAAAGGCTCCTAAGGTATTTAATTCGAAACGTTAAAACTATGCTGAGGTGTTCAGGTAACACCTCTAGATGTGCATAAAGGTTTCGGAATTTTGATTTGGCCCCAGGTGGTTCCAGTGGAACCACTTTTATCGTTTGAAAATCAGTTTTCATCGAAAGGCTCCTAGGGTATTTAATTTGAAACGTTTAAACTATGCTAATGTGTTCAGGTAGCATCTCTAGATGTGCATGAAGGTTTCGGAATTTTGATTTGGCCCAAGGTCGTTCCAGTGGAACCACTTTTATCAGTAGAAAATCAGTTTTCATTGAAAGGCTCCTAGGGTATTTAATTCCAAATGTTTAAACTATGCTAAGGTGTTCAGGTAACATGTCTAGATGTGCTTAAACGTTTCGGAATTTTGATTTGGCCTCACGTGGTTCCAGTGAAACTACTTTTATCGTTCGAAATTCAGTTTTCATCGAAAGGCTTCTATGGTATTTAATTCAAATCGTTTAAACTATTCTAATGTGTTCAGGTAACATCTCTAGATGCGCATAAAAGTTTTTTATTTAGTGTGACTGTCTTACCTTCGAAGCAAAAGTTTCTACTTTTCCAGAATGTAGAACCATTTATCATCACATATGACCGATTTCCATAAATTTCACCATTTCTATGTATCAACAGTTTGGAAGGTAAGTTTTGTGAGTCTGTATGATGGTGTTTCCCACCTCTCATGGCGTTGTGTTCTACATTGTGTTCTGACGATAACCTTTGTCTCTTCCCTTTCCTCTTTTCTGATGTATTTCACCTTTTGTGAATTTTCAGTTTATAACTTTTCCTCTTTATTTTGTACACGATTATTTTATTTGTCTGTTAATTGCAATCAAATTAGTTGTTTTTTTGGACAGAAAAGTTGTATAACTTATTTCCCAATCCCTTTGCATTCTTTATGGCAAATAAAATATGTTTCAACTAAACCGGTAAACCCCTCCCCCAACCCACGTGGCACGCACCCATACCCCAAAGATTTCTTTCGCACAGCATTTTAAATTGGAGTTGGCACGTTTTCTGCTGCTTGCCTCAGCTGGTCCTAAAATTAGATATTGAGTTTGGGTAGGGCAGGGCAGGGGTAAATTTAAATTTCGAATGTGCCGCAATAAAACTATAACATACGGTGGTTAGTATTAATAGCGGTGTCGCCAGACATTTTGAACTCTTCCATTTCACATCCCTGATTTATATCGTCATGAAAATCGACTTTCGATAAAGTTATCTCCCTTTAAATTATCGGAGGAGCGAGGTCCAATTAAGAAACAAGTAATTGTTGAGAAAACACATATCACATCAGTCGAAAATAGAGCCAAGTTTCCTTTTGTTACAATTAATAAGCGAAAACAACATACAGTTGTCAGCACTGTCTGTTTTCGTTTATTAAAAAGTTACTAAAGTTTTATGGTAAGTAAACTAGAAGCAACTACTTCAGAGTAAGTCTCCACTTTGGCTCTTTGTTTAACCCTTTACCTTATACGAAAAGCGGACGGCACCTGCAAACAATATTCTTGAATAACTAAATATTTTCATTTTTTGTCTCAAAAACATAGCCTATGACCCCTCATGAGAACGAGCTCATCTAGCTCGTTCCAATGATGGGTCATATGCTATGTTTTTGAGACAAAAAATAATGAAACTTGAATGGTGATTTTTGTAAATAGCGCTGACCGGTTTTACCCATACGTTGGGTAAAGGGTTAACTAATGCTTTACAATAATTTGCATTTTTTAACCCTTTATCTAACGTAACGGCCAAAACCGGCCAGCGCTATTCTAAAAAATCGCCAATTAATTTTCAAAATATTTTCATTTTTTGTCTCAAAAACATAGGTTATGACCCCTCGTTGGAACGAGCTCGACGAGCTCGTTCCAACGAGGGGTCATAACCTATGTTTCTGAGACAAAAAATGAAAAAATTTAGTTATTCAAGAATTTTTTTTGCAAGTGTCGTCTGCTTTTCATGTTAGGTAAAGGGTTAAAATCTTCCCAGAAAAAGAAATTAGCAAATCTTACCTCCTAGACTTTTATATTAATGGAATGTATAATATGTCACGATGCCCACACTCTTGATATAATGAACTGAAAAAAAGTTACTGGACATCGGACGATGGTGAAAACGTCGTTTTCTAATTTGTAAATGGATTTCAACAGAGATAATAGTCAAGCGTTCAAACTGATTGGGGGAAAAATGTAATAAGGCAGCTTCTGTATGTTTATCCTACTCCACAGGAACATGCCTGAAGTTTGTGATTCGCACATCGGTGATACAACTTCGCTAACATTTCGAAAGTTGAATTTTTATATGAAATTCCCATACCCTGGGTGTTAAATTCACTGACAGCCTTAGAAAATTAAGGAAAGCTAACTTTTTAGTAAATCTCTTCCAAGGACGAAAATTCCCAGCCACGGAGGATCTGCAGTAAGACGATCTGATAACAAAGGCCTCTGGCAGCTTCTCAGAAAGGTCTTGTTTTAATAAGCTGGAGGTTAAGTTTATCGTTTCTTCACCGACAAGACCAGCCATCGAGACGAATCAAGGTTAGGGTTTGGTATTACGTGCGACGAAATAAACAAATTATTATATCGTATAACTTATCCGATTTATAGCATTAGATCCCCTGCCAGTAACAGGGATGGGGATAGTTGACCCACCCATTTCTGTTCAAGTTTTCTATAACAAAATATTTTCTAATTTCTTTTTCAGATGAAAGAGATGTCTTGATAATGGTAAATGAACGCAGGTCGAGAGTGTGAATATGTAATGCAGCAGAATGAAATAGGAATTGCAGGTGTGCTAAGAAGCCACAGAAGTTAGCATTTTTGTACAATTGTGTTGTGACCACCATCGCTGAATTGATTTACTTAAGACCACATTTTCGGGTGACAAGCTGCGATAGAGATTAGACCGTTCTCCTTCGAAAAACCTTATTCTGGATTTGAGTTTATTCGGTTAGATGTGTACACAATGACGCTAAACTTTTCGACTGTTTTTAAGTTAATTCCATTCTTGACCACTGATCATCTGGATTGGCGGAACGTTCACTGGTTGCATATAGAAAAGTTTCTCAACCGTCGCCATCTTTGAAGGAGGGGAGATGTCTGTGAAAGTGAATAATTGATGTTCACATTTTCCTGTCAATTCAAATTGAATATTTACAGCATATTTTATTTGTTATTGACAAAATGTGCCGCGATCGGAGAGCTGTTGTCGTGTAACAATTTTTTCTACTTTCGTGTTAGGTAAACACCATATCGTTTGATGACGTGAAAGCTATTATGCTGTGACTTCAGTCACAGCGTAACAGCTTTCAAGTCATCAAACGTCATGGATTGGGAGGAGTTATCGCGTGGATTGACTTGACGCCATTTTGGAGGGGCGTAGTGGGTGTGTGGGTTGGTTATATTGGGTGTGGGTTGGTTATAGTGGGTGTGGAAGTTCTAAATGTAAGTGCCAATGTGATTTCCTTTTAACCAATTAAAATCTTGTTGAGTCCCTTTCTTCAAAACCATAGTTTATCGAGAGGCCATAAAGCTAAAATTTGGAACAATAGAATTAGGGAAAAAATCGGTTGTTGTGTATAAATAACTCTATAAGATTCATAAAGGATTAAAACCCCAAACAACGTAACTGAAATACACGACTTTTTCAAAAAATAGTTTTCTTACTTTTCCTGAAATTATATTTCTTGAATTATCATGGGAAATCGTGTTTCCCCCAGTCACAAGTTTAGCGTTACTGGCGTGTATCACCCTGTGTATAAATAAAACATAGGCTACACGTAAGCTCTACCCAATATATACTTTTTGGGGAAACGACATCAACTTCTTGGCTCCATGACATGTCGTTAGAAACACGTCTTGTTGGGCATCATATTGTGACAATATGTTGGAAACATGAACTTTTCGTTTGTGATTATTCTGGTGACAGAGATCCACAGCATTTGGACAATTCACAAGACAAGACTTTGACAGAAATGAAGATGGAATAAGGTATGTAGAGTTTTATTTTTATGGGCCCCTCTGCCCGTCGAGATCTCGACTTAACCCCAATATGCTAAATGAAAGCAGTATTTCCACTCATTACAGCCGAGACGTATGACACTAGCTTTAGGCGACGGCCTGGGGGGTTAGGAGTGGTTGTAGTGGTCTCTTAGAGTTGCCTAACAACTCCATCTTCCTCTAACAATAGCATATGTTTGTCAACTGCTGTGAATGGAAAGTGCGTACACTAGTGTCTTGGTGGATGGCTAACACAGCGTGACATCAGTTCAGCTCGTACGTATTTAGGTGGGTGAGAGCCATCCTGTGGGCCCAAGTAACCTGTCAGCACTCGAAATCCAATTTATTTTGGCAGTAAAACCTTACCTTTCAATTGTCTTCGCAAAAAGCTTATTCATGAACAATCAGATTATGACCACTGAATATTAACCCTTTACCTAACATAGCAGCCGATACAGGCTTAGCTTTAAGAGAGAGATGATGTTCAAATGTCAGGTTGGCATCAAGGTGCATACCAAGAAGTTTAATTTTATCAGATTTTTCAACTTGAACACTACAAACATTGATGGATTCCGTGACACATTTTGGCAGCAGTTTGTTACTATCAAACATTATAAACTCTGTTTTTGATTCATTCATTTTTAGCCTATTTAAAAGCATCCAATTTTTAACCTCATTTAAGGTGGAAGACATTTCGTTAACAACCTGTATTTGAACATCATTTCTCTCCGCCCCGGAAAGAATCGTAAATGCTATGATCATCAGCATAACCCGCAATATGTTGTTAACCCTTCGCATAAGGTACTAGCATATCATGTGAAGTATATGGAACCATTTATACTGCCTTGTGGCACTGAGTAATCAATATTTACTATGTCTGATTTCGCGTTACCAATATGGACTTCATATTGTCGATTGCTTAGATAAGATGCAATCCAGCTTAAAGCTGTATTCCGCACACCAAAAGTATTAGACATTATCTGAATAACATCACTGAGATCAATTTCAACCACGCGTGATATCGTCTGAATTTCCATATTATCAAGTAGGTCCATTCTATACCTTCAGAAGAATGGTTTCAGTGCTGTAGCCTTTCCTATGGGAACTCTGATGGGAAGAAAGTAAGCCATTGGATTCCAGATGGCTTGTGAAACTCAAAGCACTAGCTTTCACCACAAGTTTTGAGAATAAGTTACGGTTTCTGACAGACCTGTAATTTTTCAGAGTTGGTTCAAGCTTTGAGGTCTTGATGAATGGTTTGACAATTGCTTTCTTCCAACAGTCTGGGGATATCCCAGAAGAAAAAGAAAGATTGATGATCTTGGTAATCAGAGGAGCTACAATGCTACAATACTCTTTGACTATGCATGGTGGCATGGGATCAAGACCACGTGTCGCTGGCTTAGCATTCATTATTATTTTAGATACAGTTTCTACATAAGTCGTCGAGAAGGCTTCAAAAGAGGGCACATCCATAGAGGGAGGAACAAATTGATCATGATTAATTAATTCATCCCTGATGGATTGAACTTTATTGTGGAGAAACTTTGCAAATTCCACAGCTAAGTCGTCATCAGATTTGCCTTCGGGCATCGAATTAAATTTTGTTTTGCCAGTTAATTTTGAGACAACATCAAACAGCTGTTTGCTGTTGTTACCACATACACGAATTTTTTCTTCAAATCATTCAGTTTTACATTTACTGTCTACAAACATGTGCATTTTCGAGTATTTGAATTAGAGCTGTGATGAGATGGAGTTGGAGGAGGAGCGTCTCTGCACGCGGAGATTAATGTTGCAGGAGTCATAAATAAAGAAGAGATCACCAGAGACATTGTTTTGTGAATTCTTTTGGTTATCATCTTTATGGATTAAATACCCCCGAGGAAATTTGAATTTCAAAATACGTTTTTTTGCTGCACTCGCCCAGGTTTGAAATCCCCATGCCCGTGCCAAAAGATAAAAAAATAAAAAAACACGCCGAGCGCTTATATGCTGTTGGCATTTTCGAACGTCGCGCAAGCTATTTTTTCTTTACTTGTTTGTTTTTCAACTAAAAGTAAAAACAGCTATTGTTTATTCTTTTCATTTTAGAACAACAACATGTAAAAAAAACCCCAATGCGTATGAGCAGTGAAAACACGCCCCTCACCCGATCAAGTACAACAAAACCGCTCTTACAAAAAAAATTATAATAAAAATTTTTTTAAAACTGTTGTCAGTGTCTCTTTATTTCAGAATGTTAGTCATGTACCTAATCAAAATAGGCTTGTATCGAACTTACACAACTATCTGACAATCTCTCGGGACCTGCTCGACTCATTACAATGGCATGCTATTTGCGTCTTAACAGAGTTTCTGCCACAATAAATAGCGGTGGCGCTGTGTGCTAAGGCGTACTGCACGTCGATGGTACACTTGTCTTCAACCAATGCTAACCCTGCTTGTGTGGAGTCAGTACGTTGAGTAGTCTGGCAGTTGCTCGCCGTTGCTCGGTGATTCTCTCCGGGTACTCCTGCTTCTTCCACCCGTAAACCTGTCCGACTCGAGGCAACCCTGTCTGTCGAAATTGTCGTTAAATCCCAATAAATAAATAAATATTTAATTAATTAATATCGTTAACCTGCAGCCAATTGCCACAGGTTAAAAATATTAATTGGTTCTCTTTGTATGAAAATCCTCGGTTTAGCTCAAAGATCGAACAAAACATAGGAAGCCAAAAGTAGTTTAATACGGTAGTTTCACCAATAGGCCTATTTACGATGGAAGTACCGGTAGCTGATAATTTTTTTTTATCAATTTTCGGAATTTTTACTTGTATAAATTTCTTAATCCTTTGAACACTAGTGGGATCTTCCACGTCACTTCAATGGAAGCAATTGGAAGAGTCCATATTTATTATCTGGGGGTTGAACAATTATAATTTTCAACGTGCTGCCATGGGGCTGCACGTTGAAAATATTGATTGGTCAACCCCAGACTTTAACTTAATAGCCATCCAACTTAAGGAAAGTATGACCTTACTTTTGGAAAGCTGCCGTTTCTATTTTTCCTATAATTTAGTGTTGCTGGGTATCTACGACGTGATGTAACCCTGCTTGAGCGGAGCTTGAACAGAGTTAGAATGTTGAGGAGCTGACAGTTGCTCGTCGATGCTCGGTGGTTCTCTCCGGGTACTCCGGCTTCCTCCACCTGTAAAACTGTCACGGTCACGATTAGCCATTGTGCATAAGTATGTGACCTTAAACACCAATAAATAAATAAATATCTGCGACGTGTCGTCTGAATCGTCTGTAATGCTTTTCGAGTAGCTGTAATGTAAATTTGGTCGAGCTGTTATTGGATTATCTGTACGAATCCAACGAATGTTTTGCTCGATGAAAATAGTAAGATTTATTCTTCCTTCTTATTCACTCTTGGGTGAAATGCCGCTTTGATTGCTACTGTATAAGGAGAAACTGATTAAGTTGAGATGAAGAAAAGAAATAAAGAGTATCTCAAACCTCACTCCTCATGTAACTCTCGTAAAGACTTGGCCTCTTTAAATACTCGATCGCATTGTTTAAGTTATTCGTTGTTAAATCACACCATTTGGACCAAAAGATTACTAATTCATTACTGCTCCGCCCTGTTACAACCGATAATGTTACAACGCCGCATAATGTTACACCAACGCATAATGTTACAAAAAATTTAGTAAACAACCGATAATGTTATAAACTCCGCATAATGTTATAACTTTTTTCAACCCGTTATGTTATAAAAATCGACGCATAATGTTATAACTTTTTTCAACCCGTTATGTTACAACAAATCAACCGATAATGTTATAACCTCTGTATACTAATTCCAGTTACAGCTATTGCAGATGGACTTTACCACTTACCATTTATTGCCGCATAAAGATATGTAATATTTATACTAAAGGTTTCTGCTCTGCTTAAGGCGAGGAGACCTCCCCCCCCCCCCCCATTCCCGGGGATTTATCATAAAATGACCTAGTCATGTTACATAGACGCGGATTATCCTGGTAACTCAATCGTGTGACGTCATTACCATGATCGTGCAGTGCCCAACATGGTGAAGGTGGGGGTGGTGGGGAGGTGTGCTATTTTATCCGGTTGGAACGTTTACCAGCATGCGTATTCTCCGCTTCCAGAAATGTAGTGTACCATAGTCCCCTGACGCCTTTGGGGATGGGCAAATGCCTCTGTTTCTGCTTGTTTTCGGCATCTAAAACTCATTTGTCGTATACTTCTTAGTCATAAGAATATCTTATTGTTCATTAATTTGACATTTTAACAACTAACAGTGAACAAAAATGAGGTGGAGTTAAAAGAGGTCAAACAGTTGGATGGGGCGAGGTACATATAGTGGATGTGGCAGGTTGGTAGTGTCGCACGGAAGCCGAAGAATAAGATGCGAGACTGGGTAGGAAGAGGAATGGGGTTTAGGAGGATTGCAAGGGGTGGGCAGGGATTATGCTGAGAAAGAGAGGAGGTCATGGATTAGTACATCAGGGTGATTGTGCAGAGAAGGCCATCTGAGAATATTAGTACATCAGGATGATTGTGCAGAGAAGGCCATCTGAGAATACTATAAGAGAGTGGTGCTAGACGGTATGATAATATAGATGGTGGAGATGTTGGAAGAAGTGGAAGTGATGAATTTGGGATTACAGGTTCTGGAAAAGGCGGAATCACTAGAACAGGCAGTATAGGGAGAAGGAGGAGATTGTGGAGGAGGAGTTGTGTTGATGTTGTGGCGGTGTTGGTGACGGTGTTGAGTAGTTATGTATGTTGAAAATGAGCCATTTTGTAGGACCCCGGGGCAGGACCCCGGAAGTGACGTCATGTCACGTGATTGGGCGGTCATGTTGGGTTGTCATGATAGTGCACGTGGGTGGCCATGTTGTGATGTCATTATCATGATAATAGGTGGTAGGGGTGCGTATGCGCAGAGCGTGTTGTTATGGGGACACGTGCTCCATCTCACCCCAACAACCCGACAATAGATATCGAATTAATCCTAACAACCCTACAATCTTCAGACAACTGACCAAACACTCCCGAAAGCACTCCCAAATAAAGGTAGGATAGTACTATAAGAGAGTAGTGCTAGTCTCAAAATGAAAGCTATGAAAATGAGCGCAATGAGTATCACGTCCTTAATGAGGGTATGAGACGTATGAAGAGGTACTCATTGCGCTCATTTTCATAGCTTTCATTTTGTGACGTATGATTTTGCGCGCATCGTGCTCATTTTCATAGCTTTCATTGCTTCATACGACGAAAAGTGGGATTCCGTGGGTTTAGTATCCTTAAAATATAGGATAGTATCGTTACCTATAATGTCCGACCATATAATGGACGTGTCATTTATCACAGAAATGGGTTTATTACAATAATGGTTGCTTTATTACAATAGTGTTTTTTTTAACTGAGAGATAAACTGGAAGGGGAGGCGCCGTCCCTGTCCCCAGAGCCCTACTGCTCCTTGCCCCTGGAGCTCCTGGAGTCCCGGTCCCTCGAGTTTCTGGCGAGTTACGAAATCGGTACTGGCAGGATTCTGGAGTGTTTTCGGGAATGTTTTGGACAGTTTCCTGAAGATTGTCTGGTTGTTTGGATTAATTCGATACCTATTGTCGGGTTGTTAAGGGTGAGACGGAGCACGTGTCCCTATAACAACACGCGCTGCGCATACGCACTCCTACCACCTTTTTTCATGATAATGACATCACAACATGGCCACCCACGTGCACTATCATGGCAACCCAACATAACCGCCTAGTCACGTGACATGACGTCACTTCCGGGTCATGCCCCGGGGTCCTACAAAATGGCTCATTTTCAACATACATAACTACTCAACACCATCACCAACACCGCCACAACACCAACATCAACACAACCCCTCCTCCACAATCTCCTCCTTCACCCCATACTGCCTGTTCTAGTGATTCCGCCTTTTCCAGAACCTGTAATCCCAAATTCATCACTTCCACTTCTTCCAACATCTCCACCATCTATATTATCATACTGTCTAGTACCACTCTCTTATAGTATTCTCAGATAGCTTTCTCTGCACAATCACCCTGATGTACTAATCCATGACCTCCTCTCTTTCTCAGCATAATCCCTGCCCACTCCTTTCAGTCCTCCTAAACCCCATTCCTCTTCCTACCCAGTCTCGCATCTTATTATTCGGCGACCGTGCGACACTACCAACCCACCACATCCACTATATGTACCTCGCTCCATCCAACTTTTTGACCTCTTTTAACTCCACCTCATGTTTGTTCACTGTTAGTTGTTAAAATGTCAAATTAATGAACAATAAGATATTCTTATGACTAAGAAATATGCGACAAATGAGTTTTGGATGCCCAAAACAAGCAGAAACAGAGGCATTTGCCCATCCCCAAAGGCGTCAGGGGACTATGGTGCACTACATTTCTGGAAGCGGAGATTACGCATGTTGGTCAACGTACTAACCGGATAAAATAGTACCCCTCCTCCACCACCCCCACCTTCACCATGTTGGGCACTGGACGATCATGGTAATGGCGTCACACGATTCAGTTACCAGGATAATTCGCGTCTATGTAATGTGACTAGGTCATTCTATGATAAATCCCCGGGAGTTGGGGGGGGGGGTCTCCTCGTCCTAACCAGAGCAAAAACCTTTAGTATAAATATTACATATCTTTATGCGGCAATAAATGGTAAGTGGTAAAGTCCATCTGCAAAAGCTGTAACTGGAATTAGTATACAGAAGTTATAACATTATCGGTTAATTCGTTTTAACATAACGGGTTGAAAAAAGTTATAACATTATGCGTCGATTTTTATAACATAACGGGTTGAAAAAAGTTATAACATTATGCGGAGCTTATAACCTTATCGGTTGTTTACTACATTTTTTGTAACATTATGCGTTGGTGTAACATTATGCGGCGTTGTAACATTATCGGTTGTAACACCGCCTACTATAGTTCTCAGGCGTATCACGATTGAATAAAATGGGTACGTTTTTTTTGCAATTTGAGAAAAATATTTCAGAAAGCATCAAATTGTCTGGACTCACAACATGGTAAGATGAAGCGAAATAGAATCAGATTCAAATGACGTTAGCAAAACCAGTTTGTAAGAAATCATATAGACACCATGCACTGATGCACTTGGGTAGTTTCAAAGTTATAGATTATGTTAGACCTTAAAAATCTTGCGCCAGACCCGAAAACTAAAGTTTGGGCAACTCGGCGAATAAGAAACCACTCTATACCTTTTGTCAGTCATATGAACTGAACAGGTCGAAAATACACAGAACGACACGCGTCGTTCTGTGTATTTTACACGCTTTTACGTCTTTAAAAACAATTGTTAGAATCACACTCAGCAATTAATTTGACAACTATCAACAAAAAGAACACATTCATTTTATCGCCAACCAAATTTGCGTACTCATACTCTACTTCTTATGTATATTCATTATCTCCTTCAGATATCGACTCTATTTCTTCTTCGCTATTTTCGTACACATTTAACTCGCCGTATCTTTCAACGATTTCCGTTCGGCACATCGTCCCCTGAGCTCCAATGTGTTCTATGTGCCAACTGGCACATAGAACGCATTGGAACTCAGGGGACGACATGTGTGCGGAACGGATTTTCATTTTCTGCATGGTTTAGTGTTGCTATAAATGGGTATTTCATAGAACAGGCGTGCAAGAAAGAGGGAAAAGTCAGTGAGCCCCGAGCTCAACTTCCACATGTTTGACAACATATAAACGAACATCCACCAAATCTGTCCTGATCCCAACTCATTTGCTGTCAAAAAAGGAGTTCAGATACTAAGTGATATTGAACCTTAATCCTTTGTCGACAGATGTCAATATTTCATATTGAAAAGTTTCCTCATTATCAACTAATTGAGCTTTATCAAACAAGATTGAATTAGTTAAATTTCTCATTGCATTATAGGGAATATCTGCTGCCTCAAATTTCAGTATTTTGACGGCGTGCACGGGGCTAGTGGATTAAAGTACCTCAACAGAAAACGTTTGTTTTAATCTAATCCGAAATGGCGAGCGTTGCTAAGCTTCGTTAGGTGCCACAAATTGCACGTATCAAGACATTGCATCGCCAGTTTTTTACAATTATATTATTGTGACTCCATCCACCATATTAACTCCTTGGATCATGGTGGTATCTTCCATGTCATTGCAATGGCAGCAATTTGAAGAGTCCATATTCATTATTTGTGGGGTAAAGCAATTAATATTGATTGGTCTACTCCACACATTCACTCAGCAGCCATCCTGATAATGAAATTATGATGTATCATGTTCATGGACCGGGAAAGCTGCCTCGCGGTTCAAAGGGTTAATGGAGGAACTGGTAAAGAGCTTTGAAAAGTGTGCTCCCTGACTCTAAACGACAGTTTCGTGATGGCGCAATGGCGCCAAGGTAAGTAACACGGCTCTCTGATTGAACACGCGGCTTCAGCCAAAGCTTATAGAGCCAAGTCTGTTACTTGCCTTTGCACGGTACTTCTGAGTACTCCAGCTTCCTCCATCGTTGAATCTGATCGACTAGACTACCAATAACGTCGGTCCAATAAACAAGACGTGATTAAATAATGAGAAAAAATGAACGAAGACATTTGGTAGTTACCTGCGAGTAAGATAACCTGGTAGAGAATTACATTTCCCACAATATTATATCAATCAGTGTACGTACCTCCGAAGTACCAATTAATTCTAAAGTACTTTAACAACTTATTCAAAACTATCCATGTCATTGTCAAGTGTTGAACCGTATGAAATATAACACAACACATAACATGCAATCTGTATTTTCCTCAATCTGACCAACAGCTGGTTCACAAACATTATTTTTCAAAAGATGAAAACCTCTTGTCCCCGAATTTAACTGCACGTAGTACTGTCGTACTTGAGGCATGAAACTGCGATTATCAAAAGGTCACTCATACAAGTGACGTGAGATGTAAAACAAAAAACAAGACGAAGATATCTACCTTGGCGTTGGTACAGTACAGCCGCCGTGGATTGGTCGTAATCCACACGTGGGCAGTGATTTCTACGCATGCGTTTAGCAGGTAATAAAAATCATCATCAGTAAAATTTTAATTAATGATGTACCCCGGTGCTTCATTAATTCAATTTTTTTATGATTATTCATATAATTTATGTTTGAAGGTCTCCTGACATATTATTTTATTATCAGTTCCGGTACGAATACTGTAGCAGACTTCCAGGAACCACTGGTGCCTGCTGTTAACTCTATTCTTCTTGTTCTATACATTACAACCTTCATTTTGATGTATAATTTGTGTATATTTAATTTGAATGTGTGAAATATCAGAGACGGGAATTTCAAAGTAAAAAAATAGCCCTTTCTTATATAGCACCTTAAAGTTTGTATGAAGTTTGATAATTGTAGTTTGAATATTTTCTGAGTTTTTACGAAGACACGAATACCGTCGAATGTTAGGTATGACCCTGAAATTCGACCTTGACCATGTAGTTACGGCCCAACAATTGTGTTTGGCGTCTGACACGCCCTTGTCGTTTATAATTGTTTGAAGGTTGACGATTGTAGCCCCTATACTTTTGAGTTATTGGCTCGTACACACAAACCCACTCAACCTTACTCCATTTACTGTATGCCGCCAGACTTAAGGGGACGTCCAATCTAACTTTGGTCAAATTTCATGCAATTTTCTTTCAAGTCTAAAAAAGGCCCAAAATGAATAACCCCAATAAATTATATACCAAAATGATCGGAATGAAACAGAACATGTGGAAACTGAAATTTGCCATGGAACTGCTGCCATGTGTAAATAGCACCACCTGAAAGTCTGCTATGGCATAAGTAAGAGAACAGAATTTTTACAATAAAATACCTCAAAATAAAATAACAGCTGTATTCTATAAACATTGAAGTACAGACTCGAAGAAATCTTTTCCTAATTCATGAAAGTAATAAAGATTGAGACCAAATGTTATAAGTGGAGTGCTCAGTGATTGAAGGCAGACATTTTCTTTTGTTTATGTTTTGATTTGGGGAGTTCAACAAAGGTCAACTTGAAGGAGTCCACTAGAAGTATGGAAGGACAAAAGGGTGTCTCCCAATGTAATGATGTATGTGTCACTGTGGTGGTTTGGAAAGAAACTATGATATTCTCCTATGCAGAATGCACTGCAAAGTCATACATTGTAGTTGAATAAATATATTTACAAACCCCTTGCACTGTAACCCCTTTTATCCCATGCATCAATTTGATAGTGATTAAATTGTTAAATTTGTCTGGTTTAACAATAAGTATAATAGCTTTGTTTACTCTTGAACACCAATACACTCATGAGATCTGTTGGAGAAGAAATAAGGGTAACTGTAACCTGTCACTGCAGTAAACCATCTTATGTACTTAAAAGTACATTGTTATTCAAAACACATCAAATCAACCTTACATAACCATTATTGCATGTACTTTCCCCAAGTAGGCGTATTGGCATATTGAGATCAGAAGGGCACATCCAGAGGGTCTCACATATTTTTTTCAAGAACGCAGTACACAAAGCAATCCCCAAAAGGTGACAAGTGAGCTCCATTTGACACAAAAATTTTCCTGGGGGGTGGGGGTGGGGGTGGGGGTCTCTTCCTTGTATGACTCTACCTCCGGCACTCAAGGAAGGCATATGCCTTTTTTCTCAAAGTTTAACTCTTTTTTGTTTTTGAAGATCCTGGCCACACATGTTCCAAACACTTTCAGACAGGAAACCCTCCAAATAAGTGTATCTGCAAAAATCATGTTACATTGCAAAACATTCTTTTTAGACTTTAAGTTCTGGACCTTTAATGCTTCTTACTTCCAACTATAACACTTAATTTATCGATTAATGGGTGAATAGAAAAGTCCTGCCATAATCAACATTTTGAGTTCCATAAGCCTTCATAATAGCTCCGATAAAAGTGTCAAATTGGTGGCTTTATACAGAATATTTATTAGGTTATTGCTTGATAAGTAATAGGAACGAAATCTTCACCAGAAATATTTTGTAGCAATACATTTGAGGGTATCAGCAGGCACTTTCCAACATATTGTAACAAATCAACTATTTATAAACAAAATTTTCTAACTCAAAAGAGTGAAATAGTACCACAACTCTGAAAAAATGTGGGAAGAAACACATGCTACAGCAGCTACACAGGCATTGTTTCCACATGATGCTCGATCACAACACCAAATATCCTTCAAATTGGAGTAGCAGTCGTTGAGATACAACGGAGAATGTTGGTACAGCTACACAGGCATTGTTTCCACATGATGCTCGATCACAACACCAAATATCCTTCAAATTGGAGTAGCAGTCGTTGAGATACAACGGAGAATGTTGGTACATGTAATGATGAATGGGTAAGACTAAGAGGACAGAGGTCATCACTGCACGGCCCTAGATGCACCTTTGATTTTACAACTAACAGGTCTGGGGCATATTAATCGCAACACACCCACCTTATCAATTCATAATTTCAGTAAAATAAAAGGAATTATCAATTTTAATTAATTTATAGATGATGGGAAATATTTGGCTTCTTTTGCCTTCTCGTACTATTAATTACCACAAACAATATCAGTTTGATGCCGACAAACGAAAATGAACGCATGTCGTCTGGTTAAAAAGTAACTCGGCATGGATAATGAAGAAATTGCGAATATTTCGTGTATTTCATTTGTTTAAAAGCCAGTTGCAGCTAATTTTGACTGTGGATTCGATAATTCGCTTTCGGTTTTGACCACACGGGCACGTTTACAGCGGTTATGTTTATTGTGATATGCAAATTGGGAGATAGTTTCCGGTGAAGGAGATTTGTCACATTTGTCAGTGTAAAACATTGACAAAAGACAATGATCGACGCTTGTGTTAGTATGGTTGGTTGCAAGAAAAAACTAAATTCTCAGCATCGTCCAAACACACCTTATTTAAAAGCGCGAATGCATCATTTTCAACCCATCTTGAATCGGTCCTTTGCAGACTTCAAACAGAGCTGCGACAAATTCCATGGTTACTATGAAGTAAATAACTTCACAACATTGGGGGAAATCAACACGCTCAATATAGTTCCAGGTCACTTGGAATATACTTCGTGAAAAAGTCATTTCTGAAGGATTCTGCTTACTTTGTTATGAATATTGCCTTATTTTATGTGTATCGTCCCGATTTAAAACACTCGGTTATTTTTTTACAAGTTGTTCATGTTGTCTTTCTAGTGTGCAATAATTCAGAGTTTTTGTCAACAAAAATGTTCAGATGGTCTGTAAACACGAGAGGGAATTTCGAACCATATTTTGCAGTTATGACATTAAGAGCTCAAGTATTTGCTGTCACCTGTTTGCAAATCCGCTCATACACTTTCTCGTACAAATAAAGGGCGTGATCATATCCTTGCATTCTTACGATTCCCCAAATTGAGTATTTCTGCAAGAACCACATCGTAATCACATGACTGGATTAAACATCATTGAAACATGGCCACATCCGGAACATCCAAAATTTGTGTTGGTGTTATTACATTCAAACATCAAAACCCACCAGAGTGTGTGTCCAAAAAATGCTTTCTCCGAGTCTGTAGTATGTTATCATTATATTGAGGACAAGGCTTTCGAATTACCGATTATTTTGTGGTTTTACCGGTTCGTTACTTACACAATTGGCAAATTAATCTTCTTCAATATCATAAAATTCACTTTTTTTCCTGAAAAAAATTATATGCACCTTTTCTATGCACTTTACTCATTATTTTGATATATAATTTGCCTTTCCTTACTTCTCCTATCTGTTTCTGAGGCATTGGGAAAAATGTCAACAAATCGACCAAAGTTAGGTTGGACGTCCCCTTAAGTCAGTGGAAACGAGGAGGAGAAGGGTCGTAAAAATGGAGAATGTGGTAGTTCATTCCAGAATAAAGTAATTTTCAAGTAGTGTTGCGTGACATACAAACGAAGACTGTTTAATTTTAGATATCCTTAATAAGTGATGCAACTTCATGAGTGTTGACCATTTTGGGTAAACAAAGAAGTCCCATTTTGGCGGATCTTTCAGAATGCTTCAGAAAAGCTTAAAATGTTTTGAATATGTTATGTTAATTCTCCTATAATGAGAGGATGGGGAGTTCAGTTCCTTTTTTGTTGTGGGTGCCTTTAGGGTTATTTTTGTTCTACATATCTTCAGACAGTCAGTCAGTAGTCAAGTTGTTAATATTGCCGTTAACATTTTTTTTAAGATTTCAAAGACTGGACATGCAGAAAAGGACGCCACACGCTGATAGTAGAGGTGACATATGAGATTGTTTTGCTTAAAGGATGGGGTACCGTTTCAGTATACAGTATACTGAACACACATTCATGTAGAAGTAGTTTGTCAGATGCTATGTCAATGCGAATTTGTCCCTGCAGGAACCTCAGGAAGTGGAGCAGTGCTTATTTACTGTGGTAAACAAATTCTGCTCTACTGGTGAAACAGGCCCCAGAACCAACACCTGGTGTGGAAGTCCTCTAAAGTGGGCAGCATTGGTATAAAAATGGGTAAACTGTACTCCATCCCTATTTTGCATTCATGATGTATGCTAAAAATGACATTAAACACCAATAAATAATAATAATGTGAATTTGTATCCATCTGACTGACATGCATTGTTTTTTCATGCAAAGTTTTTAAAGTCCATGAGGAGACAATGTGATAAAATAAATATTTAATAAGGGGCTGTAATATAAACATTTAGCCAGTAGGATGGAAGGATTAAATTATTACTGACTCTCCATACAAACAGAAAAATGGATTTTCCCATTTTTCAGTAGATAATATTGTATAGGATGGCCATCCAGAACAGTGTTGAAAAAATTCAAATAGAATCATATAAAATCAAGACATTATACTTGTTCTTCATTGTAAAAAAGAAGCCAATTTTTGGCCTTCAAAGTGACTCATCATGTAATTTTTAATCTCCAAAGCTAAATATTCAATTTTTGAGTACAAGCTGTTCAGACATGTTAAGCCCTTTGAATCCTGTTGGTATCTTCCATGTCAGTCCAATGACAGTAACTGGAAGAGTCCATATTCATTATATGGGGGTGACCAATTATTATTTTCAACGTACAGCCTTAGGGTTGCAAAAATATTGCTTGGTGTTCCCCACACTTTCATTTAGCAGCCACCCTACTCAATGAAAGTATGACGTATCATGTTCGTGGGCCAGAAAAGCAGCTCCTGGGATAGAAAGGTTAAGGTCTTGGCATGAGGGATGCAATGTGCCGGAAGCATTGCACACATTATGTAGACATGATTTTTTTTTCAGTTTTGATACTGCATGACACATCAAATTTAAGCTCTGCTATAAAACAAACAAATCCCCACCACCCTGAGACCAAAGTGCAAATCAAAACATAAAATCACTGAATAATTCTGACCAAGAACTGGATCAGTGACTGAATGTTTCATTTTGTGAATTGGATTCAGTTTATGTTATTTTTCAACAGAAAGGCTCAACTGTCAGTCAATCACTTTTGAAAAGCTTGGACTCAGTAAAACAATTATCATTGGCATAGGGACGGACACAGCTAGATCGTTCATTTGGTACAAATATCTGTAGCACCAACTATATTTTGGGTGGGATATATTACCACTTTATAAATTCTGATGAGTAATCAATTAACATGTTACAGACAATGGAAATAATGAAAATAAACAAGAGTAAAACACACAGGAACGTTTCATTTGAAGGATGCGTTGCCCATTAAATACCTCTTTTGAAACATTCCCATCTAGTTGCTACGTGGTAAGGCCAAATTAAATTTAAGGTCTGGGCAGTCGCTGGGCTTTGCTCTTGGTAGATACCCATATGGGTATTGCTGTAACATGACAACACTGAAATTCTCTTTGTGTTACGGTGAATCGTATCACACTGACATTCAAACAAAGATCCCCAGTTTGCACTTTCATGTTAAGAAATAATGTCAGTGAACAACTGGAAGTAGTATGGATCATTCAAATAGCCCCACTAATGGACAGAAGAGCTTATTGTCAATAATACACTTATCATGTCTGCTGTCAGGTATGTACTGAGTCCAATGTTCATCCATTGTGGACCACTATTAATGTATCAGCTTCCATTTGGGCAACTAATTTATTAGCAGTTGGAGATGTGTGTTTTGTTGAGTTCAGGAACAGAAAAGGCAAACTGAAAGTTAGTATTAATGAGAGATATCTTGACAAAATCATCAACCAATCACATTCAAAGACTCTGTTGCTACTTGGCAAGTGATAATATCACCACAATTCATTTTGTAAATACAATGGCAAATAGGTCTGATCATCGAATCATTCCTGAAAACCCAGCAGAGCTGTGGTTAATAGAGATGGATTGATGACACAGGAAGATAACTTCTTGTATGTCAGAAAGTCCGTCTACTCATGTAAATGAATCATATATGATTCAGACCTCAAATGCATTTACTGTGGATGGCTAAGAACCATTTGGACCTAATTATTAGAGTGAGTGAAATATTCACATGACATATAAGCATCTTTTGTGAGCTTGCAAAACCTGTTCCACCTGTTCCATAAATACCTTAACTGCCAGAGTTGAGTCAATTATAGAGCATCCCAATTCTCACTAACTTCTGCCTGTGTTAGTTAATAAGTATAAGCTTTCTTTGACCACTTGCTGCATTTGTGCATGATTTAATGACAAATGATCAATATTTTCTGCAGTTCTCCTTAAATCCCTCTTTATAACTGTACCAGACAAGAAACTTAACCCTTCAACAATAAAGTTAAATAACCCATGTTTTAGACATGAAGATTGTGATGACGTAGTGTATCCATGAAGTCTTCAGTAATCGTTAAATTCATCATTAATCCATGGAATACAGTCATTGATGAAGATTATGTTGTTTCTGACTATTGTTATATACTGCCACTAACAGGCATCTTTTGAATAGGTACCCAGTTAACATCATGCTCCTTCTACCAACTCATTATGAGTGATTTCTCATGCCAAAACATTAACTGCATAGTTCATGGAATGCATGAGTGCAGCATGGATTTTTTTAAAAACTCATACATTGGTTTGCGACACCAGGACACAGATGTGTGGGCTCCCACCTCTCAACATACTGTTAGTCAAACCAGTTTAGTACTATAAGGAAGCATGAGGTGTCTTGACAACAAACTGTGCTCCCTGCAAGTAACTGTTATATTTATCCATTGCATAAATGAGGGCAAATGCCACCTCTCTTCAAAAGAAGACCATTTCTGTTGTTGCTTAATTTATGAGATAAAAAAAAACAAAAATGGTTTCTCATCAAGAACTCCTATTGACAATAACCCAATTCACAGGGTCGGGTCAACACAGCTTCTACACATGTACTGGAAGCATCTGTGCATAACATATAAGGTTTCCATGGATTCAGATATGACAAACATGCAACCTCTGACACACTTTGTTTCAGAAAATCAAAGTCTCTCTGTTCAAATTTCTAATGAAATCTAGCAAATGTCTTTTGTAAGCTTTGTCAAGGGCTGAGCTATTTCACTAAAATTGAGTATAAATCACCTATAATATGACACCATGTCCATAAAACCATCAACCTTTGTACCTCATGTAGGGTGTTGTTGATTTTCTGATCACCACTACTTTGCTTGGCTCTGCCTTGATTCCACCTTCGATTATTACAAAACCCAATAAGCCATTTCATTTTGAATAGCTTATGCCATTGCAATCAAATTCCTTATTAATGTGATCAATATACGACATTGCATCTTTACAAAAAATCAAAATGCCAAATAAAAGTTGCTTAACAAAACTAGGACTACCATCATCAATTCCAGAAATAACTCAACACATGTACGCAGCAGAATGGCATGACATTGAACTAATATATCCCCTTAAAGGCCATCTTAGACATTGAGTCATCATCAGACCTCACATGCCAGTAACCTGATTTTAGGTTCAAAGTTGTAGTGTAGTTGTATAGTAAATGTGCAATCAATCAGTGGTAATGTTGATACAAAAACGTTTTGTACCATTTTTCATGTCTACCAAATGACAAAGGAAACTTTTAAAATGATTATGAGCATTTAATTTTGCCTCTTTCTCGGATTATCCATTATTTTTCTTTTCAACAGCAGCACTCTATATGCTCAGCTTTTGATGGTTTTGCATCACCAGTGTCTATTTTCCCCTTCTAGTATCAGATGGGTTAAACCGTTATCACTTTGGGCAAATTAATGTTTATTAATCACTTTCATCGACATATTCTGTTTATGTTGAAGCACCTGCATTTCACCCTTATTAAATTCAGTAACTTTCCCCTCATCTGTTACAATATCCTTGATATCAGTTAACTCTTCATCTGCCAATGGTTCTAATTTTAACTACATATACACCTTTTAGTGTGCAGTGTTTATTTGTTTTATTCACTATCAGTGTTAGTATATTACCATTTTCATTACTCACTACACTATTAGTAACAAGTAAACTATGTTGTTCTGCCAAATACCCCTGTTTTAACCTATGATATTCCAGATAATTTGATTCAAATGTTTCTCAAGCTCCAACAGCTTTTTTGTATAAACACATGTACTTTGTGGTTACAGTTCTAAGGGATTCCCCAATCCTGCCAGACACAGCAAATGTAAATCTTTCAGTATGGCTATTAACTGACCTTGTAATTTCAATTTCCTGAAGTTCTAATATATATGTTTACATTATTTGAAATAATCCAGCATTGTCCTAGAATCATACTTCTATTTACATCATCCAAAACAGTAAACTTATTTAACCGAGATATTGCATTTATATGAAAATAAAATCTTATCAAACCTCAAGATTGAACTATGTTACCTACGTTTACTCCTTCAACTCCGGCAATTTATTTCTGTCTCATGACATTTTTAATCTATATACTCACCCAAAAAAAAAAGTGTGCATTGCAGAAATTGATCAAACTCCAAAAAAATTATTTCGTAGGTGTAAAGAGTGTTAACCTGTTCATGAATAAGTTATATTGAACACAAAAACAGCTTTCCCCGTTAAAATTGCATTAACGTTAAATGACGTGCTGCACGTTTGTGAAAAGGCATGTTTTGCATGTGGAGAGTCTGAAAATTCATGCAGCAGTGTGAATCCTTGGGTATTTAAACACTAAAGTAAGGCCTTCCTATCGTTCACATTCAAACTTGCACTGCTGTTAAAACGACTCCACATTAGCATGACAAGATTGACAATGAATCAACATCTCCTTGCCCTGGTATGATTAGAGCTGGCAGAACACACAGAGAGGTTGCCCAGCATTTGAACTGCCACCACAACACTGCAGACAGGCTAGTCCATCGACATGCACAACATGATGACGTTCGAGAGCGACCCCGCTCTGGGAGACCCCGAGTTACCACCCCTGCACAAGATCGGTATATCTGTGTCGTCCATCTCCGGAACCGGCAACAAATGGCAATGACAACAGTCAGGAACATCCCTAACCTGAGACGGATACATCCTCAAACAGTAATCAACCGGCTGAGAGAATACGTCTTACGTCCTTGAAGACCGGCAATTCATCCGATTTTGATGTTACGTCATCGTCGTGCTCGACTGCAGTGGTGTAGACAACATCTCAGGCATCCCTTACACTGGTGGTGACGTGTTTTATTCACAGATGAATGTCGTTTCCATCTTTCATCATCAGATGGCTGCCAGAGAGTGTACAGACGTCGAAACGAATGCTATGCAGATCCATGTGTCGTGGAGCAAAACCGTTATGGGGAGGGTCTCTCATGGTGTGGGGTGGCAACACTGCCCTTAACAGAACTGAGCTGGTCATTATTGATGGCAATCTCAATGCAGCCAGATATCGTGAGGAAGTGCTTACACCTGTTGTTGTCCCATTTCTGCAATGTCACGGCCCCGGCATCATTCTACAGCAGGACAATGCCCGACCCCACACAGCTCGTGTTGTTCAACAGTATCTGTAGCAACAACAAGTGGATGTTCTTCCCTGGCCCGCAAATTCGCCCAATATCTCACCCATTGAGCATGTATGGGACGAAATGAAACGTCGGCTACGCCGGCTTCCCCATGCACCATTAACGCTTGTGGAACTCCAAAGACAGCTTATCAGAATATGGAACAACATCCCACAACACTGCCATGCTAACTTGTTCGCTTCCATGAGGTGTAGATGCACAGCAGTAGTCGATTCGATGCAGACAGAGGTCATACCAGATATTGAGTGTGTGACTTTTGTGTTTGACCCTTAGTGTCTTTGAATCTCCATGGCACCAAGAGTATTCGTCGTAGCGTAATGAAATTTCTCGTGTTGATCACAAATTGATTCATCTGTAATTGAATAAAACTTCCATGAATGAAAATGATATATATCTTTTTTAGTGTTATTTTTTAGCATGCACACTTTCTTTTTTTGGGAGAGTATATTTTTCATGGTCTTATGCAACTTTGGACTAATGCATTATGTCTGAGTTCCTGAATCTTAGAAAACTCTAACTGTTGTTTTCCAATTCATCCCACACCAAAGGTGTGCACATTGCCAGGAATTTGATTTTGTTCAGTTTTTAAAAAGATTATGGATTGTTAAACTTGGTAAATTTTTGTGACATATATAGGGTACATGATTTATCCACCTAACTCCCGCCACAGTTTTCAATTGACACCATATAGTTTGTTTTGTAAAGTATATATACAGTCCAATTTCAGGTATTGTGAAATACATATGTAGATTAAAGTATGTTGTAGAACTCGCTGGGGCATCATATGTGTCTTACAGACACAGCACATATGTGAGTAACAAATCACTATTTGCCCTTCAAACTCATGGGTCCAGGTGTTGTGCATAGCATGCTTCAGTCTAATTCAAATTCATTCACCTGTTTTGGCTCTAGATGCACTTGTCCAGACATACCTTGGGTTATTCTTGTTATTAATTCCCCCCATTGTAATTAATCGTCCAGTCAAAGAGATTGTTTTCAATTTTGTTCTACAAAAACTTGCAAAATATCCAAATTGTCCACAATGATTGCATTCACCATTTAGCCTTTACATTGTTGAATTAAATGTTTTAAACTACACACTTGCCACATGTCTTACACAATTTTGTAAAATGCTCAGATGTTTTAAAAGTTATCACAAATACCATTTTTCTCTTCACCTCATTGAGTGAAGTGATTTTCACTATCACACTTTTTCAACACTGTCCATCTATCCATTCAAGGATCTCATACTTTTCTTTAGTATAATTAAATTTCTTAGTGGCATGTCTTTTATCCCAGTTTCCAGTATAGTGTTTATCACTTTTACATATTTTTCAGTATTCAGTTGACCCTTGATTGGGGGTTTGTATGTAAACTTGAATGTGAGCTTCTGCACTCCATGACTGGATATTTTCATCTTTGAACCCTGGGGTCTATTTATTTGAGTAGTAGTAACTTGTTCCCAATTTGTAAGACATTTGTTTGTAAAATGTCCTATTTTTCTACATCAGAAGCATTTCAGTCCACCCTTATTTTGCCCAGTGTTTCACATAGTATTAATTGTCTGTACCCTATTTCACACATTCTGTAATTTAACCTACGATCTCTTCTCATATATCCAGGTGTACAACCCCTGTAACAGGCTAACACGATCAGGTTAACATGATTTCAGTAATTTATATTTACCACATGCACTCTATTTTTGGGCCTTTCTGGAGTTCCTCCATTGGCTCTTTGTGCCGCAATTCTCCGATGTCTCTACTGAAATTTTCTTTGATAAAACTCACCTCTCTTACCACTTCTCAAGACAATATATTTCTGAGACATTCTATCATTGTGCATGACATTCACAAGCCTTGTCTAGAATGGCAGGTTCTTGTTGCAATAACTTCAACTTGATGCCATTGTTATATATCATGTCACAGTAGCAGTTAGCAAATTGCTTTGAGATCTTTTCAATGACCTCTCAGAATAAAATCTGCCAGGCTACAATCACTAGTCTGCACAGCCATTAGTCCCATTTTGTTTGGAAGAATGTCATTTGCTCTGCAATAATTTTCAAGTGCTTTCATCCATTTTCAGTAATTGGATAGATTTCCATCACATTTTCTATCATACCTGGCAAAGCATGTGTCCAATTGGCATTTGCCTGTCTGCTGGTAATTTTATTTCTGTCTGGTTTGTAATAACTCAAACTACTGAGAGCTCAAGTAGTTTTGCTACCACCTCTGGTAGGTAATGGTTCAGTTTCAAAGTCTAAAAGTGAAGCCTTTTCAGCTTGGATAATTTTGCACCATATTCCGATTTTAAATTCTGCACTCAATCAGTGTGTTCTACATCATGCACTTTCGTGATATGTTGTGTTCACAGTTCACTATCTTTCATCTCCAAATCCACCCCAGGATGCTTTCCCTCAAGTTAAATGTTCACTCATTTGTGCCTTCCTTCCCCAGCTTCCTGTTCAAGCACCTCATCCATTTCACCCAGCCATCCATTAGTCATTTTGGGAATAATTACAAATTTACCCTTTTATGGTGATTATTTTACAAAAATCTGACAAAAGCTTAATTACTGTTGTCTGATTAAAACACTGTTTCTATTCCTCTTCTCTTTCCCAACCTTCACCTCATTTGTGCAATAACATACCAATTTTCCTCTATGGCAATACAGTTTTACTAGTTTTCTCATGCATTGCTGTTTCCACTTCATTATTTAGTTCATTTGATATCGGTCGAGATATCAGCCCTTGGTAACTTCTCATCAGCCTCTGACCTTCGTTCTCAGGCTAATATGAAGTTAATTTGAGCTGATATCTCAGTTGATATAACTCTAAGTATTCATACTGTTTAGAACTAAAACTAGTTCTTCAAAGCAATACAACCGGGGGGGGGGGGGGGGGTGGACGGCGTGGGGAGGGGGGGGTAGGAGTTGAGCACCTTTTACTTACCCGAATTTTAAGTTCACATGAACTCCACACACCACAATCTATTCTTTCTGAGGGTGTTTCAAAATACAGCTATTCCACTTTATCAATTAATTTATATTTAAACAGTTCAAAGATTGGAAAGAGTCTCAACGGCTACAGAACTACACAACTGGCATGTGCCCCTTCTATTTTTTCACAGGCATGCATTGTTATTATACATTGAGTTTAAAATAGGAGAGCATGCAAATTTGTCAACAACCTGTGATGTAATATCTGCAGATGTAGACAAATTAGATTTCTTGGTTCAAAAATAATTCAAGTAGAAGAGATAGAACGTGCCATGACCTTACCATGACATGCACGCCAAAGAAGAAAAACCAGCTGGAATTTGTACTTTTTCTGATACACAGTTATAATACATGGCCTGCCACGAAAGGTCATTATCATCTATTTCAAAGACTAATATATGTAATGGTGCATCCCTTCCTACTCATTGTACACTTTAAACATAAACCATTTCACTTGACAAAACTATGAAAACTTTGCCCTCCCCCCCCCCCCCCCCCCCCGTCAAGTCAAACCATTGTGGAATCTGTGTACAGGAAGTTGTGCTTGTCCACTTTAGTGTAGCGTTTTGCCACTGCCCCCTCTCTGTTATGAATAAATTACATAATCTTATATGATTATTCGAGTTTAACCTTCTGCACACCAATGTTGAAATTTTAAGATGGAAATTTCTCCAATAATGCAACTAAGAAGTTAACAGGTTCAGTCTTGTTTGAGCTCTGTCAAACCAGTTTGGATTGGTTAAATTTCTAGTTGTGTTATGGGAACAATTTGCTATTTAAAATTACGTTACTTTGACACAAGTATTCAAAGGGTTAATAGTCATTTTACTACAGATGTTTAACATCCCCATGGGAACCCTGGGAAGTGGTGCAGTGCTTGTTTACTGTGGTAATCAAGTTCTTTTTTAAGGTAAATAGCACTCGGCGCCAATGCCTGGGGTGCAAATCATATAAACTGGGCAACATAGGTATAAATAATTAGCTAACCTTGACTTCTTGCATGCATCATGATATAGCTATAGATGCAGAAAAAGACACTGAACACCAATAAATAAATAAATAAATAAATAAATAAATAAATAAATAAATAAATAAATAAATAAATATGTTGAGCACGGCATGTGTTTTGCAACTGAATTCTGTTTAAGATCTTTGCACATTGGATACAATGCGGGTGACCCGATCCTTATCAACAATGATCTCTCTTCTCATTTTGTAATTTCGACACAATGTTTTGGATCTGATTTTTGATTTTCTATAGAACAAAATCAATAATCATCTGAACTTAGCCCACTCTCAGAAAGAGAATATATAATTCCTGATTTCTGAACTTAGCCCACTCTCAGAAATTCCTGATTTAATTCTAATGCCATGCTTCGTTGTGTCAAGATTATATTCCATGACTTCAATATTTCAATCGACACATTGACCTCATTGTTGTTGGTATTTGCATTGTACATCGGGGCACACATTAGAGGGAACCCCAGGAAGTGGACGAGTGCTTGTTTAATAGGATGCAGAACCAACACTTGGGTTGGAGGTCCTCTAAAGTGGGCAGCATTGGTTTAAATGATTAGCCTTAACTTCATACCTATGTTGCAGTCGTGATGTAGCCAAAGATGCAGAAAATGATCTTAACCCTTTACCTAACATGAAAAGCAGACAGCACTTGCAACAAGAATTCTCGAATAACTATTTTCTTTCATTTTTTGTCTCAAAAACACAGGTTATGACCCCTCGCTGGAACGAGCTCGACGAGCTCGTTCCAACGAGGGGTCATAACCTATGCTTTTGAAACAAGAAATGAAAAGATAATGAAAATTAATTGGCGATTTTTGAGAATAGCGCTGGCCGGTTTTGGCCGTTACGTTGGGTAAAGGGTTGAACACAATAAATAAATAAATAAATAAATAAATAAATAAGTATCACGCCATGTAATTGCAAAATTTAACATGTTACTTTATCGCGAAGTCCATAACACTCGCATCGCATCAAGTGGTAAAGCTGTTTTAATCGAGAAAGTGAAAGCTGCTGAAGACGTAATAAAAACCATTTTCTTTGTTGTACATTTTAGCTCACCTGACTGAAAGTCAGGGGGAGCTTAAGTGATCACTTTCTGTCCATCGTTCGTCTGTCTGGCATGAATTTTACATTATCGACATCCCATAAACCACTGGACCAAATTGAACCAAATTTGATATGGATATTCCTTATATGTCAATTCAAGTTTGTTCAAATTAAGTTGCCACGCCCACAGTGGGCATCACAGCGGCCTTACGTTGATAGCTCCCATAAATTGTTTTCCAAAATTAAAACAATCTTCTCCAGAACCATCAATTAGATATTTGAAATTTGGTATATAACATCTCGGGGGGTGGTGGGGGGGGGGGGGGTCTGATTTAAGTTTGTTGAAATCGAGTTCTGGGTTAATATGTGGGCCCCCTATGGGAGCCCGAATTTTAACTTGGTGCAGTATGAGGAAATTTCTTTAAAAATCCTCTTCTGATCCACCATTCCGAACCCTTTTATATTTGGTATACAACATCTATAGGGGAGTCAGATTCAAATTTATTCAAATGGAGCCCCTGGGTTATTAATTTGGTCTACCTGTGGGAGCCTGAATTTTAACTTGGAGCAATATGAGGGAATTATTTAAAAAAATATTCTTCTTAAGATCAACCAGTCAGAATCCTTTCATATATGTTATACAACATCTCTAGGTGGATCTGATTCCAGTTTTTTCAAATTTGGTCTCTGGGTTAATATTTTGGCTCTCCTCTAGAAGCCCAATGTTTAACTTAGTGGAATGTGAGGACATTTCTTTAAAAAACCTTCTTCTTCAGATCCACCAGTCAGAATTCTTTCTTATTTGGTACATAACATTTCAAGGGGATCACATTCAAGTCTGTTCAGTTTGAGTCCCTGGCTTAATATTTGGGCCCTCTGTGGGGCGGGGGGGGGGGGGGGGCAGGGGGTAGGGGGATGTAAGCAGGTTAGGTTCAAGTTTGTTCAAATCCGTTCCTTAGTGTTTTCCCATAAATAAAATTTGCCTTTCATGACTTTATTCCTTTATAGTGTTGATGAACCATGTCTAACTGAATGTGACCCCAAATACTTCTTCAAACCACTTTGTCGGGTGAGCGATTAAGGTCCCTTGGGGCCTCTTGTTATGTAACATTTCTGTGATCTTGCACTCCATTTCATCCCGTTTCCTACGCGAAGTGTTTACGTTACTCTACAAAATGAGAAAGAAAAAATTACTTTACAAAAAAAACAGAGGTCATGGGTACATACACTCCTCTTTTAAAAAACCGACTACTCTGTGTGCCTGACTAATGGTAAATAAATTTTTATTTGTTTCGTCGCCAATATCCTCAGTTAACCTTTTGACCATATGCGATGTCGAGTCACGAAATATGAAGGAAACACGCCACTTTAAATACCATCTGTTTGTTTTCCTGAACAAAATGAATGGTTGTCCATACAAATTCCAATCAATAGCTCAAACTGAACTCTGCGTAGAAAACCAATTACCTCTCTGTCACAAAATGGCACATGCAGAAAAATACCAACACTCAGCTCCTGCACTTTACCATCGAAAAGTTATCTTAACCTATAACCTATACAGTGGTGTAGTGGCGACCGGGAGGTGGTGGGAGCCCGTGACCATAACACATTAGGGGCAACAAAACGCACCGGGCTGACCATGGTTCGGCCCGCGCGCAGAAATATTGAAAATTGCGTATGAAAATGAGCCTCGACATACACAAACCCCATACATGTAGATTGCATATTCGCCAGTTGCGAATATGCAATCTACATGTAGTACGAGGTTAGCGACTCTATACACTTAAACGAGCCCCCAACGAAAGAAATAGAATAGGTCTCTAGGGTAATTTTATTCAATAAAGAAGTCTATTTTTCTGGGGAGAAGGAGGCATCGTGCACATACGTTGGACCACTCTCGAGTGTGGTCAACCTATGTGGAGCCCAGTCTTGAGGGCCGATGTGAGGGCCTCACAACGGTTTGTGGAACTCCACAGGAGCGCATATGCAAGGTGTACACGAAGAGATGCCAGTTGATTATTTACGATAACTCGAATTCAAATTCCTGCAAATACACATTGACAACCTCTCTCTGTCTCTCTCGCTCTGTCTCTCTCTCTCTCTTTCTTTATTGTGAGCTTGTGGGCCCCATTTTAATCTTGTGGGATCCATGTGAAGCCGTGAAACCCCCCTAATGGCGGGGGCATGTGGCCAATGGCCCATAGGACGAGCCGCGTCTGCAATGGTGCTTTAACGATACCATCTTCTTCAGTTTTTCTCACAAAAACAGTGCTTTGACTGTCCACTGGTACTACTAGCTCGCCCTGGACGACGTTGAAAAGAAGCAAATTTAGATAATAATATGCTCACATTTTTTGCACACTACATTGCAGATCACAAAGTAATTTTGATTGTCCTGTCGTTCACTTCCACCACTTGATGCAAGGCAAGTTATGTTCCATCTCAGTTTTAATCGTCAATTGCATTTTTTCAAATGTACGCACATATGCTCATTCACACATAGATCTTCGGCAACATCCTACCAAGTTTTATAGATGTCCGTTATCAGATCAAGGACGAGTTACGCTTTCAAAACTGCATCACAAATTTCTGAGCCTTTTCGTGTGAGAACCCGGAGTGGAGCAGTGCCCGTTTACTAGGATGGACAAGTTATGTTATACTGTTTTAACCCTTTACCTAACGAATCGATTGCAATCACCCGCTTAACCCTTTACCCAACGTAATTGCCAAAACCGGCCAGCGCTTTTCTAAAAAATTCGCCAATTAATTTTCATTATTTTTTCATTTTTTGTCTCAAAAACATAGGTTATGACCCCTCGTTGGAACGAGCTCGTTCCAACGAGGGGTCATAACCTATGTTTTTTGGACTAAAAATGAAAAAAATAGTTATTCAAGAATTGTTTTTGCAACTGTCGTCTGCTTTCCATGTCAGGTAAAGGGTTAAATTAAAAATTGAATTTAAAAAAAAAATTAATAGAATCATATCATGTGACCCATCATTGGAACGAGCTCAGTTTCAGTGAGGGATCCACATGATATGGAGCTGAATTTTTTTGGAAAAAACCCCCAAAACAAAACGATGTTTGATCTTGTGTTCGGTGTGTAAAGCGTTAATAGAACGCGCTCAACAACATCATCGAGGAGGTTGAGAAACAATGTTGAGCCCCTTGTGGGAACACCTGTTTGATAATGTTGGTATCGTGTAAGCGTGATCGTGTATCGTGTAAGCGAGGTCAATTCGGAAAAGAGGAATTGTATCGCACTAGAAAAGAGGAAGAATGATATTTGTTTGGTTAATTGTGTTGCAGAATATCCTTCGCCAGGGTCGTGTTAGTTTGGTATACATAAAATGAGATATCTGTGATAACCTGATTGTTGAGTACCCAACTGCTATTTTAGGTCCTATTTTAATGACAACATGAAAAGTCGTGCTCCTAAATTAGATGGTAGGTAGTAGAGAGGATTGTGGTTGTCTGACACGTACCGCATGTAGCCAATAGTCTGCTGCGAAAGATAAAGGTGCCTGTGTCATGACACTAGGTTATAGAGGTAACGTTTAATCAAGGCTTTGTTAGAATCCCGCTTATGTTAAAGGCCAATTCGTGGAGTTTGATACTGTTTCTATAGTGATGGCGGCGCAGTAGGTGACTGGAGCTCAAATGGAAACGTGAAGCTGGAGTCGGCGTCAATATCACTGAACTCTATGAAGCAAGATACTGGAACGTCAGCTCACGAACGTCGCCACTGAACCTGACCCCCCCCCCCCCCCCGATGGCAACAAGTCCATCAACGCAGTAACTCCTCCCACTCCATTACGTTTGATGACGTGTAAATCCCGAAAAGTGGAGCAGCGCTGCTTTACAGTGGTATACACGGTCTACTTTAATGCTAAAATAGGACCAGAAAGAAGCAAAAGCATTGCGGAAGGCGCCTTGATGCAGCCAAGGGACGATATGTGCTGATGGCTGATCGAATAAAAATGGACCGTTAAACGGATGTTGGAATACAGTTGGGTGGCCCCAAATTTAGAATGTCAAGGATAAAATATTAAGAACATGGGTAAGAGAGAGATTACGATATCCATCTGGTAATCCGGAAGATACAGATGGTCCAGATGGATGAGATTGTGTCTTTGGTATGTCTCTACTAAAGGTTAGATAAAGGAATAGCTTGAGAAGTATTCAGGATGGGCCAAGTCGATATATTTTAACCCTTAGAACCTTAATGGTGTCTTCGAAGTCAGTTCAATGACATCAATTATAAGAGTCCATATTCATTACCTGAGGGGGAGAGTGGGGTGGGGGGGGGGGGGTTAGACCATTCAATAGTTTCAAAGTTCTGGGCTGCACGTTGAAAATACTAATTGGTTACCGCACACATTCAATGAGTAGTCATTCTATTTTGTGAAATTATGGCGTATCATGTTCCTGGACCGCAAATGAGACCTTTAGGGTTCAAAGGGTTAGGGTGAAAACATCACAGAAAAGCTGTTCATCCGTCCCTCTGGTATTGTGGTCAAGCGAAAACTCATTCTTGAGTACTGTATGCGAGCCATCGGGTTAGTTGTGATTTGCTAAGGTTAGTCGTTGGTTTATATTCTAAATGTTATGGATTTAGAGGTATAATGACATAAGGACTGGTTACGAGTGGTCCAACGGTTATGTTTGTCACACTCAGCTCTATGCGTTATTGTAGCGGTGTTTTGTCGTGAGTTGGTCGGTTTTAACTGTAAACGTTTGGGTGGTTCCATATGTTGTAACGGGAAAAGCAGAAGAGAAGCGTCTTCCGAGAATAGATTCGTGTGATGTAAGGAAATCTTAATTCTCTATGTAGTTTGGGGGACCTGTTTGCGAATCGTGTTCTTGAAGAACGAAACACGTTTAGGGAACTGAGATTCTAAATGTGAGTTGAGACGTTGTGAGGTATGAAGGGCTGGTATTCCAATGTAGACACTAGTATTCCAATATATGTAGTGTACTGCACGCAACTGCGATTGTGCTGTCCCAAAGCTTTCAAGTACCCACTTAAGGCTCAGTTTAGAAATAATCAATTTTAACAATTTGTAACTGCATTAAAATGTTATAGACGTGTTCTAAATATTCTCACTTTTAATGACAGTTTTTTTTATATTCGTTGGGTTAAAAATAAGGTAATCTTAAGATACCTTGTAATTGCGGACATCATTCTTAAAACTTCCTCAGTTGGAAATGGCAAGAACATTCTTTGAATATCTCTTCAGCAAGGGTAGGCCATGACAACATTGTAAATGATCTCAACTGGCAGTACAACGAAAATTTAATTATGGATATTCGTATTCGCCACTCTGCTGAAAGTTAGTAATATGTATCATATAAAATCTGGTGCGAGGCCATCTTTTTCTTTTGGTTTATTTGTGATAAGATCTGGAAAATGTTAAACGTTTAGAATTATAACCAATAGCCCAATTGGGGTGGAGCGCTGTTGAAGGCGATTTCTCACCACCATGATTTTGTTGGAAATTTTGAGTTTTGTCGAATTTTTACTCACACGAGGATAAATATCATCGCTAAGTGTCAGTGAAGAAAAAGAAGAGTGCGTGTTTCAGACGTGCATTTCGTCACCTGAGTGCTAGAATGTTCTATGTCCCCTATGGGACATAGAACATTCTAGCACTCAGGCGACGATTTGTCAACAATTTTATGTCAGGCGAAGATACATGGCACCCTCTTTAAATGCGAAGGTAGACACCATGAAGGGTTTGACAGAAATTGATGCAGAACGTGGACAGATGCAACATGTGGCACGCGGAAAGAATTTACACCATTATTTTCTGTGAGAAAATGTATGTTCTCCCCTCAACACACCAGGCAGAGCCTTCTACACTAATCACTAACGTTGGCTATCATGTTTTAACCCTCAAAGTACCTAACGTCAGGACCATTCGGTCAGTGCTATTTCTCAGTGACCATTCAAAATGTATTATTATTTCAATTTTTCCCTCCAAAAACGATCTCTGGTTGGAGCAAGCGCGTCGTTATTCATACACAGCATGAATCAGAAAGCGGGTATGTCGTGTCGTGTCGTTAGACCTTCAACGTATGGGAAGAGGCTAAGATAAAATTGACATTCATTTTTAACATTTTTAATTCTTTATCCCTCTGAACTCGAGAGGCCGCCTTTCCAGAAACATGATACTTCATGATTTCAGTAAAAAGGAAGGCTGCTAAGTGAATGAATGGAGTGGAGCAATCAATATTTTCAACGTGCAGCCTCAAGGCTACACGTTGAAAATATTAATTGGTCCACCCCCAAATAATGAATATGGACTCTTCCAAATGCTGCCATTGGAGTTGTATGGAAAATACCACCAGGGATCAAAGGGCTCCCCAAAGCTGCCATTGTTGTCTATACCATAACTCAGTCTTCAAAATTAGTTTTAAAAACAAGTACAATGGAAAATTGCGAATGCATATGCTTGCCAGTGTATGCATGTTCGCTGGGTGCGTGTATGTGCGATTATTCAATGCCTAAGTGTCACTGCTATTTTTTTCGTCTTTTGTCTGTTATTGCTTATCTGTCACTTTTATCTATTTTAAATTGTCATGTACCAATGTTATGGAACTTTCGACAATAAAGATTATTATAAGGGTTAATCTTATACAAAGCTGCTTTTGAATATGTTTTTCGATTCTTGAATCATCCAGAACATTCAAGCTCAAAGAACTAATTTTCTGAATTTTTTACTGATGAATATATTGACCCCCAATCGTTCAGAATTATGAATGTCGATAAGAAAATGAACTTATTTGTTCTTCCGGTTTTTTTAACCCCATGAAGCTGGAAGTATCTCCGATGTCATGTCAATGGTAGTAATTGGAAGAGTCCATTTTCATTATTTCGGGGTGGACCAATTAATTTTTTCTACGAAGTTAAATCGGCAGCTAGAAACAAGATATTGTTGTTGTCTGGAATTTACTTCGATAATAATACAATTATTGCCAACAGCGTTTGCATACATTATTGCTGATATCTATTTCGTAAAATGCGAGGACAGCGTTATCTGGACTCTCTGGGGACGCATGTATCTAAAAAGCGGCGTCGTGATTTTGTGGGAAAAAATCCTTTGATCCAATAAACTGGAAGCAGATCGACAATAGGGCATACGTTATCGCAATCGAGACAAGGAAATTCTCAAATAAACACTCTTATTAACATACCTCTCCAGAGATTCATAATATTTCACGCTATTATCATGAATCAACCATGTTAAATGGTGTGGTACGAAATGAGATTTCTGTCTCCTTGACACATTACCATAATGCCCTTTTTCATTTTATGAAGAATCACTTTAGTCTATACCATCGTGTTTGATTTACATTCACGAATGTTCTACGAAGTTATGAACTGGACAGGAGCGAATCTGGCAGTTATACTGGAGCTATCGAACCAAGCCTGTAAACAAGCAGACTGTTTATATGCAGAATGATGTCCCCAAACGGTGAATTTGATGATGCTACCCTGCATAGCAGGGTAGCATCACTAAATTCACCGTTTGGGGACCTCGTTCTGCAGATGATCACTAAATTTCCCTCTGCAAACCTCAGTCGGAATCAAGATATCGCCTTAAAGGAAAGAGGTACCCAGAGGATGACCCACTTTCCAGGATGGCATCACCAAACTCACCCTCGGGTGACCTCATTCGGCATATGACATTGCTTATTTTCCGCTTCATGACATTTTCAACAACCAGGGTCATATTGTGTCAGTTTTAGTGGTGAGGTAGCCAGAGGAAACCGTCAAGCAGCAGTGAGCAATTGTCAATCTTACTGACCTGGCACAATCAGAGTTAGCAGCGCTTAATGGCAGGTGCAACATCGATGTGCGATACGCCCTAGTACGCTATGCCCCATGTGGGAATCGGGATAAAGTGTCTTGCCATAGTACGTAAATGCTACTAATGACAAGTAAATGCCTGGACATCATACAAACATCAATCTAACTTGTGCAGATTCACTCCTGCTCTTCAGCTCTCTTAAGGCCGCGCCCCCCGTGGGAACCCCGGGAAGTGAAGCAGTGCTTGTTTACTGTGGTAAACAGGCTCTGTTTCACTGGTAAAATAGGACCCAGTCGCTAATGCTTGGGGTGCAAGTCCTCTAAAATAGGCAACATGGGATATAAACGATTGACTGACCTCGACTTTATCTCCATGTTGTGGTCATGATTAGCCATTGTGCAGACGTATGTGACCTTAACCAACAATAAATAAATAAATATTAAGGCCGCGCACCACATACGCTCCCTTGACAACATATTATTTCCAATGATACATTGCAATGTGATGTCACAAATGATATCACATCCGGTTTGGTACTACAACATGGCTGCCTGCAAAGCTCACTATGGATACCACATGCACTGGCTGCTTCTATGACGTCACTTACTATTGAACACAACTATCCGCAAAAGGCCTCATCCAAAATGTATCCTCAAATACTACTTCACCATGCCGTAGGTATCCTAAAGTACCCGTATGTTCCTATGTGCTGTATGTGTTGTTTGCAAGCATTTACCCATATGTTGTGTACACACTGTGACACATTGTGCAGTAACATATAAATACATTCCATCAACTACCTGTTCCACGTTCCGTTGAATCCCTTCCTGGTATCCGACTATGCTTTTCGAATACCTCTTTCGTCGTATGAGCTTATGAACTGCTTGTATTGTGCGCACATTGTGCATCTTCACAAAAACACCTGTCGGCACATCCAACGTATGCCAATCTGCTGCGTATGATGTATTCACACTGTGCACTATCATACAGGCTAGAAGGTGTCCTCTAAAAGGTATCCTCAAAGAGTATATCACCATGTCGTCGGTATCCTCAAATACCCTTGTGTGCGTATGTGCTGTGTGTCTTGTAAGCACATTATGCACTGACATACAAGCACGTATTGGAACACCAAGCATGTACCCATGTGCTGCATCCGATGTGTACACATTATGAAACATTGTACACTTGCACACAAGCACATTCCATCAACTTCCAGCCCGACGTTACGTGAAACCGCTTCCTAGTATCCGACTATGCTTCTAGAGTGCCCTTGTCATCGCATGTGCCCATGTGCTATATGTTTTTGTCAAACAGTGTGCATTTTTACATAAGCACTTATCAGCATATCTGACATGTGCCCATGTGCTGCTTACAATGTGTACACATTGTGTACTAACACCCAAACACATTTCCGTACGATCTACGGTCAGCAAACTGTTTTTTTTATATGTGAGGTAGCATGTACTAGGTCAAGAAAAGTAAAGACAGAAGTTGCCTTGAGTGAATGAAGTATTCTGATTGAGCCTGTTAAACACTTGACCGAAAACAGGAAGCAGGAAGTAGAACTACGAATCAGTAGTAATGGTTCAGGGCTGCAAGGGTGGTAAAATACTAGACTATTGGGCAAAGAAAGTGATTGCCGATCATATAGCAGATAGGTAAAGTCGTGGAAGAAGGCGTCGGTTGGACTACTAGGAGCTAGAAGCCTTATAGGAGCTTGGAATCCTACTTACGTAATACCACTAATGGGATCCCTTTTACGGAATCCCACTCAGAGAATCCATTTTTGTGAAAAATCCCCTTTTCCGAGATGAGGATAAGGGCCGTATGTGTGTGCCTACAATATGCACTAGCACACAAGCATCTGTTCGCACACCCAACATTTGCCCATGTGCTGTTCGTGAGGCAAGTCGGAATAGGTAGACCAAGGAATAAATAACGTTGGTAGTGCATGTCACGGAATAGAGTGAATAAGGTTGAATAGGCAGAAAACGAGGTTTCTTGGAGTTTTGGGAAGCCTTTGGGTTGCTTGTGGTATTTAGTTATACTCTTACACAATAAAACGATATCCCACAGTCCTATAGCACTATGTGCTACTTAATACTGGCAGGCTCTTGAAAGAATCCGAGCCAAATGAAGTCTGTTTCGGTGAGTTGTGGGCATGTTTTGGTAGCTGTTGTGTTTATTTGTCTCATTAATCATATTTTCATTCAATCGAATGCATCCCCAGAACACACACCCTTTCTATTAGAAGCCTTTAGGAACTATAACACTAAGTATCATCAATTGTCGTGTTGTTTATTGTAATTAGATATACTCCCGTTCAATTGAACACAATCTCCGAACACACCCATGTCCTATTAGAAGGCTTTAGGTCACATAGCATCCATATGCTGCCATGGAAGTCAAGATTGTGGCCTTCAGTATACAAAATAGATGACGGAAACACGTGTCACCCTAACAACATACGTTGTGCATCCTATCGTATCACTATGGTATTGCCGTCACAACATGGCCGCTTACGCGGGCTATAACGACAATCAAACACAAGAACGATGTCAAATGTGTGCAAAGAACACCAAGGTGTATCCCCGTATTTTCAGTATGACATCACGATGGTCACAAATCAATTCACATTCTCTGACAAAAGTGGCACTACTGGCACTACATGGGGGCCGCATCAAAAATCCAAAACATTTGTGCACATCTGGAGACCAAACTTGAACATGTGAACACACTTTCAATGTTTCAAATTAAAACCCATATGAGCCTTTCGCCGGAAACCGATTCTCTAACGCCTCAAATCGCGCTACGAGTGCCACAGAGGACCGAATAAAAAATCCGAAACGTTTATGCATATCTTGACACCCTACCAGAACATATGCACACACTTTTAACCTTTCGAATTAAAACCCCTACGAGCCTTTCTCTGGAAACCGATTCTCTAACGACAAAAGTGGCACTACGGGTGCCACATGGGGCCTGAATAAAAAATCCGAAACTTTTATGCACATCTAGAGACCCCACTGGAACATATGAACACACTTTCAACATTTCGAATTAAAACCCCTAGGAGCCTTTCTCTGGAAACCGATTCTCTAATGACAAAAGTGGCGTTACGGGCACCACATGGGACCGAATCAAAAATCAGAAACCTTTATGAACATCTAGAGACCCTACCGGAACATATGAACCACTTTCAGCATTTCGAATTGAAAGCCCTAGGAACCTTTCGCCGGAAACCGATTCTCTAACCACAAAAGTGGCGCCTCAGGCACCACGTGGTGCCGAATCAAAAATGTGAAACCTTTATGCACATCTAGAAGGAACACGGTGGCTCAGTGGTAGATTGTTGGACTTCTATGCTAGGGGTCCCGAGTTCGATCCCCGCCCGGGGCGACCCACGTTGTGTCCTTGGGCAAGGTACTTTATCCCGGTTGCCTAGATGGCGGCATGATGGCGCCGTGTACTAAGGCGTACTGCGAGTCGATGGTGCACATGTCTTCAACCGCTGTAACCCTGCTTGAGCGGAGCTTGAACAAAGTTAGAATGTTGAGGAGATGACAGTTGCTCGTCGATGTTCGGTGGTTCTCTCAGGGTTCTCCGGCTTCCTCCACTCGTACAACTGCCACGGTCACGATTAGCCATTGTGTATAAGTGTGTGAACTTAAACACCAATAATTAAATATAAATATGCACATCTAGAGACCCGTCCGGAACATATGAACACACGTTCAGGGTTTCGAATTAAAACCCCTAGGAGCTTTTCGCCGGAAACCGATTCTTCAACGACAAAAGTGATGCTACGTTCACCACATGGGAGCCGAATAAAAAATCCGAAACCTTTATGCACATCTGGTCACCCTACCGGAACATATGAAGACACTTGCAGCGTTTCGAATTAAAACCCCCTAGGAACACTTTCACCGGAAAGCAATTCTCTAACGACAAAAGTGGCGCCACATGGGGCCGAATAAAAAAAAAACGAAACCTTTATTCACATCTAGACACCCTAGCGGAACATATAAACACTCTTGAAACAACCGAAATTACAAATCCCAGGAGCCTTTTGTCTGAAAGCAGTATTGTAGCTCAGTTTTTAAGTGGCGCCACTGGCACGATCTGGTGACAAAAATTCAAACTAAACCTATTTTTGTCATCTATACCATACTTAATAAGTATGGTAAGTTTAAAAATTATAGCTCAAAAAGGAGGTACGGACGTATTGACGGAGATCATCACTATATCCCCGCATTTTTGGAAATGCAGTGATAATGACGTATCTGGGTCACGTGACTATGACGTCACTTCCTCTACCATTCCCTCATCCCCAAAGAGGTGAAAGTCGCATTACATACTACTTCTGTAGTATACACTTTCTATACACAGCAGGGTTTTGGGGCGGGGAGGAGGGGGGTGGAAAAAAATCCCGTACACTACGCCGGGGTATGTGGGTGGTATTGGGCCGAAAAAAATGTGTGTTTGTAGGGTTTTGGAATCTTTTTCTGGAGGCTCGGAGAGGCTAAAATGATAGAATAACAACTAAATGTCCCCTATTGACCAACAAAATAGGGTATTTAGATGCCCAGACGTATGCATTACATACATATTTACTGCTGGTAGCCAATTTATGACTTTGTTCTCTCGACATGATTGGATTCACCAGCATATAATATATATATATACCTCTGTTTAGGCAGCTATTAATCTCAAGACAGTTCTGTTTCTCGGCCAATACAAGGTTAGTCCTTCCGCTCGTTATGCATACTTTTTGTTGTAAGAAAAATTGTGGGTGTGTACGATCAGACACATTGAACAACAAATCTGCTGTGGCACCCCAAAGCTATATGATTAAATTATTCCTGAAACGTCCCACAAAAGCAGAATGTGTTCGCCCATTTCATCGTAGACAGTATTGTACATGACGATACCACCCAAAGCGCTGCTGTTGAAATGGTCGAATGCGAAAGAAATTATATTAACCATTCGAACCCTCGTTTCCGGGAAAGGTATCGCTTTTGTGTACACTTACAGTGAGATGGGTCAGACCAATATCAATATATAGGGGGGGGGGGGGTGGGGGTGGGGGAGTGGTTAAATTATTTTAACAGTTATTATTTTATCATCAATGCCCGTGTATAGACATCTTACAATAAGACAGAAATGGGACGAAATAATGCCATGGACCGAAAAATCTGTCTTGTGAGTTCAAAGAGTTAACACAACGAATCACTTCGTTATGAAAAATATCAAAAGGTATTATGGCATGTCACTGCTAGGGCGGGGCGCATGACTGCTGCCCTGGCGTATTTTCAAACCATTTTGCTCCGTCGCCTCAAGACTATCCAAGGCACGGTAACATATTTTAGGCAAAACGTTTTCGTTCTGATATTCGTCTGTTCTTTCAACACAGGCACATCATGCATCAAAAGAAAAGCTGTAATCGGAGCCGTAAAAGGCGCCAACTGCTATATATTTCTTTATTTATTGGTGTTTAAGGTCACATACTCTTGCACAATGGCTAATCGTGACTGTGACAGTTTTCCGGGTGTAGGAAGTCGGAGTACCCGGAGAGAATCACCGAGCATCGACGAGCAACTGTCAGCTCCTCAACATTCTAACTCTGTTTAAGCTCCGCTCAAGCAGGGTTACAGCGGTTGAAGACATGTGCACCATCGACGTGAAGTACGCCTTAGCACGCGGCGTCATCGTGCCCCCATGTAGGCAACCGGGATAAAGTGCCTTGTCCAAGGACAAAACGCGGGTCGTGACGGACGGGGATCGAACTCGGGACCTCTATCACAGACGTCCAACAGTCTTCCACTGAGTCACCGCGCTCCCCATGCGAAGTGCTATAAAACCTTCAGTAACTGAAGATGCCTCACATATCGAAGGCACGAAATTCAAAACAGTTGAATAGGCAATAGGCAACAGCCATGTGGAATGAATTTAGTATAGTTTGACATTGTTAAAGAGAAACTCCATCTTTGATTTGTCTCTTGAAGTTGCCTGTCCGATTTTAGAGGCTGCACGTAGAACATCATAATGAAATATCCAACATGAAATCGCAAATTGGTACGTTATGTTAAAATGTAAACTTCTGAGATACACAAATGCGCACAAAATGTTTTTCATAGAAAATGTTATTTTTAGATTTCCTTGGATTCGTCCATTACGCCGTAGACGTATGGAAGGACTCAACTTAACCCTTTGAACCCTCGTTTCATGGAATGTTATCGGTTTTGTGTTCACTAACAATAAGATGGGTCAGTACAATATCAATATACTGGGAGGATGCAATAATAACTGCAATCTACAGTCGTGCGGCTGCACACTGGAGCTATTATTTTATCATCAATGTCCCGTGTATAGTCCTCTTATAATAAGACAAAAATGGGACGAAATGATGCCATAGACCGAAAAATCGCTCTTGCGAGTTCAAAGAATTAAGGCATCAGTGGTGAAAGGAAGGTTTAGTTAATTAATAACGAAGAATCTTGATAAAAAAGAAAATTCAAAATATATCTAAAAATGTCCTAATGTACTTTGTACAAATATTGTATTGACTGAATATTGAATAAAGTACCGGATAGTATAGTATAAAATGCGAGGTCGTGTGTGACTGTATTGGACTTTTGACACATCTTTGGAGTCATCCATCTTTGCTGTATCCGCGCCTGTTGTCTACTGCTGAAAACTGTTTTGAGTAATGTCATCCCCCATCAATTTTTTTAAAGGTTCAGTGATGAATTTTAATTTATTCTGCTTCCATAAACTAGCCATAAATTTATTTGAAGTACAGACGGTGCGATATCCATGGAACTGAGAAATTCCAGCTGACTGGATGATTGATATACCAGTTTTGGTCACAAGGATTTGTTCGTTTGGATTGCTTTTATTATATTTATTGGAGAGTGCCAACAGACACTCTCCAGTGGACTCACAACTGCATATGAACAAATGTTTCTTCTTCGAGATGAATTAATTCAATTTTGCAGAACATTCACAGAATGGGAAGGCACTTTAATTTGTTTTATCAGTAGTTTTGGTAGAACCCACATATGGGCTGGAACTCAACCAACTCCTTGCATACGGATGTAGAATTGTCACAATTCCAAGCTGTACATTTTTCCCATAATGCAACTACGTATTTTAACATTTCAATATCGTTTGACAGAGCTCATTGAGCTCTGTCAAACGAGATTGAATTGGTTAAATTCTTAGTTGTTTTATGGGAAAACATTTTCCACTTGAAGTTTCGTTATTTTGACATCAGTGCAACCTTGCAGAGAGGTTTAGCATGGAATTCATTACGTTTTATTTCTAACATTAACAGTTGTTTCCATATCGTCTCTCCAATAATCAATTGGATGAGGTCGTTCAACTTCTTGCTTTTAAAAGAAACACTAAACAAATTTATCACGCGATGGATATCAGATTCGATGTTATTTCAGTAAATAATGACCTTTTGACCATTACGTTGCTGTAAACAACAAATTTAATTTCCGAGTCCCTAAAACGTTAAAACCACACGGAAAATACTCCACGACATGTATTTCCTGTGGTAAAAGAGCTTAATGTCCAAATGAGAGCAGGTCTTTAAAATAAGCCAACTTCGACTCGATTTGATAAGGTTTATCTCCGCAAGAACAACATAACATAATCAATGCAATAATGCGGATGCATGAACAGCAAATTTCTCGAGATGCCCAACCATTCGGAATCCTTATATTCTACTAAGTAATGTCTTTTAAGCGAAGTCAGTTAAACAAAGAAAAGAAAAAAGAAATATTTATCACACCATTCTTTTGCGTTTCGAGCAGCGTGGCAGACAACTTTCGTAATTGGAAGAAATTTACGGGAAAGTCAGCCCCCCCCCCCCCCTTAATTTTCCAAAGCTGTCCGTAAATTTAATACTAAGGGTATGGGAATTTCGTATAAAAACTGAAATTTGAAAATGTTAGCGAATTTTTATCATCGATGTGCGAATCATTTCACAAACTCCCGGCATTTTTATGTAGAGTAGTATAAAAATATAGAAGCTGGCGTTTTACAACTTTTTTCCCAATTAGTGAGAATTAGTTTGAACATTTGACTATTATGCTCCGGTGATATCCATTTCAAATAAAAAAAACAAAACATAAAAAAAAAACGAAAACGAAAAAAAAAAAAAAAAAGAACCGGCGTTTCCACAATTTTTTGTTGTTCTGTAACTCTTTTTTCTGTTCATTATATCAACAATGTGCGTATCGTGAAGATAATACAGGCACTGCTCTTTCCATCAATGTAAAAGTCCAGGATGTGAGATATGCTATTTTTCCTGGGAAGAATAAAAACTTGCAAATTACTATAAAAATACATTCGCTAAACACAGACCCAAAGTGAACACTTTGTGGTGGTATGTGTGATACTGATAGATATTCTTAACCCTTTGAACCCCAGAGACCGCTTTTCCGGCCCAACAAAATGATACTTCATAATTTCATTAAGTAGGTTGACTTTTGAGTGAAGGTATGGTGTAGACCAATCAATATTTTCAACTTGCAGCCCAAAGGCTTCTCGTTGAAAATATTAATTGGTCTACCCCCAAATAATGAATATGGACTCCTCCGTTGCTGCCGTTGAAATGATATGGAAGATCCCACTAGGGTTCAAAGGGCTAATGACGGATTAACTGTGAATTAGTTGCTTCTAATTGGCTTGCTACAGAAAGCAATGTTTCCTATTGTTACTTTAAATAAACGAAAAAAAAAAACACAGACTGCCCCGAGAACGGTCTGTTGTTTTCATTTATTAAAAGTAACAAGAAACTTTGCTTTATTTTCTACTGATGTCCCAGGTGTTTCTACGACAATTACTTGTTTCTTAAGTGGACCTTCTTCCCTCATCTACTAATTTCAAGGGGCATAATTTTATCACAATTCGATTTTCATTACGATATAAGTCAGAGATGTGTAGGGCGGCCTAAACTAGTTGATGGAATGATGGAGCAGATAGAGATAAGCAAAACATGCTATAAAGTATCTTAAAATATGGTGAGTTCGAATAGTTAGGCGAATTCTGCAGGTATGTCAGATGACTTGTTAAAAATCATAAATACTGGTGCCATGCTTCTGGCGTACCAGTGGCATTCACCAGATTATCAGGATTTGTTCATTGAGGGGAGTTCGTTCGACGTCTACACCGAAGTGATGGTTAAAAATCATAAATTTACACAGATTTCTCTGATGTTTCTGCCAAATTTTCCTCACCGAATGAATGGTATTGCATCCAAGAAAATTACTATAATATTCTCACAGAACACTGTAGTTCGTCATCTATTCTACTTCAATGGATATCGGTGCGGTGACATTAACCATTTACCTGAAGAGCTGGCCACATACGTCTAAGTAATGTACAAACTGAGCTGTCGCAAAATATATTTAAAAAAGTTCCAACAAAGCCATATCATGTGACATCTCATTGGAGTGAGCTCGTCAAGATCTTTTCAGTGAGTGATCACATGATATGGTTTTGTTGAATTTATTTGTAAAATTTGGAAAAATAATATTTAAAATAACAAATTTGATATCGTCTGCTTTGGGTAAAGGATTAAGTGCGTCAGTGTGTCATAGAGACAAAGCAAGTTTTGTACATATTTTTATACTCAGAGAAAAGGGATTAACAAACGCTCATGTTGTAAGAATAGGGAAACAGAAATTTTGTTGTGTTTACTAAAATTGTACAGAATATAGGAACTGAGCATAATCGTGACAAAAAGAGTCGTAATATAAATATTAATGTAATCACATCAACAGACAACAACTATCCTGTAACGAAATTAAATAGCCGTTTATATCCTATTTTCGCGTAAATTGTAATTCACGCGAACGGCGATCGTTCTCATGAGTAAATTAAAGTATTACTTTGTGTTTGATAGATTGTCATTTTGCAGTTTTAATGGGCGCCATTACCACTGTGTGAAATGTTATGCGTAATTCAAGATGCAGAGGCAGAGAAACACACACCTGTTTTCAAAGATAAACTCTGTTGTTGTATCATACTTCTGATATAACAAATTGTGTGACGTTAATCCTTTCCAGATTAATCAGTCATTTCACATCGTTTTGTGCCTTTAGCATGCTAATGCCGCTCTGACTCAGCACAGTGTTAATCATGTACACTAATGTCGACACATATATCTAAAACGAAGAGGGGAAACGCCCTGCTATATTAGTGTATTCTGCATTCCCTGTGTTAACCCCGAAAGTGGACCAGTGCTTCTTTACTGTGGTAAACAAGTTCTTCTTTAGAGGTAAAATAGGTCCCGGTAAATAATGCCTGGGGAGGATGTCCTCTAAAATGGACAACATGGGTCTAAACGAATGACTGGACTCGACTTTACATCCATGTTGCGGTCACGATCAGCCAATGTGCAGAAATATGTGATCTTAACTGTTAACCCGCTGAGTATTTTCAAGATATTTTTTATCAAATCTAGTCATGGCTGCTTCAGAGTAGCCATTACTAGATCTGAAGAAAAGTTCATCTAAGTTTAAATCAAGAAATCATTGGTGAAAATAAAAAAATCCATGCAATTTACAGGAAGAAAATTTGATTAAATGTGCAAAAATTATACTTAACTCAGTGGCAAGGGGAATCCTGCCAATAAATAATAATAAACAGTAGGGGCAAAATGCTCACATGCCCCATTCTGTAACCTCGTCAATGGCTGAGATATCACGCACTGGCTGTTGATGAGCTTTCAAACACATTGACTCCAGCTCAGGCAAAAAAGTTTTATTAGGTACTTGTCACTACCTGCCGTAGTCCTTCAGAACTCTGACGTCTGGCTCTCATAAAACCGTTGTGGCGTGATATGGTCCTGACCAACTGAATGTGAGAACATCAATAAAAACATTTTTGACGTTATTGTTATTGTCATTGAGAAATGGGCTTGATACTCTTAAGCATTGTTATTACTATTCATATATAAATTAAAATGAATGATCTGTCGCTTTATCAGAGTGCGCAGATCCTCGGGAAGTGGACTGTGCTTGTTTCCTGTTACAAAGTTCTGCTTTACTGGTAAAACAGGGCCCGAGTAGTATGTAATGTACCTTTCGACCCTTATTTGGATGAACCCGGTGGATGACTCCGGAAGTGACATCATGTCACGTGACCTAGTGGCGCCATGTTGTGTTGTCATGGTAACCTGCGTGAGTGGCCATGTTGTGACGTCATTACCATAGTGATACGTGGTGTTAGTACGCATGCGCAGCGCATGTTGTTAGGGTGATGATACGTGTTTCCGTCGTCCATTTTGTATACTGGAGGCCGCCGTCTTGGTTTCTATAGTGGCACGTAGTTGCTATGTTACCCAAAGGTCTCTAACAAGACAGGGATATGTTCGGAGGGTATGTTCCTTTGTAGAAGAGTAATTTCACGATTCGCAGAATTACCCAAATAAACCCGAGAATTTTTGCTATTTTGAATTCTTTTAAAATTCTCTGCTTCTATCTATATATGTAATAGTTTTCGTCTATCTAGGCATGTTCCTTTGTCCTGGAGTATACTCCAGTAGCCTAGAAGAGCTTATTAGTTGGAACAGCTTTGCTTATTATTACTATATTTAGCTATTCTGGTCTATTCTTGTTAGTTCTGACCCTGTTCCGTGTACTCTTGTTGTTTCATCTATCTGGATCATTTATATAACTAACCAATCAGATTGCTTTGTATTATTCTATGATTGGTGTAGGTAGTGCGTTATAGCAGGTCAAGTGGAATTTTGGAGTGGGGGTGGGGGTAATGCCTGGCAGTACAGAACAGCAGTATAGTATGGGCGATATACACCTCTGTGGGCCCCTGAAGGTCCCATGTTAGCCCTTAGTACTATTAATGCACCTGATGCTTCAGGTTATCCTATGACTGGTATAGGTAGTATGCAATGCTAGGCATAGGGGTATTGTGGGTAGGGGTACTGCCTGGTAGTTTAGAACGGTACTATAGTATGGCGGTATATGCACCTATAGGCCCCTGTTAGTGCTTGGTACTATTAACCAACCGATTGCTTTGTTTATTATATGGCTGGTATATGTAGTACGTTATGGTAGACCTAGTGATTTTGTGGGGGGTGGAGGCAATGCTTGGTAGTTCAGAACGGTAGTATAGCATAGGCTGTACATATCCCTATAGGTCTCTTGCTGGCTCTTGGTACTACTGATCCACCAGGTGCTTCATATTATTAAGCGGTATTCTGGGGTGAGGTCAATGCCTGATAATACAGAACGGCAGCAGAGTATGGTTGGTATATTCCCCTGTAGGTCCCATCCTAACCGTTCATAGTATTAACCTACCAAATGTTTTGTATCATCCTGTTACTGGTAAGGTGGTACGTAATACCAGTAGTTCCTACCCTATTCCGAGTACCCTTGTTGTTTCATTTATCTAGATCATTTATATAAATTTTAATTAACCAATTAGATTGCTTGATTTCCCATAATCTGTATGCAGAGTTATCTCCCTTCTGTATAATAAACGCCTATATCCAATAGCAATATCCCCGTCACCCCAATTTCGGCACACCTTTTTTGAAAAACAGATGGCCTTCGGCACCCCTTTTTTCTGAAATGAGGATAAGAGTCGTAGTAAATTATACCTCATTGATGGATTTTTACTACGACTCTTATCCTCATTTCAGAAAAAGGGGTGCCGAAGGCCATATGTTTTCCAAAAAGGGGTGCCGAAATTGGGGTGCCTTTTGGAGAATCACTTCTTTGGAAAACATATGGCCTTCGGCACCCCTTTTTTCTGAAATGAGGATGAGTCGTAGTAAAAATCCTTCAGTGAGGTATAATTTACTACGACTCTTATCCTCATTTCAGAAAAAAGGGGTGCCGAAGGCCATATGTTTTTCAAAAAGGGGTGCCGAAATTGGTGTGCCGAAACTGGGGTGCCTTCTGGAGAATCCCTTTTTTCTGAAATGAGGATAAGAGTCGTAGTAAATTATACCTCATTGAGGGATTTTTACTGCGACTCTTATCCTCATTTCAGAAAAAAGGGATTCTCCAGAAGGCACCCCAATTTCGGCACCCCTTTTTGGAAAACATATGGCCTTCGGCAACCCTTTTTAGTAATAGTTTAGTTAATAGTACCAAGCACTAAGAGGGGCCTATAGGTGTATATGCCGCCATACTATAGTACCGTTCCAAACTACCAGGTGGATTAATAGTACTAAGGGCTAACATGGGACCTGCAGGGGCCCACAGAGGTATATATCGTCCATACTATACAGCTGTTCTATACTGCCAGGCATTACCCCCCACCCCCACTCCAAAATTCCACTTGACCCATTATAACGTACTACCTATACCAATCATAGAATAATACAAAGCAATCTGATTGGTTAGTTATATAAATGATCTAGATAAATGAAACAACAAGAATACACGGAATAGGGTCAGAACTAGCAAGAATAGACCAGAATAGCTAAATATAGTAATAATAAGCAAAGCTGTTCCAACTAATAGGCTCTTCTAGGCTACTGGAGTATACTCCAGGACAAAGGAACATGCCTAGATAGTCGAAAACTATTGCAAATATAGATAGAAGCAGAGAATTTTAAAAGAATTCAAAATAGTAAAAATTCTCGGGTTTATTTGGGTAATTCTGCGAATCGGGAAATTACTCTTCTACAAAGGAACATACCCTCCGAACATATCCCTGTCTTGTTAGAGGCCTTTGGGTAACATAGCAACCACGTGCCACTATAGAAACCAAGATGGCGGCCTCCAGTATACGAAATGGACGACGGAAACACGTATCACCCTAACAACACGTGCTGCGCATGCGCAGTAACACCACGTATCACTATGGGGATAACGTCACAACATCGCCGTTCACACAGGTTACCATGACAACACAACATGGCGCCGCTAGGTCACGTGACATGACGTCACTTCCGGGGTCATCCACCGGGGTCATCCAAATAAGGGTCGAAAGGTTCATTACATACTACTGGCCCGGAATCAACACCTGGAGTGGAAGTCCTCAAAAGTTGGAGGTATACAGTACGGTCGCCGTGGACTGGTCGTATGCACGCGTGGGCAGTGATGTCCACGCATATGTTTACCAGGTAATAAAAATCACGATCAGGTAAATTTTAATTAACGAAGCACCGGGTTGTACCAGGTGCTTCATTAATTAATTTTTTAATGATTATTCCTATAATTAGCGATTGGATTCTAATATTATTGCGTGCGTGGAAATATTGCCCACCCGAGGAAAGTGACCAGCCCACGGTGGCCGAACTGTAGGTGTAAATGATTGACTAAACTTGACATCATACCCATGTTGCGGTCATTTTATAGACAAATATGGGAGCACAGTGGCTCAGTGGTAAACTGTTGAACTTCCATGCTAGAGGTCCCGAATTCGATCCCCGTCCGGGGCCAGTTGCGTTTTGTCCTTGGGCGAGGCACTTTATCCCGGATGCCTACATGGGGGCTCGATGACGCCGTGTACCAAGGCGTACTGCACGTCGATGGTGTGCATGTCTTCAACCGCAGTAACCCTGCTTGAGTGGAGCTTGCACTGAGTTAGAATGTTGAGGACCTGACAGTTGCTCTCCGATGCTCGGTGGTTCTCTCCGGGTACTCCGCTTCCTCCACCCACAAGCTGTCACGGTCACGATTAGCCATTGTGCATAAGTATGTGAACTTAAACTCCAATAAATAAATAATAGATAGACAAATATGCTGAAAGCGACCTTAAACACCAGTAAATACGTAAATAAATGAATTGAATTATCTGTCGATTTATCGGAGTGTGAATATGGAGTGGGCGTGTTAGTTTTGTCTGAAGTGCATGATTTCATCAATGTTTCCTCAGATCGTTTAGTTTTTCTGGGAGAGAGTCTGAAGCAGGAACCCACGCGTTATGATGTATACAAAAAAGAAACCTGTGCTAATGTTTTTCACATTTACCACATGTGTACATCATTCAGACCTTTATTTAAACCATTTTAATACAACAAAAGATCATCTACATTTATTCAGACCTTTATTTAAACCATTTTAATACAACAAAGGATCATCTACATTTATTCATACATGTACTAAGTAATATCTACACCAGTCGAACCATATCATCTACGTCGATAAATACATTTGGTAATTTATATTTATAAACTAATAAATAAAATATGAAATTCTGCGAGAGCCGACAAAATAGACCACTTTGATAAATATTGAGCAGAAACCCCATTTTTCGGTACCTACTGTGCCCAAAATTGTGATTCAGAATACTTCGACATAAGTATAAATAAATGCGCTGCGGACTGAAACTGATTACTGAATATTACATACTTTTTGAAATTTTAGTACTTCAAAATATGGAAAATATACTGTACATTCACGAAGGGTGGAAACGAGGAATAAAAATGTTGTTTTCATCCCGCTCTTGGCATAACTATACAACTGTGGAAAACTTGTGCTTTGTTACGAGATTTTGAATGAGATAGCTGCAGCCTATAACTCATTTTTCTGGTGATCAGTGGCGACGCCACGTGGGGGGAGGGGGGATTGACAAAGGGCTATTTGACCGGGGCTAAGCAGAAACTTTGCCTCACCCCCATTTTCCCGCACACCCACATTCTCAGTCTCGTTTAACCCTTTACCAAACGTAACGGCCAAAACCGGCCTGCGCTATTCTAAAAAATCACTACATTTGTAATTAATTTTTCATTCTGTGTCTCAAAAACATAAGTTATGACCCCTCATTGGAACGAGCTCGTTCCAATTAGGTGTCATAACCTATGTTTTTGAGACAAAAAATGAAAAAAATTAGTTATTCAAGAATTTATTTTGCAAATGTCGTCTGCTTTTCATGTTAGGTAAAAGGTTAACCGACGGTGTGAGCACTTGTTTTTTACTTTTGTTCTTGGTGACAAACAATGACAAACAAGTCCCCACAAAATTCCAAGCCCATTGCTTTCTTTGTGAAGCAGAAAACAAAGAAAACCCTTGTGGGGGACACAAACACTATTGTCTAGGTTCTCACAAAGTTGGGATGACAGACCCACTTACACACACACATGCACACACCATCACACACTGCACATCTCTTTAATTATACAAACTCTTAACCAGTGGTTGGTTTGTACGACAGGGTATATGGAATATACAGAAAGACGCGCCCTTGGTCGAGGACCCGCCACTCCTAGGGTCGCCATGCCTTATACTAGTAGAAGACTTAACAGCTAGTGAGATATCTCTAAAGCCGGAGCATTAACAAGTTATCCAGAATGCAATGCCACAAATTTATAAATAGAGAGCAATTTTCTATTGTTGTAAGGAAAACTCCCCCCAGACCACTGAGCCAGCAGTGCTTCATACCTTCAGGCAGATCTTTGTATAAAAGTCCTGCGATTGTACTCGAGCTTCTTCATATTCGGCGTCCGAAAAGGTTGAGATTTACCCCAAAAGCCACCAGAAGGCTTCATTTGAAAGCACAATTCACATTTTTTTTCTGGGAAGAGAACGACCCCCACCCCCACTCCCACCCACCGAAAGAACCCTCCTCAAACAAACCTGCTCATTGCATTAGATAACGTAGACATCTTCGCGGGTTCCTAACCCGCGCAGATGTCTGCCGTACCTGATTGAAATTATATGGCGCTATGATCTTAAAAGGCTAATTCTGAACTTGCCTCCCCCTTCTTGGGGAAAATGTCCCCTACCTTCCCCCTCTAGTAAAGCATTCTCTGGCGCAGCCACTGTTTGTGATATGATGAATGTCACATTCGAGGTAGCAGCGTCTGGTATATTTTATCTTTGGGACCTGTACATACTATAAATTAAGGCGATCCGAAGTAAAGGTTACTTCAACTTTCCGCCAACTTGTTTTTGATGACTCATTTTAGATTTTTAGTCCGGCAGTCAGAGGGGAAATGTTGTCTTAATTTTTTTTTTCTCAGCTGATTTTGGTAGATCTGCACCTACGGAAACAGAATATGCCGGCTGACACTATGTTACTTTGGGCAATTTTAGATATTCATAATGGCTGCAAAAATTGCGGATATTCCACAAATTTAGCTATTGCAGTCTATGAAATTCATCTTATTGCATTACATTTGCATGTGTACCAACGTTTTTCTTGTTTCAATTTAATTGTTAAGGGGTTGTCACAATCATGCTTTTAGAAATGGCTGACAATATGGCTACTATACTACAGAATTGATGTCAAGTGATATCACAAATATTTTCAGTCATGTATTTAAATTAATGATTTTGCGGATAAATATTCTTATGAAATTTCTTCTTTACTAAGTTTACATTTTATGAAAAAAAACAGCACAATCTGGGTTTCAGTCCATGGGCCTCCCGTTTAGTCTCAGAGGCACATGAACTAAAAATTAGCGTTTTCATAATTTTTTTTTCTGAAGGACATCAAACTCATTATTATTTTAGAGATCTAGATACCACGCCTTCTTCTTGATTGTCTGTTATTGAGATAGTGGAAATTCTAGCTAAATGTACCTCATCAGCAAATTCCTATGCCCAGTCCTGGTAATTCATCCTTGTTTCCTCGGCAAAAAAATTGCTGTGGAAAATTGGTGCTTCTACGGCAATTGCTGTGAAGCCTCATCGATTGTGTAAAAATCATCAGGGGGCAGGGCATAGTCTCAGTTGCCATTTATATGTAGTATGCGGTGAAGTGAAAACTTTCAAGTAACTTTAACATGTGAAAGTAGTTCGAGATACATGTGTATATGATCACAATCAATGTGCAGAATCTTTCACTCAATTAGATCATGCCAATATCATGAACCATGTGAATTCTGAGAAAAAATCTTAGAAGTAAGCAGGCGACTTGCTCAATATGTATACCATGTGTGAAAGTAAGATGCAACATAATCACAAACTGAATATCTCACTGCTTCAATGTTGATAACACTAGAATCTGACATCAGTTTCTGGAAAGCCATGCAAGAGCTTTCCAGAAACTGATGTCAGATTCTGGTGTTATCAACATAGAAGAAGCAGAACAGAGTTTCTATTGCTTATGCTGCAGTTTGTACTGTAAATTGTAAGATCAGCAATACGGCATAGTGCAACCCACATGGTTTGATTCCTTGTGTAACCTGGATGTTGGGCAATTACTGCCACCACAAAGCTTTCTGAAGAAGCCATCCTCTGCAGTATTTTTGCCGTGGATATTTTTCGTTTCTGCAGCATTTTCCTCGGCACTGCTGATTGCTGAGGGTGAATTACTATGGCCGTAGGCCCACTGTATAATAATTATTTTTCGGGTTTCAACTAGGCAGATATCATTAATAGTATGATAGCTAAATCCAGATTTTTGAGCACAACTTGAAATATCATCTTAGGTTTATTTATGGATTCTGATAATTCAGGGTGGATATGCCAAGAAAGGTTCGGGTGACATCATGTAATCATTGGACATTTTCACATATTATCCCTTTATGCCGTTATCGTGAATTTCCCTCAAATACTTAAAAATCGCATTCAAAACTTAAGAACACAATCACTTTACTGCATCCGTATATCCTTTCTTTGAGTTTTCATTTGCAACTAATGTGAAGCATACATGTAAAAAAAACCTTTGTTGTTTAGAAATAGAAGCTGGATAGTGGTTTCTACAGCAACGATTCACCAGTGACGGCAAAAAGATTAAATTGACAGAATCGGGCCAAGCAACATGAAGAACATTTTCAGACAAAACACCACAAATAGACTGATTATTTCATGGTACAAATGTTGTGGGTCTACCAATACCCCAGTCTTTCAAGTTCAGAGACAAAAAACAGAAAAAAGTACACCACATATTCCCCCAAAGATGAGGATGAGGTTTATTGCATCTTTAACCCGTTGAACATGAGAGGCGGCTTTTCTGGCCCAGGAAGATGATACGTCATAATTTCATTAAGTAGGATGGCTGCTTATTGAATATGTGGGCTATACCAACCAATATTTTCAACGAGAAGCCCGATGGCTGCACGTTGAAAATATTGATTGGTCTACCCCCAGATAATGAATATGGATTCTTCCAATTGCTGCCTTTGAACTGACATAGAAGATATCATCAAGGTTTGAAGGGTTAACATTTACATTTCTTGATGTTCGTTCTGTGGTAAAAGAACTAAAATACCTTTCACGGTGTCTTCCTGTTTATCTTTGTCAAGAAATAGGTAGGTAAGGCAGCAGGAAACCATTTAAGCAATCTATACTGGAAGCATGTAATATGAGGGGTGAAAATGGACCAACATTCTAAGATGTCGGCTGGAATGAGCTGTCAGTGATTTACATGCTGCTGGTGCATGGTACCGCGTTGACTGTTGGGCAATATTTCACTTCCCCAAAACAGAATTTGACAGGTTAGACAAACTTTCTGCCATAACAACAAGAGAATCAATGTCAGAATCTAAAGGAGTATTGTGTGAGTTCTTTGCAGCAGAAGAGGAAGAAACTGATTTTGAAAAGAGAAACTGTCCTACAGTCGACGCGGTACCGTGCATCAGCAGCATGTAAATCACTGATAGCTCATTCTAGCTGACATTATAAGTTATTGTGATGAATTGACGGTAACATGGTCTGAGGTTTGCGGCCCGGATCTTATGTTCAACCGCGACGCGAAGCGTCGAGGTTGAACATAAGCTCCGAGCCGCAAATCTCAGACCATGTTACCGTCAATTCATCACAATAACGTATATGTTCCAATAGACACTACCCATAGCCCAAGACCTACATCGTGAAACACGAGGGGCTTTTTTACTAAACTTGTTATCGTTAAAAGTTGCCTTGTTCAAGGCAACTTTTAACGATCACAGGTTTAGTAAATAAACCTCTCATCTATCCACGACGGCACTGGACAAATAATCTATAAACCAGATAAACTCATTCCATCTTAGTTCAAATCGTAAATCGGTTTGTAATTTAAACAACACTTCATCCGGAACACCGTCTGTTGCACACGTGAAACATCCAGAAAAATGAAGCGGCTTGCTGGTCACTCCGTGGATGAAGCAATTACGAAACGGAAGAAGTCATTGCAAATATTTCGCGTTTGATGTCAGACGGTAACATTTGCCACTTGAGCAGTAAACATAGAATATACTAAGCGAGCTCTCGTCCAAGCAGAGGAGGGTGATTTTAGTCTTATTGTAACATTGACCACTCATCATATTACTTGCTTCAATTATAGACTTTTTTGCCGCCCTTTACATCTATTTCACGACACAGATAAGCAGGATACCGATGTGAAAGGTGCTTTGTGTCTCATTCTTTTGAACATGTTTTGCAACAGAATAAACAATATTCAAGTGTTCCAAATGTTTCTGATGCAATAGACTTCTTGTCGTTGCTTTGCGAGAATATAATTTATGTACATCTGCTTGTGGGTACTTTTTGTGTCTCTCAACTTGAGTAGTCGCAGTATTGGTAGACGCGACAGCTTTTGTGGCATGCAACAATCAGGTCAGATTTCCTTTTATTATTTCCTCAAGAATGTCATAAAAATCGTCACAAATATATCGTACTATGCCTGAAAATATTCTGCATCCTTGCTTAGTTCGATTCTGACAATTTTACATACTTGCCCTCACGGATGAAACGTTGTGGTAGAAAGCGCTATCGAGCTTCTGTTTTGATTTTGATTTTTTCCTGAAGATTGTCATGAAAGTTGCCGGCAAATGAAAGTTAACGGCACATATCTTACAGTACCCGAAAATGTTCTGAATCCATGCCTAGCCAAACACGATCATATTGTCCTCCCTGTCCTCACAGTTGAATTGTTACAGAAAGCATGTCCCAACTTGCATTTCCAATCAAAATATTCTATCAATTTTACCTTATTGTCCCCACGGCTGAATCGTTGTAGAATGCATTATCTACCTTCTATTTCTAAGCAAAGTTTTTTTTTCACAAAAATATATGATTCACATCAGTTACAACTAAATACTCAATGGAATGATATAAGAATAAAATACCATGGCTGAATGTTTAAGTTTTGAAGACGATGCTAAACATTTGATGAAAATTTATGATCACAGCACAAAGAGTTTATGGTGTAACCCGACCGTTTTTTTAACACTTTGAACCCTCGTTTCCTGGAATGCTAACGCCTTTGTGTACCCTTACGGTGAGATAGGTTAGAACAATATATATATATATGTATAGGGAGGGTTAAATAATACCCGCAGTCTGCAGTCGTCTGGCTGAAGACTGCAGTTATTATTGTATTATCAATGCCCCGTGTATAGACCTATTATAATAAAACCAAACATGGGGCGAAACTATGCCCCGAACGGAAAAATCGGTCTTTCGAGTTCAAATGGTTAATATACCGACATTGAACTATCAATAATCAAAGAAGAAACGCAAGACAATATTCCAAAGTTGGACTCAAACTACTCTGGGTTTTGCTGCCGGACTATTTTAAGCCTGCTTGGCATCGTTAGTGTAAATACCGAGATAAGAAATCTTGTATTCAGCACCTTGTATTATAAATTACTTTCAACAAGCCAATATGGTGTTTGAAATACACTCTTTGAAAAGGTCCACAGGACCCGTTACTACATGCTTTTACATCGTTACATTTCAGCGTAGCGTCAATATTAAATCTTTATTAACCATGGTGCTAAAGGAACTAACAAAGGAATACCAAAAGCATTTCGAGTGTTGTTTTTGTTGTTTGTCTTGGGCGAATTACCCAGAGGACAATACAAACCATTAGATAATAGTAGACAATCGGGGGTGAATATCGTTAACTATATAGTACCGTACTAGACAATTAAACACACGCCCACAACCCAACAAGACTAGTAGAACAACAACAGGATACATACAGTACGCCCTACAACACTGTGTCAGACAACCAAGCATAACATTGCACGACCTAGCATCACGTACCACCTATACCATCTGTGGGTCAGCACAACGCCTTAGTTGGATAGTGGTACTAAGGGCTGAAAGTATAGACCGTGCATCCTATACTACCGTTCTAAACAACCAAGCATAATACTGCATGAACTAGCATTGCGCTCTACCTATACCAACTATAGGACCATATGACGACTTAGGTGGACTGACAGTACTACGGTCTACATATTGAACCACCAGGGGAATAGACCGTCCATCCCACACTGCCGTTCTAAACAACCAAGTATAACACTGCCTTGACTAGCATTACGCGCTACCTATACTAGCCCCTATGGTAAAACACACGCAATGGGTTAGTAGTAGTAAGACTTCACTGTGTCACCAGCAGACATCACTACAAACTCAAACGCCATACTATTACTAAATTATAAAGATCACAAGTCTCATTCTGTAAGGAATCCGACGCTCTTGTGGGCTGTTTTGTTTACCCACTTTTCGTGGAGTTTGCGCGCAGACTATCTTTGGTGTAATGTGATGCTCCTTCACTAAGAGAGAAAACACTATTTCGTGCTCCAGTTATAAATAATCCAATCAATAATTATTTAATTCACCCTGGAAACCATCATTGTGCTTTCCAATGAGGGCCCATAAGTTAATTTTGGGGGGTAAATCAAAGAATAATATAATTTGAACGGCGATTTTTTCCCTGAATGCTGCTGATACGTTATTCGATAAATGGTTTATAAGTTGGCTAGATCAAATTGGAACCTTCGGTTTATAGCTTCAGGATAGAATATTACCTGTTCAGCGATGCGACATTATAAACAAACAGTCCTTATCCTACCGATCGCCGCTATAGTGGAGTATTTTATTAAGGTGTTTTGTACCTTCTAGCATGCTCAGGTTAAGACTACATCTGGTTAATTGTTTGAAAGATCAAACGGATGTCTTTCTAACACTGTTCATGCAGTGGAGTAACAAATGTGTTATAAAAATTGATTAAACTCACATAGAAGCATATATGTATAGGCCCTTCTGATAAAGTAAAATGGGAGGTGGAAGAAAAAGAGTTCAATGTCATTAATAAGAACATCAATGTTAGTTTATAAATAATTTAACAGTACACACCAAGCTAATAGTATTGCCAGTGCTTTATTATCACATCTGTCATAAGTCAGAAAATATAGAAAGTTCGCGATTTAAAGAATTGTAGTTCTATTAAATATTCATGATCATGTAGTCTCAGACGAATGCTCTGTTGGTCGATCATCACTCGATCCACCACTGTAGCTAATGAACAGAACAGGCAGTTATGGCGTCAAGATGCAGGAAGCGCAGTCGTTGAAATGAAGTGGTCTTTATTAATCAAGTTGTTAGAACACAACACAATTAATAAAAATTCCTTCGAAAAAAATAACATTAACCTTAATTTTTCAGTGTTCAAGGAATGATGACGATTCTGCGTTTGCACAGACTCATCAATTGACACACCACTGATTCAGTGCATTCACTTATCAAAAACTCTAAACCTGTGGCTACTGTGCTTTCTGAAAAGTCAAACATATATTGATCTTAGAATGTTGGTAGCGATATCATGACTTGGAATTTTTCTCAACTTTTTTCAAGGTGCAAGCTCTTTGGAAGAGTGATGACCGTTTGCTAGCCTTTCCAAAATTGTAACGTATTGTAAAATTTGAATGTTGATTGGCCCACGACACTATAAAAGAATCAATAAAAAGGATTTGTAATAATTTTATCCTACAGACCTAAGGGCTGTAGGATTAAATTATTACCAAACCTTCCCATAAATACAATATACATTCGGCCATTTTGCAGCGATCAATGTTCTATAGGGTAACACCATCTGGAAACTCGGTTTCCTAGTGTTACTGAAATGCCGCAAAGAAAAATAATGTAAATATCTCACTGGCATCATTATAGTAGTGAGCCTGAAGACATGGTCATGCTCCAAGTTTTCCGATGAAGGAAATTCTGAGAATGACCAGCTACATTTAGAGCCGCTCAGGTCAGCCTTAGATTGATGTCGTAATGATGTAGAACATCATTCTGTCACTTGCTCAATAGGGCACATCTCCAGTCTCGTCATTCCAGGATATGTTGCTGCCCGCAGCTTCAAATTCCTATGACCCGTACAGTAATCACTAAGCTCCCCCCCCCCCCCCCTCAAAAAAAATATGATTGATATCTTGTCCCTTCATATATTCCTCTCAAATTTGTATAAAAATGGCGAACATTCGAAAAGAAGATATTGTTTATAGTTGTTAGGTTGTCAATTGATTAATTGTTGACTGCCCCTGACTTGTCATTTGCCAACTCAGTAGTGCAATTATACCTTGCAGATGAAGAGACGGTAAAAGAAATAAAAGTATTTCAGAATATGAGGTACTGAAAATTCGTTCCTCGAATCCCAATTTTCCAAAAAATGAAATTAGTTGATAGTGATAAAATTTGAAAATATTGAAAATTGGGAGTGTTGGACAAATGTCCAAAAGACAAAGGCCGCCAAGAAAAATAATGTTAAAAATATCCTTCGTAAAAACCCTGGAAGTGAAAAGACAAAACTGGACAGAAGACCTCTAATATTCTGTGTTGTAAATTACCTTCATATTTAACTTGCTGTAAAAAAAATCAAATAATAATTAATTTAAAAAATAATTAATTTGTAGAGGTTTCGTGGTTTATATAACCCTTTTGTATACGCGGTGCAGTAATTTCTAAATTGAGTGTTGACGCAACAATGCAAAAACATTTTGAGTACCACAAACCAATTAATAATTTCAACATGCAGTCTTATTGCTGCAGGTTAAAAATATTAAGATATGCAGCTTCCAGCGTAATTCAATATTTTAAAGAATTATACACACATATAAAAACACAAAACATTAAATTTTAGTGTTGTACATATTCATGTGATATGTTTAAACTCTACATTTTTGGCTCGTGACTTCAGTATTGAAAAACACAAAACATTAAATTTTAGTGTTGTACATACCCAAGTGATATGTTTAACCCTTTACTTAACTTAACGGCAAAAAACGGCCAGCGATATTAACAAAAATCGCCAATTAAATTTCATTATTTTTTTCGTCTCAAAAACATAGGTTATGACCCCTCTTTGGAACGAGCTCGACGAGCTCATTCCAAAGAGGGGTCATAACCTATGTTTTTAAGACAAAAAATGAAAAAAATTAGTTGTTCAAGACTTTTGCTTGCAAATGTCGTCTGCTTTTTATGTTAGGTAAAGGGTTAAACTCTACATTTTGTGCTCGTGACTTCATTATTGTGCTCCATGTGCTACTTTATGATTTCATGTGTGATAAAAATAATAACAAATAAATGAACAAACATGTTTTGTTAGGAAATTCAAAATCATAAAATTGATTTTTCTAAAGAATGAAAATAAATATTTTTGTTTTTTTCACCTTTGCATTTTTTGTAAAGTGCATTTAGCCACAGTAGTAGGATATAAACACAGAGGCTGAGGAACCGTGCGGGTGGGGGTTGGGTGGGGGATAAGATACACCACTTAATTTTTCACATATATGCCATATGATTACATTGCGAGTTTGACAATTCAAACCTTTACCTAACATGAAAAGCAGACGACACTTGCAAACAAAATTATTGAATACTTGATATTTTGCAATTTCCGCCAAAAACATAGCTTATGACCCTCATTGGAACAATCTCAATGAGCTCGTTCCAATGAGGTGTCATAAGCTATGTTTTTGAGGCAAAAAAGGAAAAAATAATGAAAATTGAATGATAGTTTTGTGAATATCGCTGATCGGTTTTGAGCGTTACGTTGCGAAAGGGTGAAGAGTGTTTTTAACAGCAAATGTATCAATATATAGGCATTTCCCTTATACTCTATCGCCTGTCTAAACAACTTTAGCTGCATTTGGGCAATGAAATACCTTCGACCATTTCGTTAAAAATAACCACCCACCGACCCGGAGGCTTGTTAAAGAAGAAGACACTTATACTCTGATGAGTGACTCGAAAGGGCGTAGTCAGCTGTATTGAAAGTACAATATATATTTGGGTGACCCTCACACTCCCTATCCTCACAAACATTTTTAACACATTCCGTGGCTTTCTACAAGATCCGAGACCCAAGGCAAAGTCATTCCTGTGGATACATTTTACAAATTTTCTCCAGTCCGACCGAATCATGATAGGTCCAGTGCGTCTTGGCGATTTGTGACCCACACACATTTTCATTGAGCATCCGTCGCCTATGTCGTACGTGCATGGTTTTGTCCCTTAGCATAGTGCAGCGAAGGGTGTTTAGGGTGTAAATTTTTTTCCACTCGGGCTATTTTCGTCGGGATTGGAGTCAGATATCAATTCACTCTTCCATGTAACCGTGTACTTACTTAGGAGACTAGATTTGACACAGTACGGTCGCCGTGGTCTGGTCACTTTCCACGGGTGGGCAATTTTTTCACGGTCACAATAATATTAGTTTTCAAATATTAATTATAATAATAATCATCAAAGATTTGATTAGCGAAGCAGCGTGTACAACCCGGTGCTTCATTAATTAAAATTTTTCTGGTAATTTTTATTACCTGTTAAACGCAAGCGTGGACATCACTGCCCACCGGTGGGGTTTAACGACACTTTTCACAGCCAGTGTCACCTCGTGTCGGACAGTTTTGCAAGTAACGGAAGCCGGAGTACTCGGAGAGAACCACTGAGCAACGGCGAGCAACTGTCAGACTCCCCAACATGCCAACTCCACACTAGCAAAGTTGGCATTGGCAGATGACAAGTGCACCATCGACGTGCAGTACGCTTTAGTACACAGCGCCACCGTGCCCCGACATAGGCAATCGGGACGAAGCGCCTTTCCCAGTGACACAACGCAGTTACCCCTGGCGGGGATCGAACCGTGAATCTTTCGGTTCGAAGTCCAATGCACCGGTGGATTACTACCAGTGCACGGCAGCTGCACTGTACTTTGTGTTAGATCACACACCCAGTGGGCCATACAAATGGACGGCTGTGGTACCCAATTCGGACAGCTGAGCCACGACAACTAGATGTGTATTTTATTTATCCAGAGATAAATATCCAAAAGGCCTTGAGTTTTTTAACTATACTGTCCAAAACAAGTTAAGCACCCCCTTCCCCCTCCCCCTATAATACCTGTGGGTGGGTATACGAATAGCTCATATTGTGACGTTCTGCATTCCTCTATCGGATCGGGCATACATCCTTAAAACTGGTGAATATTTGCTGGCTATTGACCACTTCACAACCGTGTGCTTATAGAGAAATGAGACAACATCACAGAGAGAAATTCGGAAGGTCATGGCCAGCATGCCACGCCAATTAACCCTTTACCCAACGTAACGACCAAAACCGGCCAGCGCTATTCTCAAAAATCGCCAATTAATTTTCATTATTTTTTCATTTTTTGTCTCAAAAACATAGGTTATGACTCCTCGTTGGAACGAGATCGTCGAGCTCGTTCCAACGAGGGGTCATAACCTATGTTTTTGAGACAAAAAATGATAAAAATTAGTTATTCCACAATTCTGTTTGCAAGTGTCGTCTGCTTTTCATGTTAGGTAAAGGGTTAAGGTGTGTTAGATATGCTTGAGGCTCTTCCATCAGGCACTGAACAACGTGACGTTTTTTAACGTTGTGATGACGTCGGCGGTGCCTAATATTCATTCAATAAAAAGGAAAGCTCTGGAAACCCTTGCTTCACTAATAAGGCATATTCCCCCTACTGCAAATAGCAGGTTTTCGCAGGAGAATTTACCCATTTACTGTATACCCACTGGTATTATAGGGAGGTGGTGGGGAGGGGCTGCGGGGCTTAATTTTTTTGGACAGTATATAATCCCGACTGGTTATTATTGCAACTACATCATTAGGACATGCCTTCGACGAAGATACACCTTGATGATGTGGTCAAAATATTTTGTCATTCGGGACAAATCAGGGTTATCCCATCCCCAATCGGTCATCTCCGCAACGCCTCTGCCCTTAGGGTTTTTGGCTTCAGGGCAAATGTTCGTACTCGTAGATTTACGATCTGCAGAATATTTTGTTCAGAATGGTGTACACGTGTTTTCTGAATTGATCATTGTAAAAACTGTAGACAACTGGATTTACAGCACTGTTGAGTTGGTACGATCTAAGGAATAAATGATAAAGGGTCACACCGGTTTTGTCCAGGCCTGCAACATATTCAGGAGCGGCATAGCGTATTACGACCAGGATGAGAAAGGGAAAATACGACACATAGTAGAGAACAGTGATAATGAACAAACTTAACGTAGATTTTCCAGTTCTTGGTTTAGTTTTTACCCATCTCCTGCTGCCTTCCATGTTTACCGGCCTTTTCGATGATTTCCTTTTGACGTCCGATATTGATGGTTCTTCACTGAAAGATTGTGTTCTCTGATCGCCGGTACTAGAGCTGTCGGTGGTATAAACTTCTGTTGGAAATTTACGCCTATTCCAGATTTTTACTCCAATACAAGAGTATAAAACTGTAATTGTCGATGCAATGATAATAAAAGTAAGAAATATCCACACATAGAAATAAAATGAAAACTTTGGATCCACGTTATCGTCTATAAGACAGGTTTTTATCTCGATGGTTGTGTTATATATTATTTTTTTCGTTGTATCTGTTCCATACACGTACAGCGCTGGTGAATTCAAAAGAATCCCAAACACTACAGATGCTACACACATTCTGAATGCGGCCTCGGGTCCCAAAGCTCTAGAAAATGGCTTGCAAATATGCGTGAATCTGTCAATAGCTATCGTCAGGAGAATCAGTGCAGACGACCCATTCATGGAATACGTTGTGAACCGAGCACTCTTGCATGCTATGGTACTATCAAATTTCAACATGTTGAACATAATGATAACTTCAGTTGGCAAACTAACTAAACAGTTGATCGTGTCCAATAGTGCCATAGAGAATACAAAATACCTTGTATTGCTTCTCTGCCAACGAAAATAATAAACATATAAAACACAAATATTTCCAGGGAGTCCTACAACCAGAAGTATTAAAGTATAAACAATGGATGGAAGGACAGTGTCCAAACTGTAAGCTGCCAGAGCCTGAAATATTACCTCTTCGGCTGAGATTGTTGAGTTGATTCTTGAATGGTTCATCTTGACATCTGATGCTTTCACTCCTAGAACGGATCTTCAGTTTTAATATAAGAATACGACACTTTATTGTTAAAAGCACTCAAGGTTATTTTGTGGTCCTCTTTGCATGTTCGCTGATGTCCATCAGTACTGACAGCATCGATATTTAACGAACATCGCTAAACGCGCCAATAGTAACTGGCCCACGAAGAGATTCTTTTATCTGAAATTAAAGAGAAAGTGTTCTGTCAGGCATGTCGATTGATCGAAGAATGGCGATGATATAGGAGACCGAGACATACAAAAAGGACTGCGTTACTTACTAAAGGTTCTTAAAAGCATATGTGTTATTAATTTGATCAATAATTCCACCAGAAAATCGAAAGAAAGTTTCCTACAGTACCACTGCCGTGGACTGGTCATTTTCCAGGGGTGGGTAATACTTACACGCAATAATATATGACTAAAACCTCTTATTATAGGAATACACATCAAAAATTTAATTAATAAAGCACTGGGTGCAACCCTGTGCTTCATTAATTAACATTTTGCTCATGATGAATTTTATTACCTGGTAAATGCATGCGTGTTCCCACGTGCGGGTCACGACCAACCCACGGCGACTGTACAGTATGTGAATATTTGGATGTACTTTCTATCCACTTTACTGGTAGAATTCTAAATTATTTTTGGCCACCTCACTTTTTCACATGTCGTTACCTTGTTACAATTTATGGGAGAGTGCCTATAGGCACACTTCCATTACTTGTAGTTGTTTTTCTTTCAGATGTGATATAATTATTCTATTTTTTCGCATTAACCCTTTACCCAACGTAATGGCCAAAACCGGCCAGCGCTATTCTCAAAAACCGCCAATTAATTTTCATTATTTTTTGTCTCAAAAACATAGGTTATGACCCCTCGTTGGAACGAGCTCGTCGAGCTCGTTCCAATGAGGGGTCATAACCTATGATTTTGAGACAAAAAATAAAAAAAATTGGTTATTCTAGAATTTTTTTTGGCATGTGTGGTCTGCTTTCATGTTAGGTAAAGGGTTAAAACAAGAATTTAATGTAAAGTGGGTTTTATAAAACACTCGACTCAGGATATTCGACCAGATAATCGTCTCGGGCTTCACACTTGACCATTATGTGGCCGAATCCCCTGGGTCGAGTGTATTATCCTTCACGTAGTTTCAATAAAAATTTCATTAGGTCAGACAGGAATCATCGCAAAACATATTTTGAGAACACAGTTGAAACGTTGGCATTCGAAGTTCAGACCACAAAGATGTGCAACTCAGCCCGATATAACCGTTTTCAGTAAAAATAATGTACAACGTTCCATCCATTCGTTTTCGTGTATTGACGATTTAGAATTGCAACTGCCAAACTTTGCCAAGGAGTTTCATCTCAAGTAAAAACATCTCTTTTTTATCATATCACGGTCACGATTAGCCATTGTGCATAAGTATGTGACCTTAAACACCAATAAATAAATAATAAATAATTTTATCATATCAAAAACAATGTGGAAGTTCACTTACGAATCTATAAACAAATGGCCAATAAAAATGCGAAAACCTTACAGAGTTTGATGATGAAAACTTCAAATTTGTCAATTAGCTACTCAATCAAACTCCACCAATGTGTCTAAGGGGCATTGTACCAACCACTTTTGTAATACAACCACTTTTGCAATAAAATTTATAACAAAAGTGGTTAACGCGTACCAACCACTTTTGTAATAAAACCACTTTTGTAATAAACTAACCATTATTGTAATAAACTCATTTCGGTGATAAATCACGGATGTCCATTTTATAGTTGGACATTGGGTGGGGTGAGGGACTAGTTTTCCTAAACATGTTTGTGTGTCGTTCAATGGAATAACGTGTCCATTCACCTATTGAAACTTGGTGGTGACTGAAGAAAGTACGCAAGCACTTTTACAATAAACTTTATTACAAAAGTGGTTACCGCGTACCAACCACTTTTGTAATAAAACCACTTTTGTAATAAACTAACCATTATTGTAATAAACTCATTTCGGTGATAAATCACGGACATCCATTTTATAGTTGGACATTGGGTGGGGGTGAGGGACTAGTTTACCTAAACATGTTTGTGTGTCGTTCAATGGAATAACGTGTCCATTCACCTATTGAAACTTGGTGGTGACTGAAGAAAGTACGCAAGCAAGCGTACCAACCACTTTTGTAATAAAAACACTTTTGTAATAAACAAACCATTATTGTAATTAACTCATTTTGGTGATAAATCACGGACGTCCATTTTATAGTTGGACATTGGGATGGGGTTAGGGACAAATTTACCTAAACATGTTTGTGTGTCGTTCAATGGAATAATGTGTCCATTCCATTCACCTGTTGAAACTTCGAAGTGACTGAAGAAAGTAAGTAACCACTTTTGCAATAAACTTTATTACAAAAGTGGTTATCGCGTACCAACCACTTTTGTACTAAACTAACCATTATTGTAACACACCTATTTTTGTGATAAATCACGGACGTTCATTTTATAGTTGGACATTGGGGTGGGTTGAGAGCTAGTTTACCTGAACATGTTTGTGTGTCGTTCAGTGGAATAAAGTGTTCATTCGCCAGTTGAAACGTGGCTGTGTCTGGAGAAAGCTCGCAACGCAACCACTTTTTCAATAAACGTTATTACAAAAATGGTTATCGCGTACCAACCACTTTTGTAATAAAACCACTTTTGTAATATACTAACCATTATTGTAATACACCTATTTTTGTGATGAATCACGACGTCCATTTTATTACCGGACGATGTGTTTGTTTGGAGAGAGGGTAGCACAAAGTAGCGTCAAAGCTATTTCGAAATTTGGTGGGCACTAATATCTTACTGCACACGGATGGATGGGGAAAGCTGGGTTTGACGACTATCGTTTTTGGCTCACCAACGTTAGTTGTGTGAGCCTATGGCATAGCCCTCATGTCGGCGTCAGCGTCGGCGTCAGCGTTGGCGTCCGCTCTCAAATATTTTGAACTTTTGTGAAAAGGGTTTTGATTTTTTGGCTTTTTAAAATTTTGTTTAGTTTCTGCATATTGCTATGGTGGTTCACTATAACATTTAACTCTTTTCCGGGGTATTTTGTCTTAATTTTAACCCTTTGAATCAAATTTTAGACTTATTGTGATGTTTGCGGTCAGGTTTTGATGTTTTTTTCCCTTTCTTCCTTCTTCTTCTTTCAAGTGGAGATTTACCTTGCAGCATATGGCCATGCTTTCTATTGTATGTATGGGCAATTTTACCTCGACTGCTCGCATGTGGAACGGGTGGGGGAAGCTGACGGTGCGCTGAGATGGACTGGTGTGCACGCGTCTTAACCTTAATTATCCTGACTGTGTTGTGCAGTGCGTAGTACTGATGTACAGTGCGTAGTGCAATCTTGGATTATGTGATGTTGAAGAGGTTATAGGGTCTCGTCGCTGCTTGGTGGTTCTCTTCTGGTACATCGTCTTCCTCCACTCACAAAACTGTTACCGACACAAAATGACTCAGACTATAAAGTATCGTAAAACACCAATAAATAAATAAATAAATAAATAAATAAATAAATAAATAAATAAATAAACCCACTGAATACCCTTTTTCGTCGTATGGAACAATGAATGCTGTGAAAATGAGCACATTATGCGCAAAATCATATGTCTCAAAATGAAGATTATGAAAATGAGTTCAATACATGCAAAAACATACGAATCATAGCCTCATTTCGATATTTTTGGATCTACCGAGTCACTAACTATGACTCATTAAATGGATTCTAAGGGAAAATCATTTTACATACAGACACTTTCTGCTTTCAATGGAGATAACTCTTGTTATTTTTTTAAACAATAAACAGAGACGGAAAATGGAAGGAGAGGAGCCTCCGCCGCTTCTAGCTCCCCTAGGCCCCCAGTCTCTGCTACCCGACCGCCCCTGCCCCTTGTCGCCCCTACCCCAAGAGCCTCTAGTTCCCTGCCGCCTCTGCCGCCTCACCCCCAGAGCTCCTGGTCCCCTTTGCCCCTGCCTCCGCCGTCCATCGTGTCTGGAAGACACGATATTTTCAGAAAAATTTCCATCCATGGATAGTTTTCTAGACATTGTCAAGCTGTTTGGGGTAATTCTATACCTAATATCGGTTGTTTGAGGGTAATTCCATGTTTTCCCAAAACACACTCGTACAAACATTGGATCCGGAACATGTCCACGTCCCAGCTACAACATTAACATGATTACCAGAGTAAAATCCACTAAAATACACGAAAGTTGGGTTCATTTGTGTAATTCTATACTACCGGAGCATACTCCCCTCAAATCAAATATACCCTCAAAACATACCCCCGATCTTATACCAAGAGGTAAGGTTTCGTCACCAGGCTACCACGTGACACTTGAGAAACCAAGATGGCGCCCCTATACACAAAATGGACGACCAAAACACGTGTCCTCATATACACCCAAGCTGCGCACGCGCATTCGAACATCGCATCGCTATGGCAATGACGTCACAATATAACCACGCACATTGGTTACATGTCAACACAACATGGGCGCCCGCAGTCACGTGACATGACGTCACTTCCGAGATCCATCTAAATTGGAAGAGGGCACCTTTGGCTGGTCTACTGCTGTACTAAACGGCTGCTCTTTGGGATGTGATAGCAGGTCTGATTCTGCAACCATGAAAAGGGCTCACATCATATAACTTCTGACACCTGAATCTAAACTTTCGCCGTTTTTTTTTTTTTTTTTTTGAATGAACATAACAAATATCGAGGTTTCAGAAGTAAACACAACTGCACGTTATCCCTCTGGTCTTGTCTCCCCGCGTGCCACAAGACAACAAGTAAAACATACCCCCTTGCTTTTGGTACACGAAAGAATGGCTCAACTTGGACGCTGGTGATAAACTGATTCAACTTTGATCCCTTTGCATCCATGAAAAGGATTCATCACTGGTCCGATTGCTCGCTCTGAAACGGAGTAATGAATTACGTGCAGTCACACACGTAATCTTATCAAACATCTGAGTCTGAACTTTCATGATCCTAATTTGGCAATATAACAATTGACTACGGGCCGATTGTTATATTGCCATACCGGAAGGATGAGTGTTTCAGTTGGCAATATAACAGTTGGCAAATGTATAGTAGTCAAAAGAAATTTATTTACTCTGATAAAGTCCTTCCACATAACACGGAACAAGTTATGCCCCTGATCTTGTGCCGCATGGACGGACTGCGCAACGGTTAACTTATCCGTAGCAATAATCGTGTCTGAACTTTCATCGTCCTTGAAAAGAAATAACATATGCTTAATGCAGAATAATGACAGTCACCGCTCATGATCAATCTGACGCGACCCCTCCATGTGCTACCAACCAATTAAAAATCTTACTTTATATGGGACATTGACCCCCGAATGCAAAATGGATCAGCGCATCAGAACCCGTGACCATATATAAAATAGATGTTTATTCCATTTTAGATTAATATTATTAACGCTTTCATTACCCCATTTGGCAACACAAAGCTCCTTATGTACCAATCCTGCTGACATGGAATGTTTAGTCGAGCAAGCCAGTCAGCTTTACACTGAAGTTTTGTACAACTGATGTAAACGTCCACTTGTGTAACTTGTTTTTCCTTTTTTTCGTAATAGGAATTACACCGCCAGACATATGCTGTAGTAGACATACCCATTCTGACCCAACAATACAGCAGTCTATTTTACCATGTATCGTGAGCTGCGCGCTTTTCAATTACCCACCTAATCCACTCGATAAGCATTGTTACAACCGGTAAAGTAATACAACCTATTATGCAATAAATTTATTGCATTATCGGTTGCGTTGGATAGCAAACATAACCTATAATGCAATAAACTTAATACATCAGCGGTTGTCTTGCATGGAAAACCTAACTACAAATGCAATAAATTTATTACATTATCGGTTGCGGAAGATGGCAAACCTAACCTATTATGCAATGAATTTATTACATCATCGGTTGCGTTGGATGGCAAACCCAACCTATTATGCAGTAAATTTATTACATTATCGGCTGCGTTGGATGGCAAACCTAACCAATAATGCAATAAATTTGCTACATTATCGGTTGCATCAGATGGCAAACCTAACCTATTATGCAATGAATTTATTACATTATCGGTTGCGTTGGATGGCAAACCTATTATGCAGTAAATTCATTACATTATCGGTTGCGCTGGATGGCAAACGTAACCTATTGTGCAATAAATTTATTACATCAACGGTTACGTTGAATGACAAACCTAACCTATTATACAATAAAGTTTATTGCAAAAGTGGTTTCTTACTTTCTTCAGTCACTTCCAAGTTTCAACAGGTTAATGGACACGTTATTCCATTGAACGATACACAAGCATGTTTAAGTAAACTCGTCCCTCACCCACCGCAAGGTCCGAAAATAAAATGGACATCCGTGATTTATCACCGAAATGAGTTTATTGCAATAATGGTCAGTTTATTACAAAAGTGGTTTTATTACAAAAGTGGTTGGTACGCGATAACCACTTTTGTAATAAAGTTTATTGCAAAGGTGGTTGCGTACTTTCTTCAGTCACTATCATGTTTTAACTGGTGAATGGACACGTTATTCCATAGAACGACACACAAACATGTTTAGGTAAACTAGTCCCTCACCCCACCCCAATGTCCTACTATAAAATGTACGTCCGTGATATATCACCGAAAAGAGTTTATTACAATAATCGTTAGTTTATTACAAAAGTTGTTTTATTACAAAAGCGGTTGGTACGCGTTAACCACTTTTGTAATAAAGTTTATTGCAAAAGTGGTTGCGTACTTTCTGCAGTCAATACGACGTTTCAGCAGGTGAATAGAAACGTTATTCTGTTGAACGACACACAAACATGTTTAGGTAAACTAGATCTCACCTCACCACAATGTCCAACTATAAAATGGACGTCCGTGATTTATCACAGAAATGAGTTTATTATCCCCGCTTTCGTCGGGGATATTGTCGTTATCTCCGTCCGTACGTCCGTCCGTCCGTACGTCCATCCGGTGTTACATTCACTTGCATTAATGTTTAAACTATGCTAATGTGTTCAGGTATCACCAGTACATGTGCATGAAGGTTTCGGGATTTTGATTTGGTTCCAAGTGGTTCCAGTGGAACCATTTTTATCCTTAGAAAATCTTTGTCCGCTCAAAGGTTCTTAGGGTATTGAATTCGATACGTTTAAACCATGTTAACGTGTTCAGATAGCATCTGTAGATGTGCATGAAGGTTTCGGAATTTTGATTTGGGTCCAAGTGGTTCCAGTGGAACCACTTTTATCCTTAGAAAATCTTTGTCCGCTCAAAGGCTCTTAGGGTATTGAATTCGAAACTTTTAAACCATGTTAACATGTTCAGATAGCATCTGTAGATGTGCATGGAGGTTTCGGAATTTTGATTTGGGTCCAAGTGGTTCCAGTGGAACCACTTTTACCCTCAGAAAATCTTTGTCCGCTCAAAGGCTCTTAGGGTATTGAATTCGAAACATTTAAACCATGTTAACATGTTCAAATAGCATCTGTAGATGTGCATGAAGGTTTCGGAATTTTGATTTTGTTCCAGGTGGTTCCAGTGGAACCACTTTTATCCTTAGAAAATCTTTGTCCGCTCAAAGGTTCTTAGGGTATTGAATTCGAAACGTTTAAACCATGTTAACATGTTCAGATAGCATCTGTAGATGTGCATGAAGGTTTCGGAATTTTTATTTGGGTCCAAGTGGTTCCAGTGGAACCACTTTTATTCTTACAAAATCTTTGTCCGCTCAAAGGCTCTTAGGGTATTGAATTCGAAACGTTTAAACCATGTTAACATGTTCAGAGAGCATCTGTAGATGTGCATGAAGGTTTTGGAATTTTGATTTGGTTCCAGGTGGTTCCAGTGGAACCACTTTTATCCTTAGAAAATCTTTGTCCGCTCAAAGGTTCTTAGGGTATTGAATTCGAAACGTTTAAACCATGTTAACATGTTCAGATAGCATCTGTAGATGTGGATGAAGGTTTCGGAATTTTGATTTGGGTCCAAGTGGTTCCAGTGGAACCACTTTTATCCTTAGAAAATCTTTGTCCGCTCAAAGGCTCTTAGGGTATTAAATTCGAAACGTTTAAACCATGTTAACATGTTCAGATAGCATCTGTAAATGTGCATGAGGGTTTCACAATTTTGATTCGGGTCCAAGTGGTTCCAGTGGAACCACTTTTACCCTCAGAAAATCTTTGTCCGCTCAAAGGCTCTTAGGGTATTGAATTCGAAACGTTTAAACCATGTTAACATGTTCAGATAGCATCTGTAGATGTGCATGAAGGTTTCAGAATTTTGATTTGGTTCCAGGTGGTTCCAGTGGAACCACTTTTATCCTTAGAAAATCTTTGTCGACTCAAAGTCTCGTAGGGTATTGAATTTGAAACATTTAAACCATGTTAACATGTTCAGATAGCATCTGTAGATGTGCATGAAGGTTTTGGAATTTTGATTTGGGTCCAAGTGGTTCCAGTGGAAACACTTTTACCCTCAGAAAATCTTTGTCCGCTAAAAGGCTCGTAGGGTATTCAATTTGAAACATTTAAACCATGTTAACATGTTCAGATAGCATCTTAGGGTATTGTCGGGGATATTGTCGTTATCTCCGTCCGTACATACGTACGTACGTACGTACGTATGTACGTCCGTCTGTCCGTCCGTCCGTACGTACGTCCGTCCGGTGTTACATTCACTTGCATTAATGTTTAAACTATGCTAATGTGTTCAGGTATCACCAGTACATGTGCATGAAGGTTTCGGGATTTTGATTTAGTTCCAAGTGGTTCCAGTGGAACCATTTTTATCCTTAGAAAATCTTTGTCCGCTCAAATGTTCTTAGGGTATTGAATTCGATACGTTTAAACCATGTTAACATGTTCAGATAGCATCTGTTGATGTGCATGAAGGTTTCGGAATTTTGATTTGGGTCCAAGTGGTTCCAGTAGAACCACTTTTATCCTTAGAAAATCTTTGTCCGCTCAAAGGCTCTTAGGGTATTGAATTCGAAACTTTTAAACCATGTTAACATGTTCAGGTAGCATCTGTAGATGTGCATGAAGGTTTCGAAATTTTGATTTGGGTCCAAGTGGTTCCAGTGGAACCACTTTTACCCTCAGAAAATCTTTGTCCGCTCAAAGGCTCTTAGGGTATTGAATTCGAAACATTTAAACCATGTTAACATGTTCAGATAGCATCTGTAGATGTGCATGAAGGTTTCGGAATTTTGATTTTGTTCCAGGTGGTTCCAGTGGAACCACTTTTATCCTTAGAAAATCTTTGTCCGCTCAAAGGTTCTTAGGGTATTGAATTCGAAACGTTTAAACCATGTTAACATGTTCAGATACCATCTGTAGATGTGCATGAAGGTTTCGGAATTTTGATTTGGGTCCAAGTGGTTCCAGTGGAACCACTTTTATCCTTACAAAATCTTTGTCCGCTCAAAGGCTCTTAGGGTATTGAATTCGAAATGTTTAAACCATGTTAACATGTTCAGATAGCATCTGTAGATGTGCATGAAGGTTTTGGAATTTTCATTTGGGTCCAAGTGGTTCCAGTGGAACCACTTTTACCCTCAGAAAATCTTTGTCCGCTCAAAGGCTCTTAGGGTATTGAATTCGAAACGTTTATACCATGTTAACATGTTCAGATAGCATCTGTAGATGTGCATGAAGGTTTCGGAATTTTTATTTGGTTCCAGGTGGTTCCAGTGGAACCACTTTTATCCTTAGAAAATCTTTGTCCGCTCAAAGGTTCTTAGGGTATTGAATTCGAAACGTTTAAACCATGTTAACATGTTCAGATAGCATCTGTAGATGTACATGAAGGTTTCGGAATTTTGATTTGGGTCCAAGTGGTTCCAGTGGAACCACTTTTATCCTTAGAAAATCTTTGTCCGCTCAAAGGCTCTTAGGGTATTGAATTCGAAACGTTTAAACCATGTTAACATGTTCAGATAGCATCTGTAGATGTGCATGAAGGTTTTGGAATTTTGATTTGGGTCCAAGTGGTTTTTCAATCATGTGACAATGATGTGATCAGAACACTACCCTTTATACATCATGTTGGGTGAAGTATCTTGTTTGAAATATTGAAGTAGTTTCACATGTGAGTCTTCAGAAGGAAATTAAATACTGTTTTATCGTTTTAAATCACACACATGCGTGAAGCCTTTTTATCCAAGTCTGTATCCTGCACTAACCAAAAAGGAAAGTGCAAATGCGGGGATATACTATAGTGTGCTTCGCACACAAATGGCACCATCTAGTTACAATATTTGTTAGTTTACCACAATAGTGGTTTTATTACAAAAGTGGTCGGTACGCTGTAATCACTATTGTAATGGAGTTTATCACAAAAGTGGTTGTACCACGACGCTTACTTTTGATAAAATCTATCTTTTCTCTGTACATTTGAGTAATGTTGTCAGTTTGTTTGTCTGTTCTCTAAAGAATCGAAACCGACTGGTCCGATCGGGACGAAATTTGCCATGAGTGTGTAGTTTGGGCCAATGAATGTTTTTGGTAATTCGGACGTGGGTGAATTGGGGTGGGGGTGCTTTCTTCGCGCATGCACTGTAACGCTCACGGAAAGTACTGGGCCGATCGCCACGAAACCTGAGATTTAGCACTGTCGGCTACAGGGTGGAGCCAATCTTTACGCAGTTACGATCTTGGAAACTACTGCCCGGACAAAGTCGGGCACCCCATCTAGTCTATTATATATTCAAGTTCGTTTGTCTGTGTGTGTGTCTGTTCGCTATCGACTAAAACACGACTGGGCCGCGAGGGACGAAACTTGGAATTGCGCGTGTAGTTTGGTCCCGGGAAGGTGTTTTCTTTATTGCAACTGGGCCCATCTTCGCGTATGCGAAGTAACGATCTCGGAAACTACCGGGCCGATCGGGACGAAACTTTAGATCTGTATGTAAGATCCATCGGGTAGTGATTTGCCACTGTCGGGTGTGTGATGGGGTCGTCTTCGCGCATGCGCAGTGCCGTTCTCGGAAACTACTGGGCCCTCTGGGAGAAACCTGGGATTTGTATTACGGTCCGTCAGGTGATGATTTGCCACCATCAGCTCTGGGGTGGGAGTCAATCTTTGCTCATGCGCAGTGATGATCTCGGAAACAACCAGCCCGGACGAAGTCCCCCCTCCAATCTACTCTAAATATATATTTGAATAATCTTGTTTGTTTGTCGCTTCTCTATAGACTCGAAAAAGGATGGTCCGATTGGGAAGAAATTTATTTGGCATGGGTGTGTAGTTTTGCTCCGGGAAGGTTTTGAACTTTTCAGACATGGGGTAGGTAATGGTCCGTTTTCGCGCATGCGTAGTAACGCTCTCCAAAACTACTGGGCTGATAAACACAGGCAGACAGACATACATGCAGAAAAACAAGATTACTATAGTATATACACAGACTAGGTGGAGGGCCGGATTCGTCCGGGAATGTGTTAAATAGGCAGCTACGCCGAGCACGAGTAATTTGAGTTGCCCAGAAGACTACTGGATGGAACTTACATACAGATCCCAGGTTTTGAGTCCATCGGCCCAGTAGCTTCCGAGATTGTTACCGCGCATGCGCGAAGATGGGCGAAACCAATACCTGATGATGACCGATCACTACCCGATAGACTATACATAACAACCCAAGTGCCAAGTAGTCTCCAAGATGGTCACTACGCATGCGCTAAGATGGTGCCTCACCCCATGCTCGTATAGCCATGTCCCTTCGGAACCCAAACTCCACACCCATGCCAAGTTTCGTCCCGATTGGCATAGCCGTTTTCGAGTCTATAGAAAAAAGACAAACACAGACAAGATTATAATATATATATAAATACTAGATGGTGGTGTTCGACTTTGTCTGAGCCATTGTCTCTGAGCATGCGCAAAGATTGACTCCCACCCCTTATCCGACGGTGGCAAATTACCACCCAATGGACTGTACATACACATCCCAGGTTTCGTCCCGATCGGCCCAGTACTTTCCGAAATCGCCACTGCGGATGCGAGAAGACAGGCCCCGCCCCATAGTCGACTGTGAAGAATGACTACCCGATGGACCCTACAAAAAATCCCAAGTTTTGTCCCGATCAGCACAGTAGTTTTCGAGCTCGTCACTGCACATGCGCGAAAACGGACCATACCTCATACCCGACGTTGGAAAATGAATACCCGATGGACCCTACATAAAAATCTCAAGTTTCGTCTCGAGTGGCTCAGTAGTTTCCGAGATTTGTACTGCGCATGATCGAAGACGGGCTCTAATCCCACGGCCAAATAGCTTATGTCCTTCCCGCACCAAAGCTACACATCCATGGTAAGTTTCGTCTCGATCAGCTGAGCCGTTTTCGAGTCCATAGAGAACAGACAGGCAGGCAGGCAGACAGGCAGACTCCCACCCCATAGCCGAAGGTGGCAAATCACTACCCGATGGACCACGTATACAATTCCCAGATTTCGTCTCGATCGTTCCATTTGGTCCAGGAATTAACACGACCGTTACTGCGCATGCGCGAAGACGGGGCCCACCCATACCCGATAGTGGCAAATCACTACCCGATGGGCCCTACATACATATCCCAAGTTTCGTTCCCAGTAGTTTCCGAGATCGTTACTGCTCATGCGCGAAGACGTCCCCCCCCCCCCTCCCACTCCATGTTCAAATAGCCTATGTCCTTTTCGGGCCCAAGCTACACAACCATCACAAAATTTTGTCCCGATCGTCCCAGCCATCTTCGAGTCTATGGAGAACAAACAGGCAGACAAAGGGACAAGATTGCTCAAATACATATATTGACTAGAAAGGGGTGCTCGACTTTGTCCGGTTTTTTTTATCTTGGTGCGTGCGCAAAGATTGGCTCCCAGGCAATAGCCGATGGTGGCAAATTACTACCCGATGTACCATACATACAAAATACGGGTTTCTTCCCGATCGGTCTAGAACTTTCCCATTTTGTTTCTGCGCATGCGCCAAGACGGCCCCAGCCCAAACCCGACGGTGACAAATGACTACCCGGTGGACCCAACATACAAATCCAAGTTTTGTCCCGATCGAAACAGTAGTTTCCGAATGCGCCACTACGCATGCTTGGAGTCGGGGTCCCATCCCATACCTGCAAATCCCTACACTATGGATCATATAATTATATCCCAGGTTTCGTCCCAATCGGCCGAGTAGTTTCCGATATCGTCACTGCGCATACGCGAAGTCGGGCCCCCAAGCCATGCCCGGAAGCCCCAATCCTTTCCGGGCGCCATCTACACACCCAGGCCGAATTTCGACCCGATCAGCCTAGTCGTTTTCGAGTCTATGGAGGACAAACCAACAAACAAAGAAACAAACAAGATTACTCAAATATATGAAGAGAGGATAGAGTTTATCAAAAGTGGGCATTTCACCAAAAGTGGTGATCTTGTTCGTTTTATCAAAAGTGGCCGTTTCTTTTACATCAAAAGTGGTCGATTTTATATCAAAAGTGCCTAGCTACATCAAAAGTGGGCGATTTTTACACAAAAGTGGCAAGCTACATCAAAATTGGTAAATATATCAAAAGTGGGCACAACACATGTTTAGGTAAACTAGTCCCTCACCCCATCCCCTATGTTCGACTATAAAATGGACAACCGTGATTTATCACCGAAATGAGTTTATATGGACGTCCGTGATTTATCACCGAAATGAGTTTATACACCAACGGTTAGTTTATTACAAAAGTGGCATTATTACAAAAGTGGTTGGTATGCGATAGCCACTTTTATAATAAAGTTTGTTGTAAAAGTGCTTGCGTACTTTCTTCAGTCACTACCAAGTTTCAATAGGTGAATGGACACGTTATTCCATTGAACGATGCACAAACATGTTTAGGTAAACTAGTCCCTCGCCCCACCCAATGTCCGACTTTTAAATGGACGTCCGTGCTTTATCACCGAAATGAGTTTATTACAAAAGTGGTTTTATTACAAAAGTGGTTGCGACGCGTTAACCACTTTTGTAATAAATTTTATTGCAAAAGTGGTTGTATTACAAAAATGGTTGGTACAATTGTACAGGGCATAAAATATTTAGACATGTCGCGATCAGATTAATCGCACTGCAGCAAAATAAATAAATGACACGAGGCAATTTTACGTTCATTAATCCAAGTTCAAAGTTGTTTGTGTCAACCAAAACCTCATCTGATAATAAAATCCGGTCTTGGAACAGGAAGCATCCATGCGCGCAGGGTCCCGAGTGTGATCGCTGTTTGTGTATACCAGGCAAAGATGGTACGATATGGATATACTGTGACATGCACAACAAAGGGTACATTAGTACGGCGCATAGGGCACGTTTAACACTTTACTCAACGTAACGTCCAAAACCGACCAGCGTTATTCACAAAAATCGCCAATTAATTTTCATTATTTTTTCATTTTTTGTCTCAAAAACATTGGTTATGACCCCTCTTTGGAACGAGCTCGTCGAGCTCGTTCCAATGAGGGGGTCATAACCTATGTTTTTCAGAAAGAAATGAGAAAAAAATAGTTATTCAAGAATTTTTTTGCAAGTGTCGTCTGCTTTTCATGTTAGGTAAAGGTTAACCCTTTACCCAACATACACGATATCAAAATTTATTATTTGAATTATTTTTTTTCTTCGAATTTTTCAATCAAATTTAAAAAAAAATTATATCATGATGTGGCTTTGTTAGTCTTTTTCGAAATTTTTTTTCAGCCGCTCAGTTTTTGGTTATCACGCGGGTGGATGGTGCATCCCATTCATTAGGTAAATGCAGATTATCATAACTATGTGCATGTCCTGTGATTTGTATCAGATTTGAGGTGGTGTCCAGAATGGGATTTCAACGAGCCGGCTTTGCCGGAGAGTTGTGATCCCATTTTTGGACACCACCGAGAATCTGATGCAAATCACAGTACATGCACATTATCATGATAATTCATTTATCTAACAATTCTGACACAGAAACAGATTAAATCTTAAATTATTAAAACAGTTTTGGGACATAATTATGGGCGAGAAAAAGTAAAAGAAACCCATATTTTATGAAACTATATTGTTGCGTACTCTGACAAACAATGAGTAACGCGGTCACCACAATTTCAAAGTTGTGTTGTCAAATTATTCACTCTCAGTATCACTTCCAATGATGATCCACATGAATGTACGAGTGTGAGACGTTGGCACATGCTCAGGAATCGGGTAGGTGTAATACTGAATTGTGCAGTTTCTATTTATTGTTAAATATTTAGCCAATCACCCGTAACTGTCGCTGTCGTGTTACCGGAAACGAGTCGTCTATATGATACGGAATCAGAATGAGTCGTCATTATGATACGGAATCGGAACACGTTATGTGATACGTACCTTTTCTCGTGCTTTTCAGGCCAAATCTGTATGATTGTTAGATAAATGGATATAACGAATATAACCGACCAAGTTTCATAGAAATTGTATTATTTTTTCAATCGAATCCCTAATTGAATCTCAAAGGCTGTCCAATTGAATCACAAAGGCTGTCCAAGTTGTTATTGTACCTTTTTACAATCGTACGATTAGGAACCAAGATTACTCGAAGTTCAAATCGATTCTCGAATCGGCCTCTCGATTCGATTCGATGAATTACTGAATCGCGGACATGAGATCGAATCGACCTGCGATGAACAACAATCGTGTCCAGGTTTGAGTTTTTATCTATTTGATAGTCGGAGAAACGAGCGGTAACATTTGTTACATCATATAAGCTAACTCGTACTTATTTTAGGGGGCGCTGTGGCTCAGTTGGTAGAGGTGAAGGCTGCCAGCCGATAGGTCCTCGGTTCGAATCCCACCTGCGGCAATCGCGTTGTGTCCTTGGGCAAGACACTTCACCCCCATTGCCCACGTGGGGGCACGGAGACGTTGTGTACTAAGGCGTACTGTCGATGGTGCACCTGTCTTCAACCAATGCTATACCTGCTTGTGTGGAGTTAGTATGTTGGGGAGCTAACAGTTGCCCGCCGTTGCTCGGTGGTTCTCTCCGGGTACTCCGGCTTCCTCCACCCGTAAAACTGCCATGGTCATGATTAGCCATTGTGCAGAAATATGTGACCTTAAACACCAATAAATAAATAAATAGATAAATAAATAAATAAATAAATAAATAAATAAATAATACTCGTACTTATTTATAACAAGGAAGGGGATGTTATCGTCACTCGGTGTCGGTATTCGTACATCATGCGAGCTGTGGATGACTCGTTCACCCCCCCCCCCCCCCCCCCACACACACGCACCCCGTAAAAAAAACTACGTAGGGGATATGGCAGTGGTCACCATCTTAGTTATATTGATGTCACTTGTGTCTACGCCCTCGTCCATTTTCCACATAGTTCCCACTGTAGTCATGGCGTCTTTATCTTTGCAGTACAGTACGGCCTCCGTGGACTGCTCACTTTACAGGGGTGGACAGTATTTCCACGGACGTAATAATTTGTAGGAATAATCATCAAAAATTTATTTAATGAAGCACCGGGTACAACCCGGTGCTTCATTAATTAAAATTTTGCTGCTGATGATGTTTATTACCAGATAAACGCATGCGTGGTCATCACTACCCACACGTGTATTACGACCAGTCCACGGAGACTGTACTTTAATAATAATAATACTTTATTTGATTAAACACAATGCAAGGAATGGTGGGCAGTAAAAACAGAAATGCATTGATTATATTATAAAACAGAACATAAATGTGTAAAAACTAATGGCCACCCACACCCGCTTACATACATGTAGTCGCACATATTACAGCTTATGAACATACATTCATATATTTGCACTGTCGGAAACCGGGCTGGTCGCTGCTAGAGGAAATAGATTCACGCCGCGTATTCAGCCAAAACTCAAGGAGTGTCGCCTGTATCCGTGCGTGAACATATGTCTCACCGTGACGAACCCGCCCATTTCACTTTTGATGAGGTGGTTCTTATCCTGAAGGGGTTAATTAATAACTTTTCCTCGAAAAGCATAAATCAACAGGGGTTCACTGAAAACAACAATTTTAATACATATACATAAAAATAAATATGGTAATTTGTGACTTATATGGAATCCAAAAGAATAAAACAAAACGTCAATCACCCCCTACCCACACAGTTTTTGAGTCACTTGACGGCCCGCATTCTCTGTTGTCGCTGGTTTTGCCTCCCTTTTGCTGGTATTTCTTCCTTGGTCGCCTCTTCACTTCACCCTTTCATTGCCGTCACACGGCCACTAACGTATTGTCACTTTATCGGACGCCTCTGCTCTAACGTGTGACGGAATGTCACTCTGCCACTGCAGTCGCACGGTCACTAGCTTATTGTCACTTTACTTGACTCTTTTCACACAAGCAGTCGCCACCAATGGAGTTAAACTCTCCCTTACGTTTGTCTCAGAATAATGTTCATACAGGCAAAGCCTACTCAGCCTACGTATGGCTTGCCTCATAAAATAGGTAATGTCGTTTGCCTAAATGCGAATAGCTCCCTGAGCTCGTGCTTCTGATCCTATCCTCATATATGGCCACCGACTTGGCCCGCAACTGCTCCTATTCTAAATATGAGCTCTGTGGCACCCCTACATAACAACGTGCCTATACTTTCGCACCGATGCGGCACCTCCTCTAACCTACAGCATGGGACATCCCTATCTACTCACAACGACCCACAGCCTTACACACCTTCAGACTGGAATTTTTCGAGAACCCCCCCGATTTTTATTTCCGTAGCCAGAACATTAATTCTCAGTTTAATCGCTTGTCTTGAACTTGGCCGCATAGATCTATCTTAATTTAATATTCGCTTTAAAGTTCCTTTGAAAGACTCACATTTTGGTACCTTTTGACATTTCGGAGACAGTATAGATGCGTAATATGGGTGTGTGTCCAGAACATATGCGATGTACCGTTTACACCATAATTACCTCTTAACTGGCCATAATTACGTAGATACTGACTATAGGAGAATACTGGCTTTTACTATCTTTAATATTTTATCCAGACCGCCCATGTGGCGTTCAACAAATGCTCAATAATTTCCGCGCTTTATTACCAGCGTTTGAATTATTGCTGGTCTATTTAAATGACAAATAGGTTTTCGGGGTCCGTCAGACACCTATCTTTACGCTCTACATTTAGCCCGAACGAGAACAATTATCAAAGATATATACACTTTTAAACAACAAAATCGCAACTTCTAGCTATCACCTTGACATACACACACATAGGGGTGTGTGTGTGTGAGGGTGTGTGTATGCATGAATGTGTGCGTGCGTGTGAGAGACGAAGGTGTGTGAGGGCGTGGATGTGTGGAGCTGATGGGTGCGTGTGTCCAGGTATATGTGTATGTGTTGGATGCCGAGACGTGAGGAATGATTCATCGCAACAGGCGATTATACTAATTGTATTGTTACACACACCACAGACATGTGTATATAATAATTTCTTCTTCTCGTGTTACTTTAACTTTATTACCAAAACAATGGTGAAAAGTTGAAATAAATGAAACGAAACAAACCCGTCAATTTATATATCCAGTAATGTACGTCCACATACTACGTATCAAGAGATGAGATCGAAGTATAGTAAAATTAGAGGACAATCGTTTTACATAATTGCTGTCTGTATATTTACATAGAATGTTTTTAAAAGTCCATTTTTATTTGAGTATACTGACATAAAGTTCAGAGATGTCATCCCCAACATACACATACATGTACACGCATTTAATCACACACAACATACATATCGTCGCGCATACAAATCTACGCTCGCACCACACATAATCACCCAAGCATACATACCGACATTCACTAAATCAACTAATTATTTACAGGCGTGGTCAAGTGGAGACTTGTAACCCAGTAATAAGGGACTCTCTCAGTGTGAAAACAGATGAACTAAAAAACCTTCACAGATGTCACTGCCACATGAACTGAGCGAGTAGACGACGTCTTTGTCTACAGTATGACTTAATTAGAAACAAAACAAAATAATTCCCTAAAATATTATTACAAATTGCCTATACACACATTTTTGAATATGTCACCCAATAAAACAATAGCTGCCGACAACAGCCATGACTTCCGATAACAGTCGTGTCTTCATTCATTAACAGCACATGCAGTAAGTCAGGTAACAGATAACATGACATGTGAAAGGGTAACTAACCCAGCTATTGACAACTGGAGGCCCTTTGACATTTTCTCTGTTGAGATACTTCTGTCAGGTAAGTCCCACGTACTTATTATATCTCAATCAGAAGACTCCAGTAGCAAATATATAGAATATACCCAGAGTAGTTTGGTGTGCCAAACGTTCGCCACGAGTGGTGAAGTGGTGTTAACCACGAGCCTTCGGCGCGCGGTTAACACCACTTTACCACGAGTATTATTTTATTTATACCACGATCGTCAGATTATTAAGCGTCGCTGTTATTTTTTCTCGATTTTACTGAGCAGTAGCCGCATATACGTGCGAATTTGTTTTTGTTTACACGAGTATCCGTGGGTGGCACCTCTGCTGTCAATTTCATCACCGAAACGAAATAGAAAAAGAAACGGGGCCTTTTTCATTTTAATAACGCTACAACATACTATTTCGAGTTATGGATGCATTATTAACACGAAACAATGCATGTTTGTTAATTTTTGGTGTTTATGGGGTAAACTCATTTAAAAACGTAATAAATAATTGCCACTTTCATTTCACTCTTCGCGAGGCGACGTGCGATAAATTTAGACACGTTCCCATTCAGGTCGACTTTACCAAAGGTCAGCTTGGATGTAGTTCCACTGTAGGTGTAAATTTTAACTACTGAAATCCCATTGCTGGCGTGTTCACCACGGTTGGTATATAAAGCTAAAATTTATGTCATAGACTTTTCATATATAGTAGAATAGGTAATCATGGTATAAATAACTGATCTATTTGCGGAAGGTGTCAAAAATATATAAACTTATCACATACACCTAACGTGAACATATCACGCTGGGTGTAAAAGTCAAACAAAACATACATTTCATCACCCAATGTGTTCATTTTGCACTGTCTGCGGCACCTTGCTGTGTTCTTGCGGTACCGGTGAAGACTTATGGTAGCACCATCTTTCAGTTTGTAATTGATGAGGGCTTATCCTAAATTTTGGAACGAAGGTCCTCTGCTCGGCTGGAAGTGTTTTGATATGTATTTCTCGTGCTTAGACGCTTTTTACAAAATGAGAAGCGCCAATACGAAGTTGGAGAATTCGTTAGTATGGCGATGCTTTACTTACATGATTGCCCATACACTTCTCGAGCACGTCGGATTAGAACTTTTTCGAAGTGGTGAAGGCCTGATGTTGGTTAATCCATACACATTGAGAGACGGGTTCCATACCGATAATATCGTTTCTATTCTTGTAACGGATGGGTGATTTGTTGTCTCCAATTCTGAGTATGCAAGATTTAACAAGAGATTAGTTCCGTTAATTTTAGTCTTAACCCTTTGAACCCTGGTGGTATCTTCCATATCAGTTCAATGACAGCAACTGGAAGAGTCCATGTTCATTATTTAGGGGTAGACCAATTAATATTTTCAACGTGCAGCCTTGGGGCTGCACGTTGAAAATATTGATTGTTCTACCACACACATGCACTTAGCATCCACCCTATTTAATGAAATTATGACGTGTCATGTTCCTGGCCGGAAAAACGACTGCTAGTGTTCAAAGGGTTAATTAAGCCAATTATTAACTAATGCAGTTGTTATTTCAACAGAGAAATGTAGTCTTCCCAGCTCTGTCAAAACAGCATAGAATGAAGATCTGGAATGAACTCGTAGAACACGTTTACAGAATTTCAGATGGATTGGTTCAATTTCTTATGACCATTTCTTATTGAGTAATCGCCCCTAGCCCCACCACTATATAGAAGCATAGGTTTCACCAAGAAGTCAAATAACTTTTCCCGTATATTTATGTTTTCATTAGACATCTAAGTAAATATTTTCTGCATTTTAAAATAAGCTTTCAGCACTCTCGCCAGTGATTAATGCTGTAGTTTCTGGTTCGAATAACGAGAATAACACTTGCAGAAAGTATGTACGCCAGAGATAAATATCCTTTTCTGTTTTAAAGAAATGCCAGCTGAGTTTCAAACAAATGGCGTCCTCGCTTTCGGACTGACTGAATTCGATGCCCGGGGCTACACACTTTCAAACATAGACAAGCACACCACCTTTCATTTTTGTTGCTTCTCGTGTTGGAAGTGGGTGGAAGTCCTCTAAATTGGGCAAGATGGGTATAAACGGGTGACTAAACTTGACTTTATCTCCATGTTACGATTAGCCATTCTGCAGAAACATGCGACGTATATCCTTGTATGTTCCAGGAACATATTTTTAATTCACCAAATTTTTGTAGCCATTGTCATTAAATAGTCTAACAAATTATTATTTCATACAAATGTATTTGTGTATTTGTGGATTTAAGGGTCTTTGTCTGTGACTCTTAAACACGTGCATTAATTGCAGAAAGGTATCAAATAGTTCTTTTTCTGCTAAGAGGCTGTGATTGGCGGCATTGGGTGGTTTGAAGTCATTGTCTCTCTATTCGTTTGCCGTGTAGCCTCGGGGTAATTTCCTTGATCGCCCGTGGTTGTTAACAGGTCGCCGATTTTCACTTCTTTGTGTCGTTTCATGTTTTCTTTCTGCGCATTGTAGATTGAGTAAAAGTCCGACGTACATCGCTAGTCTCCCTATACCTTTATTATTATAAAAGGAGATTGTCAAGAAAGAAAGCAGAATTTGTATCACTGTTTTTCTCACTTTACAACAATAGGTGCTGTGTCTGAGTAATTCAGCTTAGCGTCCCGATTACACATTCCTGCCACCTCAGCATTATCCTCCAAGGTTCGTACAGTGTCTACACGAGGAAGTATGCCGCAAAAAGTGATTTTAGTTTCCAGGAATTTACACTTAAATTCGTTGCTGAGTGTCCGAAACCCATCATTGATATTTTTAACTACCTGAGCACTATCCACAATGCTTGTCCCTGTGCAGATGATTAACGACAAGAGTTGGGTTCAGCTCCGTTAACGAAGTCAGTAAGGCCGACAATTCATTTTGGAACACGCTGTACCCACGCCTCCATTTTTTGATCCAGGCGATTTCCAAGCGGACGCAACTTTGCAATTGAGTTGGTCAGTATCACACTGGTCTGTTTAAGTTGTATTCGTAAGAAGAGATATAGAGCGCCGCTTACCAGAGTGCCAAATTTTTGTCTCTCCCAGCTGATCTGTTTTGAGATTCCTCTATTAACTTGTTTTACTGTTGTCTTTCACAGAAAAGTTACTTTGATGTGCCTCGGGTTTCAGTACGTCTTGTTAGTTTGTGTCAAACGCACAGACTATTGTTTTTGTATGGTTTCTTTTTTTCTTTTTCTCTTCTTCTTCTTCTTCTTCTTCTTCTTCTTCTTCGAAAACGAATGATCCTATCTCGCTGATTTTTGGCATACTGATAGACAGTCACAAATTCTCGACCACTTATTTTTTTCAGATTCCTAGGGCATTGGGGTGTCTGTAGAGGTGTTTTGAAGATGGGTCGCGACCAGATCTCAAGCATAGTATGACCTATGGACCTGGGACCAACACCAAATGAATCGGAACTCGATGGATGTTCAAAATATGGGTCACGGTCACTGAGATCACCCAGGGGTCATTGAGTACATTTTTCAGAATTGTGGGAAATTACATTTTTTTGACACCCTAATGCATTCCCGAAGTTCATACAAGCATTTTACACGAAAAAAAGTGGGCGTGGCTAAAAACTTGAAAGTGGATCATGAAGGAGGAGGGGGGCACAAATTTTGAGAGTTAGTCACACTCATATCTCAAGCATGATGTGACATATGGACCAAGGGCCAACACCAAATGAGTCAAAACACCGTGGAAGTTAACAATTTGAGTCCAGTTCACTAGGGCCACACAAGTCTCATAAAGTTCAGCTTTCAGAATGGCGCGACATTTCATTTTATGACCCCAGTGCATTTCTAGAGTTCATACATGTATTTTGTCTCTCAAAAAAGTGGGCAGTGTCAAAATTATCCATTGCTGTGTTCTTTATAGAACACATTTAATGCTTTGCACAGAAGTTATTTCCGGTTTCTTGAAAAAATTAATCTGAATCCTAAATGAAAATCCTTAAATGCTGTTTACAAAAACCTATTTCTGATTTCTTGAAAGATATTGTACTCCTGAAAATAAGAATCCATAAATTCGTTTCCTATATAATTTAGTTCTGATGCTTTCACCATCTTCACACAGACTCGAATTTACTGGTTGTAGTAAATTCTGTTTCTCGAGTTCACTGGAAGAATTTACACCCCCGATTAGTTCCACATCTTGACTAGCTATCCATCAGAATTGTATGCATTAAAGGAATGAACTCATTTACAATTGTTCGTAAGTCTTTGTGTTTGACACGTGTAATATACAACATTGAGGTGTACCTTGCAACTTCTCACAACCATATACAGGGTTTGGTTTGGAACGAGCTCCTTCAAACTCGGATCTTTTCTCCGATAAAGAATGTTCCCAGTTGCGAATATATGATTTTAATATTTCAGCTTCCTTTAATTATTTTGTCTGTTTGCGGAACACTGTCAGATTGTCGTTTCGTTTGTTATTTTAGTTCCATGGCATCCAGTTGAAGAGTGCACGCAACCCTGGCTTTCATCGTCAGGTTTATCGACTTTCGATAAAATTATCTCCCTTAAAATTATTAGACAGGTGGAGAAGGTCCAATTAAGAAGCAAGTAATTGTTGAGAATACACCTTTGACATCAAGAAAAGGCATAAAGAAAATAATGTCAAGTTTCCTTCTTTTACTTTTAATGAACGGAAGCAAAAAACAGCCTCATGGAACTGTCTGTTGTTTTCGTTTATTAACAGTAACAAAAGAAAACTTGGCTTTTATGGCAAGCTAATTAGAAGCAACAAGTTCACAGATAATCCGACATTAAGAATATCTACCAGTTTCACTCCTTCCAACACTTAATTGTCCACTTGGCTCTTTGTTTAGAGAATGTATTTTTACAGTAATTTGCAAGTTTTTATTCGTCCTAGGTAAACAAGTAAACTTCACCTCCTACACTAATATATTAATAGAAATGGACGAGTAAAGGGTAGTGACGTAAATGGGGAGCGGGTGTGTTCAATTGGATTGTTATACTCCAACGATGTTCCATCAATGCTAAATATAATCGTCCGTTGTCAGGTGAGGGTGGGGGTATGGGAGGGGTGGGGACAAAAAGTATATGCCTTTCGGATATAAATTTTCTGAATTGTTTCGAGAAGGTTGGAGAACACCATCTCTTAACCCTTTACCCAATACGAATAGCATACAAAACTTAAAAATACTTGAATAAAAATTCAATTTTTGCCTCAATAGACGAAGAGTCCGTTCCATTGAAGGGCCATAAGTTATGTTTTTGGACACAAATAATAAAAAAAAGAAATTTGAATAGCGTTGTTTCGACGGGTCTCACTATTTTCTTGAATACCTAAAGAAAAATTCAATTTTTGACCCAATAACATAACTTTCGATCCATCATTGAAACGAGCTTGACGAGCCCTTTCCATGAAGGGTCATAAGTTATGTTCTGGCAACAAATAATAAAAATTATGAAATGTTATTGAGACAAAAATTAAATTTGCCTCAATAACATAACTTTCGACCCATCGTTGGAACGAGCTCGACGAGATCGTTCCAATGAAGGATCATAAGTTATGTTTTTTGAGACAAATAATAAAAATACAGAGATTTGAATAGCATTGTTTCGACGGGTCTGTGACGTTTTGCACCACTAGTTTCCGTGGGTATTTTCATATTGTCGACATCTACGAGCACAAGCTTTCTGCACCTCTGGGAATATACCACTCTCTGAAATATACTACTCAAAGTTTGCTAAGCACCAAATATTTGACACATCATTGTGAAATTTGCTTGTGACATATTTGCGATATTTTTGGTGGATATGATTGAGGAATGTATTGAGATGGTCCCCAGTGTTTACATTAGCTCTCTTGACAGGCAGACTTTTCGTGACAGTCATGGAAAGCATGTACGCCTTGATTTTCATGATGTTTTCGTGTACATGTACATGCCACGTGTAGGTTATTCAATTTTCATTTCAACACAAACCCTTGTGATTTAATGGTTGAATATGGCAACTGCAAATGTAAGAAGACATTTGTATGAAGCAGCAATGTGGCGGGCTGTAGGGATGGTGGAGTAAGTGGCTACCCATCGTCAGGTTGGTGAAGCCCTTGGTGTGCACCATACGGTGATCACCAGAGCCTGGACAAGATTTCAGCAGTATGGCACACCAGTAAGACGGTATGGTGGTGGCAGAGACAGGGCAACATCTGCAGCTGAAGACCGGTTTTTGATCATTCAGGCCTGTAGAAACCGCTTTGCCACAGCAACCCAGCTTCGCAGTGACCTTCAGAATGCATCCGGGGTAAATGCTTCGACACAGACTATCCGGGCAAGGTTGCACAAAGGTGGTCTCCGATCGAGAATATCATGTATTCGCATTCCGCAGTCCCAGAACCACCGCCAGGCACGATATGAATGGGCCAAGGACCACGTTGGGGGACCAGAGAAGATTGGCGACCTGTCCTTTTTACAGATGAGTCAAGGTACTGCCTAGACCACACATATAGGCGTTCTAGTGCATGGAGAAGACTTGGAGAGCGATTCCATGCAGCCAACATTGCTGAGCATGACCGCTATGGTGGAGGGTCATTCGTGGTCTAGGGCGGCATCATCTGGGAGGACGTACAGAGCTCTGCGTCCTTGAACGTGGAACATTGACGGCACAACGGTATATTGATGAGATCCTGGATATCCACGTCAGATTGTATACAGGTGCAGTGGGTGATAGATTCATTCTGATGGACGATAATGCCCGTCCTCATGTCGCCCATGCTGTCGGGGAGTACCGACTGAGGAAGGGGATTGAGCGTATTGACTGGCCAGCAAGTTCCCCTGACCTCAATTCAATCGACCATGTATGGAAGGAGGCAATTTCAGCCCGTCCAGTCCAGCCAAGAAGTGTCCAGGAGCTTGGTGCCATGCTGGTCCAAGAATGGAACAACATCCCATAAAGGACCACCAGGAACCTGATTGGGAGCATGAGAAGGTGTTGTCAAGCTGTAATTAACAGTTATGGGTCTCATACACGATACTGAAGCCATACCAGTTCGCTCCGTCAACTTTTTGGCATATTCAAAATTTTCCTCTTTTATCAAAAATATCCAGTTTCCATGGTTATCGTATTCAAAAGCTAAAAAATAAAATAATGTCAAACACAAATAAAATCTTAATTTCTGTACTTAAATAATTAAAGATATAATTAAATAAAAAGTATATACACTTTTCATAACAACATTTCAACTAAAACGTAAAACAGGTAGTTGGATGTACTTGGTGCTTAGCAAACTTTGAGTAGTATATATAAATGAAAAGGATAAAACAATTAAGCTGACATGCATACATGCGCCAGTTCATTCCCTTTTTAATGTAAATGTGCTAATATTCCCTACAATTGAATAATAATATGGGCGATCAACGAGGTACTTAACTGCAACACCGCGATGAATGTTCTCATTAATAACACCGGCTTCAAATCATCAACTAATCAAGGAAGCCATCATGTTTGCATCCCTTTGACTATTCAGTATAAAACTTTCTGTTTTCAATTCATTTGAACTGAGTGGATGGTCGAACAGTTGAAGACGCAGAGTTACAAAATAGTAGTTTACCCAGCTAGCAGTATTCAAGACAACAAACGTCGGTAATTTGTGATGGATTTTTTTTACTGGATATTTTTCCTAGCCAAGATGTTTTATACCAAGAAATATAGAATATACCCATAGTAGCTTGGTGTACCAAATGTTCACCACTTCACCACGAGTGGTGGACATTTGGTACACCAAGCTACTTTGGGTATATTTTATTTATACCATGATCGTCAGATTATTAAGAGTCGCCATTATTTCTTCTCGATTTTATTGATCACCAGACGTACATACGAGCGAATCTGTTTTTGTTTACACGAGCATCGGTGGGCGGTACTTCCCTTGTCAATTTTATCGCCGAAACGAAATAAAAAAAAACTGAGCCGTTTTCGTTTTAATAACATAATAACATACTATTTCGAGTTATGCATGCTTTATTAACATGAGACAATGCATAATTGTTCATTTTTGGCATCTTATGAGGTAAACCCATTTAAAAACGTAATAAATAATTGCCACTTCCATTTCACTCTTCGCGAGGCGATGTGCGATAAATTTAGACAAGTTTGCATTCAGGTCGACGTCACCAAAGGTCAACGGGGATGTAGTTCTACGGTAGGTGTAAATTTTAACTATTGAAATCCCATTGCTGGCGTGTTCATCACGGTTGGTGTGTAAAGCTAAAATTTATGTCATAGGCTTTTCATATAGAGTAGAAGAGGTAATCATGGTATAAAAATAAATATCTGACATAAGTAGCAGCATTGGCTGCTTTAAATCAGATGATTTAAATGAAATAATATTTTTTAAAACAATCATTGGTTTAAATCCAGAACAAAAGAACAATTCAGATAAATCTAACACTTAAAAACCCACTGGACCTAAATGAAGACAAAACTATTGTTCTAAAATACATAGGACCCCGAGCAGATTCGAAATTCGATTCGATGAAAAATCGTCCTGATGTTGCGATTCAATTCAAGTGGTGGTGATTCGGAAATTTTCGATTCGTCAAGATATTCTCAAAAGTATCTCTTCTTATGTATTTATTTATTGGGGTTTAACGACATTTCGACAACCAGTGTCAGCTCGTGTCGGACAGTTTTACTGGTGGAGGAAGCCGGAGTACTCGGAGAGAACCACAGAGCAACGACAAGCAGCTGTAAGACTCCCCAACATACTAACTCCACACAAACAGGGTTAGTACATGTATTGGTGGAAGACAATTGCATCATCGACGTGCGGTTAGCCTTAGAACACAACGCCACTGAGCCCCCACGTGGGCAATTGGGATTAAGTGTCTTGCCCAAGGGCACAACGCGGTTGCAGCCCCCATTCCTAGTCTTGTCCAAGGGCACAACGCGGTTGCAGCCCCCATTCCTACCTACTGAGCCACCGCGCTCCCTGTATTTCTTCTTGTTTCGTTCTTCTGTCAGCAGGTCTCCTGCACAGATTTTAAACTTAGATCTGATTTTTTGTGGAAACGTTTTGGTACAGTATTGTACTATTCTGCCAGAACGGGAATAATAGGACTCTGTGTCAGAGATTAACCCTTTGAACCCCAAGGCTTTTCCGGGCCAGGGTCGTGATACGACCTGAATTTATAAAGTAGATAGTTCCTCAGTGAATTTGTATGGGGGGATCAATCAAGATTTTCAACGTGCAGCCCTAAGGTCTTCCCCAAGTAAGGAATATAGACTCCACCAGTTGATGGGTCAAAACTAGCGTGGAATATTCCACCATGGTCCAAAGTGTTAAAGCGATATTTAACGACTTAAAGCCACGGTGGCACACGGAATTTCATTTTAAATCGTTATGAATTTGAGATTCTTATTATAACATAATGCATGATTTAATGAATTAAATGAATTCATATACGGAGAAGATTAATTAAATTCTATTTCCAAAACCAACTCACTCGCATTCAGGTTAGAGACTTTACGCGATCATAGAAGTAGGACAAAATATTCCCCTGTTTTTATTGCCAAATGACAAATTCCATTCCTCGTTTGGTCCTGTAAATAAATGTGAAGAGTGAATAAAACACGAAACTGGTGAACATGAACATGTTTTTACCGAAATAACAAGGTTAGATACCAAAAATGCGAGTCATATCAACTGACGACATATAATTCCGGACACCTAAAGGGGGTCACCCCTCGCCATTTGATATTCGGGACGTAAAGTTGTTCATTCTGTCACAATGTATATATTCAGTTGAGGCTATATCCAGGTAACGCTAACATATTCTTGGCAAAAAATTAAAATCTTCAAAAGCTGAAGATATCCCAAATACTTCAAGTTTGTTCAAATAAAGTGAACCACGGGTCACATTGCTTTGAGATGTGGTATTCATCGTCTTTTCGGGAGAGTGATTCAAGTTTGTTCACAGAATGTTTCTTGTTTATGTTCTAATACGAAGAGATTGCATGATATATGCACAAAATAAGAGTGTTTCATGGGCATTTTCTTGCGCGCTTATGCTTGCATAAACCGTTTTCTTGTATTGCTTATGACAATATTATTGCAGTTCTCCACACAGTAGTATCTGATCTCAGGAGACGAGGAGAATTGACTGATTTTTTACAAACCTATCTTTCCCAGTATTGGCCGGTCGAGCAAGAAGTTCTGCTTGGAATCTGGGCAGAACGTCTTACTCAATCGGTCCATTCTGGGGTAAAAGGGTTTATAAAAAACATGAACATCGGTTCAAAACAGTTCCACATTGATTAGCTTGACTGCATTCCACGGAAAACACAAGTTACTTGGCATTTACAGGATGTTTGTGAAGCGAAGCAAAACACTGAAAAATAGTTCAGGAGAGCAATTTGCTCGCCTAAATAGCTCCAAAGAGAGCGATATTTTGACTTTTGTTTCACCAAACGCTACACAGTGGTCAATCAACAGAAAATCTCAGCAAATCGGAAATAGCATGGTCGTCAAAATATATTTTTTCTGTACTACACCGTTTTTTAGCAACCTTATATGAGTGTCCATCGTTAGTCGCTCTTGTCAAATATGGAATTTATTGATGCAGTATATACCACATAAGGCCATAAAGACACTGTATGGCTAATAATATATGATGGCATCGGAATTTCCACCCTAATTATTCAAAAACATGACTCCTGTCGCCTTGCAAGCACAATAACGAAATATAGTGTGTTCAAACTTGTTTGGCGGTTTGTGTGTTTCTTTCTCTTAATTAAATCGATGAAGTTCAATTCTTGAGATAAAATGAACAAAATTGCCCTTTCGAGTAATAGAAAAAAAATAGATTAACAGACTCTTAACCTTTTGTTCCATGAAAAATTAAGACATACCAATTGTTGAAAAACAACCACTACGACCAAATCCAGTTGAATCCAATTAAACTTCAAAGAACATACACTTCTGTGAAGTATAATTCCTCGTTTTCAAATTATTATTGATGGATTGGGAAATACAAGAACAGTATTTCCCTGCTTCTCTTTTCGGGCAAATTGGCCACACCCCAGATGCTTTGATCATATTTTCGCACTCAGCTATACGAGATCATCCCGCTGATTGCGGCAAGGGGGTTGGCTGTGAACAAGACTGGAATATTCAGGGCTGAGAATAACCCACAAACGATAAATTGTAGAATACATGAACGAATTATTAAGGTTACGATAAATTAATACGACATACATTGCTACTATTGCATGCTTGCCAGTGAGAGTTGACAGTCTTTCGGAACCAACTGGAATCAAAAGTTCCACATTACATCCACATATGGATAGTGTAGTATGCCGTCAACAGAACTTTCGTCAAGGGAGAGAGGTGGCTCAGTGATTACGGAATTGGACTTCAAACGCACAGGTTCACGGTTCGATCCCCGCCAGGGGAAACTGCGTTATGTCCTTGGGCAAGGCACGTCATCCCGATTGCCCACGTGGGGGCACGGTAGCACTGTGTACTAAGGCGTACTACACGTCGATGGTACACTTGTCTTCAACCAATGCTTACCTTGCTTGCGTGGAGTCAGTACGTTGGGGACTCTGGCAGTTGCTCGCCGTTGCTCGGTGATTCTCTCCGGGTAATCCGGCTTCATCCACCCGTAAAACTGTCCGACCCGATGTGACCCTGGCTGTCGAAAGTGTCGTTAAATCCCAATAAATTAATAAATAAATAAATAACTTTTGTCAAAATAAATAGCAAAAACTAACGCGCGATCTCGCTTTTGCGAGATCGCACGTTAGTTTCAGCTATATATTTTCGCGAACATTGTGTTAAGACGGAAACAGCATGGCTGGCGTAATAAAAACATAGAAGGCGTGAGAGCATTACAACATTTTTTTTCTGTAAGATATATAGCGAGGGCTGCTAACGGGTTACGATGTAAATTCTTTATTTTCCAGGTCCGAGTGATCATCCTCCTCCTTAAATTTGTCGTCCAGCTCTCTTTAAAAAAATCTTATATCCGCTATTGCAAAACCATTAAGTATTCATGTGACATACCTTCACGTGCGCAAACAATAAGAATCACAATTGTCCACACGTTTCGAATGAGAAAGAGCGGAAATTGAACACTCTTCAAACACAGATAATATTGACTTCATCCATACTTTTCTTCAAGTGAACTTTGTGCGATATTCATGAAGTAAAATTGGAAAAGCGGCTGGAAGTGAGCTTTCATAATGTGCGTATGGTTGCATATCAGATATTCGTGATAATAATCGTATTGGTGTCGCGAACGCTGGCGGAACATTGCTTCCCATTAACTTCATTGATGAGATCAAAAAACTGTATGGCTGTTCTGTGTGTGGTTGCAGATCAGATATTCGTGATAATAATCGTATTGGTGTCGCGAACGCTGGCGGAACAGTGCTTCCCATTAACTTTATTGATGAGATCTTTGCTAGATCTATGCGGTTATTGAGAGAAGACTGTCTGCACAATGAACTGCCATTTGAGCTCATGTATAATATTTTGAGTGAAGTTATTGACTTTTATACCCCGCCCCGCGGGAAACCCAGATGGCGAAGCAGCGCCTGCTTACTGTGGTAGAGAAGCTCTGTTTTACTGGTAAAATAGGACCCAGTCACCAATACTTGGGGTGGAAGTCCTCTAAAATGGGCAACATTGGTATAAACTATTGATCAAACTTGACTTTATCCCCATTATATGTGGGCGCGGTGGCGTCGTGGTAATCGGTTCGCGTCAGATCACCGAAGTTAAGGTACGTCGAGCCCGGTTAATCATTTGATGGGTGACCGTCTGAGCGACCAATTCGGACTCCCGCGTTGTGTCCTTGGATAAGGCACTTAACCCCGATTGTCCACGTGGGGGCACGGTGACGCCGTGTACTAAGGCGTACTGCATGTCGACGGTACGCATATCTGCAACCAATCTAACCCCGCCTGTGCTGCCGTGCAAAGTTACGATGTTGGGGGGCTGACAGCTGCTCGTCGTTGCTCGGTGGTTCTCTCCGGGTACTCCGGCTTCCTCCACCCGTAAAACTGTCACGGTCATGATTAGCCACTGTGCATAAGTATATGACCTTAAACACCAATAAATAAATAAATAAATAAATAAATAAATTATCCCCATTATATGGTCACCATTAGCCATTGTGCAGAAGTATGTAACCTTAAACTTAAATAAATAAATAAATAAATAAATAAATAAATAAATAAATAAATAAATTAATGTTGACTGTTGTACTCAACCGCTTGACCGAGCTGCAGTTTAACGCTTTATCCAACATGATTTGAAAACGAAACTCGCATACAAATTTCTAGGATAACTGGAAATTTCCTTTTTTTGCATGCAAAACATAACTTATGCTCCCCACCATTGGAACGAGCTCGTTAGGGGAGAATAACGCACACGGCGCTTTCGGTTATTCTTTAGACGAGCGTAATGTTGAAATTAGTCAAACAATGCGAAAAATTTAATTGACCCAAATTTCGGTGAAAAAAAACCTCACTTCACCAACATACGAGTGCATGCAGTGTGTTATGCCATATTCTCCGAAACTCGACAATTGATCTCAACTTCGTTCTGAAGCCTTAAAAAAGATAATATTCTTGAACCAATGTTAGCCGAATTTGGAGTTTGACGGTACAGTAGTTCTATTATTTGTTAGTTTTAGTCAATTGAGGACTCTCATCTACAAGGCCTTCCCTTTATTTGTCTCTTAATATAACACGGGGATCAGTTAAAGTTTAGCTAAAGAAAATCTGACCGAAATCGCTATCCCATCCCTTTAGCAAGAGTCTGGATCAGCCACTGTCTCCTCTGCGTCGAACTTAAAAGATATAACCTACTTCCGTCTCCTGTGACAAGCTTCTGTGGGTCAAATTTCTATGAGATGTGTAAACGAACACTATATGTAAGAAAATAGTAGGGTTCAAAATTAAATACTTGGTAGGATTATGAGAACATCTCGACGATTTGATAATTTCCAAATCAGCGTATTTTGGATCTGACTAAATCGAATCGAATCGAATTTTGAAGCTTTCCAGGACCCTATACGTCATACTAAGTGGTATTTTGATAATGATTATGTCGCACCTCATCACGAAACAGTAAAAATATACAGTACAGGCGCAATCCATGCGTGGTCAGTGATTCCCACACATGCATCTAACAGGTAATAAAAATCACCATCAGCAAAATATTCTGTAAATAAAAAAACTTGTGCACAAAACTTCACCTTTCTCCTTTTAAGAAAGCTAATTTCGACAAATATGGAAAATGACATTGTACGGAATTTTTCGTGAGTGATCAGCTAACCAGATCCGGATACCGAAAATGCTGGCTGCAATTTTTTTTTTTAGAAAAGACAATCTGAGATTCCTGTATTCAAGTTGATTTATTTAACTTTTTCATACGAATGATATATGAAACATAAGGGTACAGTCGCATAACGAAAATCGTAGTTTTGTTAAATAGTCAACTTATTTTCTCAAATCCGCGTCTTATTGCCCCTTTAAATATAAGACACTGTACGGCCGCCATGGTCCGTGGACTGGTCACTTTCCACGGATGGGCAATAATTCCACGGACGCAATAATATTAGATTCCAAACACTAATTATAGGAATAATCATTAAAAATTTAATTAATGAAAAAGAAGCACCGAAACGAAATGGTTTTGTCGCGCCGAAGGCGCGCTGGGACGATGTGGGGCAAGCCCCCTTTCGACCCTCATTAGCTGTATACTATTGGTCATGTCTGAACGCGGCAAAGGAGGAGAAGAGAAGGAAGCAGCTTATCCGCGTTTGTGTTTCCCGCGGGTCTTCTTTTTTATGAGGTGGCTGTGATGGAGATGAGGTTGTTTCTTGATTTGAGCCATTCTGGAGATTTCAGCTGATTGTTGTTTGAATTCTTGGGACTCGGCCATGATTTTATTGACCTCCCTCGTGATCTTTTCTGTGCGTGTTTTTGAGGTCTCTGGTGGCTGAATTGGTGTGCTACCCTTGCCCGGGCTGTCCGGAAGCGAAGGAAGAGGGGAGTGAGGGGTGGAAGGTGGCGAAAAAGCAACTTCCAGTTCTTCCTCAATCTCCACTGGACGTTCCTCATCCAACTGAACCGGCTGGGAAGCCGGTAGCTGGTTGGGTGTGCCTGTGGGATTAGGAGTTGAACTGGCGGCTGCCTCCGGAACCTCCACCCCCACTCTCTTCTTTCTTCTTATCCAGGAAAGCCTCCAAGCGTCGAACATCCCTACGCTTGGTCGACGGGCTCTTCTTTCTTTTCTTCTTTACATTCTTCTCAGGGCCTCTGTGCCCCCTCGGGCGAGGACCAGTGTGAGATGGGATCCTCTCGCCAAAGGTGCTACCCCTCCCCAAGGAGGGTGGTGTTGTGGTCTTCTCATCAACTTTGAATTCCAGTTTCAGATTGACGCTCATGCCTATTTCCTTGAGAGTCCAGGAGATAGGGCAAGAGACGCCCAGAGCTGATATGGCCTTCTCTAGTCTAGCAGGTAATTCCATAGTAGTCAAGGTGTTCACGCTCTGAAGTCAGAAGTATGAATGTTGACTCTAATACCCGGTGCTTTATTAATTAAAATTTTGCTGATGACGATTTTAATTATCTGGTAAACGCATGCGTGGACATCACTGCCCATGCGTGGATTACGACCAATCCACGGCGACTGTATTGTATATGTCCACAATCGGTACGTACATCTTCATTGTAAGTCGGTGCAAAACCATAAACACCTCATTGTTTAACCCTTTACCTAACGAATCGCCCGCATCGGCCTGCGTAAAATGCAAATTGAGCAGTTGAAAAAATATTATTTTTCCTAAAATTTCAACAAAACCATATCATGTGACCCCTCGTTGGAACGAGCTCGTCGAGCTCGTTCCAACGAGGGGTCACATGATATGGTTTTGTTGAAATGTGTTTAAAAATGTGAAAAATGATATTTAAAATAATAAATTTTAATATCGTCTGCGTTGGGTAAAGAGTTATAGTGTCGAATCCCATGAAGACATAAATACTTGACTAACAAGACACGACATTCATCCTACACTTGGCATTATCAACAATAAATGACCAACTAACAATTTCGGATGTTTGTATTTTCATCACAAAAAGATAAAATTTTCAAGGTTCAATGAAAATAAATGTTCAATTACTCGCCGAAAAACTCATAAAAATCGGAAGTTTTCAGCTAATAATCGCCCCACAGCGTGATCGATATCAGTCGTTTATTTTCGTTGTATGGAAGTGTTTGCTTGTTCTTTCAACAAAGTTTTGGTATTGAGTACGAAGATAAATTAAACTGTCGAGTGTTGAAGATACACTGCATCATATACTACATGCACTCGTTTGCAAGAGAAGTGAACACACAAGTGTTTATCGAACAGGTTTTGCATCTGCAATTATGTCAGTTCTTCACCTTTACTTTTGACAAACTTCAACTTTGCTTTAGCCTAAAGAACTAAAAGTATCGGGTATTGAAAATAAGGCCCCGCGAAGCTCACATTTCGGGTTGAATCGATCTCGAATCGAGTCAGGCTGAGGATTTCGATTCGAATCTCAGCTCTCACCAAGTTGTAGATATTGCACCTTCTCACAACCGTAAATATTGTCAGTCTCCACCAAAGTATTGAGTTCAACGGAGAATCGTTTGTTGGGGCAAATCACCCAAATAAGACCAAAAAAAAAAAACCCGGAATATTCCTGAAATGGAATCGAAGTAGTCTCGGAAGCGGAGCCTCCTTGAACCCTTTTTCTACCATCAGATCCCCTGTTGATGATAGAAAAAGAGTTCAAGAGGACACACTTGGTAAGGTTTTTATAACATTTCAACGATTCGAAAATGTCCGAATCGTTGCGACTCCTATCGAATTGAATCATCGAGACGATTTCGAATTGAATCGAATTTCAAAGCTTCGTAGGGACCTAATTAACCTTTTCCCTAACAAAGCGGCCAAAAACGGACAGAAAATTAACCAGAATAAACCTACCACAGCCTAAAATATCTCGGAAGTTTCTCAATAAAACCATACAAATATGGATAACATTAGAACCAGCTCGTCGTATTTGTATGGTTTTATCGAAAAATTGTGAACTTTGTTTTTCAAAAATGTGAAATTTAATTCGATTTTTAAAAAACAAAATACTGTGTTTGGTAAAGGGTTTAAAGGTCTTTTTACTATAATCTCTGAAGCTGGCAAATTGAATGGTAATGGTTCGGAAAGGTCCCGAGTTCGATCCCCGTCCGGGACGACCAGCGTTGTGTCCTTGGGCAAGGCACTTTATCCCGGTTGCCAACATGGGGGCACGATGACGCGGTGTACTAAGGCGTACTGCACGTCGATGGTGCACATGTCTTCAACCGCTGTAACCCTGCTTGAGCGGAGCTTGAACAGAGTTAGAATGTTGAGGAGCTGACAGTTGTTCGTCGATGCTATGTGGTTCTCTCCGGGTACTCCGACTTCCTCCACCCGTAAAACTGCCACGATTAGCCATTGTGCATAAGTATGTGACCTTAACCTTTTACCCAACGAATCCCCCACATCCGCCCGCTTAATATGCAAATTCAGCAGCTGAAAAAATATTATTTTTCAAAAAAATTCAACAAAACCATATCATGTGACCCCTCTTTGGAACGAGCTCGTCGAGCTCGTTCCAAAGAGGGGTCACATGGTATGGTTTTGTTGAATTGTTGAAACTTTTTGAAAAATTTAAAAAATGATATTTAAAATAATAAATTTTGAAATAGTCTGCGTTGGGTAAAGGGTTTTAAACACCAATAACTAAATAAGTGGTTCGGAAGTAGAATAATTGTTATATCTGTGAAGCATAAGATTAGCCAATATGGCACAATAACATGACTGTGAGAATATCAAATACCAGCAAGCCTTTACTGGGATCTTTGAAGGTTGTATCTTACTTGTAATGCTATTCAAGCTGTTTTGTTAAGCAAACATACGTGCAGCTATCAGTTAATGAGACAACTCAAATGAAGCTAGAGGAGCAACCACGTTGACCTTTAATGTCTTGAAGAAATCGATAGTTGTCACTTGGGTATACTGACAAGCAATTGTCAAATAGTTAATTGCTCAGAAACAGTTATTTTGATATATAACATTACAACTTCTGATAAGCAGCCATGTGACAAAAATGTGACAACGGTACTGTCATAAAATTGGTCAGCCATTACTTGGCTTACTGGAGTTTCATTGTGCAACATCTGCAGTGTTGCTTATGCTCACCTGTACCCAGCTCACCTGGGCTCTGTAACTGGTTAACACAGTTATTCAGATAGCACCTGAGAAGCATCCATGCTATTTATGAATGTCTCTGTCTCTCTCTGTAGAAGTGATATTAGAATTTCCGATCACCGGAGCCAGGTTGCTTCAATGTAATCGTTAGATCCGTTGAATGAATTTAAAGCATCAATTTGTTGGAAATTGCGTGCTTCGACCACTCAGATTTCCAATTCTAAACTTCTAAAATGAAACTCTCCAATTGCCGTACACAAGGAAACAATGTTTGAACAACAAAATTGTCGAATGACTTTCATCGGACCATTCACAAGCGTGCTATTACCCCATCACCTTTAATAGAGTCACTCATCCAGGATGAAGATACAGTTATCCTCTTCGAGATGAATACTTTCCCACCTTGTGCGTGAACTGCTCGACCATTATACTGAGACACATTAATTTTTCCTACGGTCAGGACACTCTCTCAAGGCACATTTTTTACCATAGAGATTAGCAGTTCATTCTATCTGCTTTCGTTCTTTTTATTTCATCAAGGATACATATCACTTATATTAATGGCGGTTGCAACAATAAACGCCAGTACTCCCCGTGAGTAGAACCCTGCTTCGGAAATCTATTCAATTCAGTTCGCACAGTTCATAACACGTTTAACATTAGCATAATATTGATAGATTAATTAGCTGACAACGTGTATATTGATAAGCTTCCTTTTTGAAGTTCACTAATTTTCAACGTAATTTGTCTGGTGTTGTCGTCCCTGATGACCTTTCAGGGGCGGCGGGACGATTTTCAAAGTGGAGAGGGGGAGGGGTCTGGATCGGGCGATGGAAGGTCGTCGGTATGAAAATGTTAAATTTCAGGGTCCCAAACCCTCCATTTTCATGCATCTGAGTGGATATTTTGAGATTTTTCAGGAGATGTATTTGAAAGATTTCACACTTATAGAGCCGTTAAAAAACGTCGGTAAAGCATACAGGTGAGGTCTATTTATCATCTTTGGTCGTAACGACCAAAGCTGATAAATAGACCTCACCTGTATGCTTTACCAGACGTTTACAGCAATTATACTGTCTCTAGATTATCTTGGCTGGGGGTGGATTTGGTACTTGTATGTCTGTAAGATTACGATCTATTTCAGTTAAACGATTTATTAACAGACTGTATACATTTTAGCGTTTGCTGCAACTTACTGCAAAAAATGATCCGAAATCCATCGAAACTGAACCAGTACGAGTGAAACATAGCTGGCGAAAATATGGGGGAGGCTCTGGATCCGCCCCTTATTTCACCAGTCATTGGTTGTGTTAAAATATATGCATAGAAAAAAAACATGGCCCGGCAAAAAAGTGGAGGGGGCTGAAGCTCCCCCCTCCGGATCCGCCGCCCCTGCCTTTAGATTCGACCTTTACCCTTGCATTCTGCAAATCGGCAACCGTCAGGCAAACTTCCTTTCGCTCCAATACTTCAATGATGGTTAAAGCCGAATGAGTAGAGTCTTGCTGGCTAATGATCGACAACCAAAAACACCATCCACACCGTAGTCGATCTACCTTAAAGGCTATAATGGGAATTCACGATGTTGCACTTGTATTTTTTCTCTTTCTTTCTCAACTTGTCTTCTTTCTCTTTTATTCTACTTTCTTCATCTATATCTCTATTCCCCTTTCTCTTTCTCTCCCTCATGTAGGGTAAAACAGGAAGGCAAGCAATCTGTCACTACATTCCCTTGCCAGTATATATATGTTGATTACTGTATTTGAAACCTAATGTCACTGACATGTGTACATATGTGCGTTTCAAGTAATTTCCTTTCTATTTCTCGTACACTTGTGAATAAAATATATACATATATCAATGAAGAATCTTGGAAACCATTGTACATCCGACCCCCTGATTTGAGACAGTGAAATGTACTACTATCTGTCACTGTTAAAAAATAGCCTTCATGGATGAAAAAACCAAGTGAGGAAAAAGCATTTGTCAGAAATTGTATGTTAGGCCTCAATTTCAGACTTCATTTTAATATATAATAATACTGCATGCCTTTCATTCAGACTTCATTCAATATATAATAATATTGTGTGCATCGTGTTCGTAGAAGGGAGGTGGGGTGGCATTTCGCTGGAGCGATTTAGAATAGACCATTAGACCTGATTTACACTAATTAAACCTACGTTTTAAACATGATCGAGATCTGAGATTGCCACGCTCTGTCCTTTTGTTATCAGGCGCCCCTCCCCCCCCCCCCCCAAATGACGTAGTTTTGCCGTTTAGTTCGTCGAGATGGTATCATTCGAGTTCGCTATAATTCTCAGAGCCTAAGTTGTGAGTAGATATTATAGCCTGCGTCAGCAGTCCTGCCAGCCACACGAAGGGCGAGTCAATAATTCTTACGATCATTGCATTCAAAATCAAATACAAAAGTACTTTACATGTCGCCGAATATTCGAACCAAATCAACCATTTTTCTGTCAACACTGCATGATGATGTGCGCCAACCGCCCACATGATGTCCAATAATCATTTTTAGTCGCATTTACGCGACTTTTGTCAGCATTTTATTAGAGACCTTTCGTACAATGAAAGACGTCGAATGAGAATTTCGAAAAGGGTACTACGTCACTGTAATTTATGTTTTACCTATCAGCTGTCGTTTTCCCTTATCCGCAGTTACGATAACGATTTCTTATTAAAAAACGCAGGTATATCATATTGCAAAATGTTTGAGAGCGTTTCTCCGCCACCTAATGCCGGGGTTCACTCTAAGATTATGTCCTTAAACTATTATCGCCATGTGGCCTAAATTTCCATCTCTTACTGGCAATCAAATCATTTATGGCCGCGCAACACGCGAAAATTCCGAAACACAAACGGACTCGTAGTCGTCAATTCTGCGAAAAAGTTGTTTGACCGCCAAACGAATTTACGACTACTATTAACCATTCGTAATTTTTATCAGTCGTCGTTCATAATGCGAAAGGCGTCCAAAAGTATATACATTATATCGCTTTAGTCTGTTAGTCTTCCTAACCCTTTCCTTTCGCTATTCACATTTTCGCGTAACTAGTAGCATTTGGTAAAAAGATGACACAACAAATCAATAAAGAGGGTCAGTATAATAATTTAACCCTTTACCCAACGTAACGGCCAAAACCGGCCAGCGCAATTCTCAAAAATCGCCAATTAATTTTCAAAATATTTTCATTTTTTGTCTCAAAAACATAGGTTATGACCCCTCGTTGGAACGAGCTCGTCGAGCTCGTTCCAACGAGGGGTCATAACCTATGTTTTTGAGACAAAAAATGAAAAAAATTAGTTATTCAAGAATTTTTTTTTGCAAGTGTCGTCTGCTTTTCATGTTAGGTAAAAGGTTAATCATACTGCCCTCTGGGGCTGTAGCTTTAAATTACTACCGAACCTATCCTTGAATCCAAATGGATTCGATCATTTTTCTGTGATACGTCATCTTGGGTGATACCATTCCTAGTCAATATTTTTTAAAGGCTAAATTGGGGAAAGTCGGCAATAAAAGATGTATCCTACCTGGGGCCAATACTATAAATTTTTTACAATTGTATTTTCCAGAATTTCATTTTCCAGTTATGACTTTAAATGGGTTTACATGAACCATTAGCATTTTCAAAGATCAGGCAATTTGCCAGTTGGCAAATTGCCATATCTTTTGAAATGCTAATGATTCATTTTAGTGAGTTACATTAATAGGTAGAAAATACAATTCCAGAAAATACAATTGTAAAAGTTTTATAGTTTGGCTCCTGGAATCATTTAATACTCAAATAGCTGATTGGTTTTGCACTACCGACGGAACTAAAGTAAGATCAATGCGGCATTACATGCGATATGGGATCGGGGACATAGTCTCTGAGAAACTGAGAGGTCTTTGAAATATCTTCTTTTGGGGACACTGTGATCTTAGTGTCTATGTGCATCTCTAACGTGAGCTGAAGTTAATTTCTAATCGTTCACGTCAAACGTTGTTCACAACAAAACGGTAACTCTATAAAACTAAATTATTTTAAAATGCACAATCAAATTGTCCGCCGACAGACCTCAGGTTTCAACGTATCCCTTTTAGCTCGGGAGTCGAACAGAAACAGACAAAGCAGAACGAGTACAAGTTGGCTACAAATTAAAACACATTTTTCAAGAACGTTGATCAGCGGCAGCCTACAGCCGGACCGCCTCCGACTCCATTGTCCAAGATGGCTACCAACGAGCGACATCGAAGGTGCCCATGTTACTCAGCAGGTGATTGGTGTGAGCGTATTTTATATAAAATACTGAACTTATATTTAAGTCACCTTTGCCCGAAGCTCGAACTCATGTGTACATCATCTAAAGCGATACTTTTATCTAGTAGTGCTTCACATCCACAAATCATGAAGTGAGCGATGGTTTGTCAACTTTTCGTCTGCGTCTGGTGGTTTTCTCAAACATATTTCTTACGTAGTTCTCCCGACACATTTATCATTCCGACATTCTTTGGCCCTTAGCAAATGTATACTTTAAATTGGATGAAAACGAACATCCACAAGTGTCTGACGGAATAATGAATTGGTTCACCGTCATTATTATACCGAAAAAGCCGTTTCGTTTTTTTAATGAGGCAGTTGAATGTGTAGGAGTAATTATTTCTCGATATTCTAACGAGTGTTTAATTATTACACGCAGCAGTAACATTAATTTATGAACAATTTAACCAATTTAATAAAGTAGAACAGTAATCAAATTGTTTCAGTGCGGGTGGGCTTTGGGCAATAAAACAGTCTTCTTTGACTTCGGCAGCGGGATGCTGTGATGTAACACACTTTAGAAAAGGGTTGTCCGAGCCCTTTCTAACGATGTTTTACATAAAAGCATCTCATCGGCTTAATGAAGGAGTTCCCAGAATTCCCAGAATAAGCTACAAGTGTGCTTGTTAGCTGCTGCTCAGAACGGCGTAAACAATATAACTTGCGTGTCCCTTTCTTAAATAATTCTGAGACGAGGCAACCTGAACGAGGGTTACCAGAAAAAAATAATGTTAACTTTTTCCCAACAGGCCGCCTTTATTAACTAATGGAGACCTGATACCAGTGGAGACTTTTCAAGAATGTACTCGTTTAACCCTTTACCCAACGTAACGACCAAAACCGGCCAGCGCTATTCTCAACAATCGCCAATTAATTTTCATTATTTTTTAATTTTTTGTCTCAAAATCATAGGTTATGATCCCTCGTTGGAACGAGCTCGTCCAGTTCGTTCCAACGAGGGGTCATAGCCTATGTTTTTGAGTCAAAAAAATGAAACAAATTAGTTATTCAAGAATTTGTTTTGCAAGTGTCGTCTGCTTTTCATGTCAGGTAAAAGGTTAAACTGATTTTGCGCGGCCATTTCAATTCATTCACTGTTTTACGTACCAGTACACTAATACATAACATTTGCATGTTAAACAAAAATAAGACGTGAAACAAGAAAAGAATATACAAAGTATAAAAAAAATATCTGTGGAGGAGAATATCAGCACAGCAGGAGACTCCTTTACAGCCTTTTCAGCAAGAAACCCTGGAGTAAACGTTCAGCTATCCAAAAGATCTCAAATCTTTGTGTATTTACTGGTGGTCGCAGTTTTCCATCAGTGCGTAGTTTGATTCATGGTGGCATGATAGAACCTGTCTTTTGATAATTTCAAAGCCTCATCAGTTTTGAAGAAAGGCAAAAACTTCAAGTATGCTTGTTTGTTTATGAAAGCTCGTTTTCAGATATACTGTAAGAAAGAATCGGGATCCTTTCCTGCAGTGTATTACATAACACCATTTTAATGATTTAAAAAACCAAACTCCTAAAGTGCATTCTGGGACCGCTACTATAAATTTTTTTACAGTCGTATTTTCCGAAATTGATTTGTTTAAATTTTTGCCTCCAAAGTATAGCTTGTGAACCTTAATGGCAACGACTTCAATATGGAATCGATGCCATTAGTTTTCATAAGCAAAATTTTGGACGGGAAAAAGAAAGTTTTAAAAATAAATAAATAAATAAATAAATAAATAAATAAATAAATAAATAAATAAATAAATAAATAAATATTTTTACTGGGGTTAACGACACTTTTGACAGCGAGGGTGACCTCGTGTCGGACAGTTTTACGGATGGAGGAAGTCGGAGTATCCGGAAAGAACCACAAAGCAACGGCGAGCAACTGTCAGACTCCTCACGTACTAACTCTACACAGGCAGGGTTAGCATTGGCTGAAGATAAGTGCACCATCGACGAATAGTATGTCAGGGCAAAGCCAGTCTAAAAGGGAGGAGTCCCCCTCCCCCTACTATCAAGTTCAGATATATGTATATATTTCTTCTCTCTGTGTTGTAAGCACACATGTTTTAATTTGATAATTAGCCTTAGGCGATTCACAGTGGGAAACTTCTCTGGCATATTACTAGTCAGCATAAAATGTTTCCATGCTATCTAAAGTCAATTAATATCGAAGTGACCGACACTTTCAATCGTCATGGCTATCAAGTATATTATTTCTCTGGATACGCTTGATAGCATATGCATTGGCGCGAGGTGATTTTATCTTCAGAAATGTCGCGTGCCATGTTTAAGCATCTTGAGATATTGCTATCTGACCATCCCAAGACGAGATATAAAGTGTGGGGAACAAGCTATTTCAGAGAGGCCCGGGTTCCGACCGTTTAGGAGAGAGACTTGGGTTCGGCCGAATAGGAGACGCCATATAGAGTCTCGTACGAGTGGAATTGCTGGGCAATCCACGAAGCTCCCCTATACGCCGCTGTTGTCAGATTAGGGTGACGTACGAGGGCTACAAGCCCGAATTTAGAGAATAGATTACGAACCCAAGTATTGGCTAAGTTTAGATGTCATTAGCGAGGATCGACTCGCACCTGTCTCAAAGTGTAGGCTGTTGTATTGTGGTATTAACTCTTAGGAACGCAGAGGTTGGTCGCGTAGTAGCCTGTTTTAGTATCAGAGTGCTGTGAATATCGACTCAATGTCGACAGTGACAATTCGCGCAAGCTCGAAAGCGCATATTGAAGTTGTGAGTTCTGCATGAACTGTGTGTATTTCAAAGGACAGGGACATTCAAGGAGAGTTCTATCAAAGGACACATGCATAAGGTATGTGACGTAATGAGTTTATTTTAAATGTAAATAAAAGAATCGTTGTTACTTTATTCACTGTTTCCTCTCCGCAGCCTGAAGTGATTAGGAATCACGCCTTACGAAGAACGAACCAATATTTCGAGTTCACTCGGCAGAGAAGAAAATCATAGTGCGGTCTCAACTCAGCTCTGTGCCCGGATTCCGACCCTCTTAGTTGGCTCGCCTCCCAATATTTTAATGGCTATTCTAAACAACCCCCATGTCACCCCTCCCACGTGGATAGAGGTGTTCTGACATTGTACGCCTTAGTACACAGCGCCACCTTGCCCCCACGTGGGCAATCGGAATTAAGGGCCTTGCCCAATGACACAACGCAGTTGTCATATATTATCCCTGGATCAACAATAAAAGTAAAGAAAAAAATGCGACATTTTTGTCGAAAAAGTATTTCTTCCCCCTGCAGCACAACAATAAGTAGCCCAAAGCCAAGGATATTTTAGAGAACCTGGAAGCAGGTCAGATCGAGTCATCCATCTACGTATGCACGCACATTCAGAATAATCTTTCCTAGATTTACCCCATTGATTTCCAGTTTCTCCAGCAATTATGAAATCCACGCAACGAATTATTTTTCTAACAGACAAATCAGCTCTCGTTTCTCAGCGCACCCCCAAGTGGAATCCAGTGTCGTTCTGTCATGATGGAAAATCAGTATAACACCACAGTTAAATTATGTGGGGCATCCATAACAAAAAAAAACGATGAAAAAAGAATGTGGTAAAGAATATAATATCAGGTTTTCAACAAAATGTTCTCAGAAATATCTATAATCAACAACAAAGATACAAAGATAAGTAAAAAATCACTTAATCCTTATCAAACAACATGATCAATACCGACCAGCAGTATTCACAAAACTATGGCATTCAGATGCTACTAATGTGTCCAGTTTTTGCGTAGAAAACATAGCCTATGACTCCCCATTGGAATGGGCACACAGTCAACGTTTTTGAGGCAAAAACATGAAAACATTTAGTTATTCAAGAATTTGTTCTGCACCGAAGTATCCCGACATTTAATTGTGTTGGGAAAAGTTCAAAGTCTCGCCTCTCAATCCTGAAAAAGTTTTCGTTCTCAAATGGCGACACAAGTACAAAATCACAAGTTAAAAACAAATAGAAGATCAATGTGTTATGTAAACGGATGAAAAATAAACGATTTTATATCGGAATAATTTAATATTGCAGACACTAATAAATATTCAACAGAAACAAATCTTAACAATATAACAAAATGTTTAGAAAACAAAACATTCTTTTAACAGCACAATCTACAAAAGAAATCCATTTTGTGATCAGTCGGTCTTATAAAATAGATTGGTCGTTTGGAGCCGGGTTATTACTGTCGATTGGTGCGATGTCGCTACGTTTTATATGAATGTGCGACTGCTGTAACTGGTGTGCAATTCTGTAAGCAGAAACATGCAGAATTGCAAACCAGTCTCGCTTCTCGCGTTATTTTATTTGCCTGGGATTTAAAGTACACTTTGAGTCATCTAATTGGGTGCCCTGAAAAAATGGTACAGGAAAAAATGGCACACTTTTTTGACTTACTAAGAAAAAATGGCACACCAAAAATGCTGTTTTTTTGAGGGGGGCGGAAAAATGGCACAGGAAAAATTGGCACACTTCTACAGTTACCTTGGAAAATATGGCACTGGAAAAAATGGTACACTTTTATCATTATTTATTTGTTTTTTCAAAGAAAAGTGTAATATTAAACTGGGTATGAAAGCAGTATCAGTATTTGTTCCCCAATATTCTTTTAATAATAATAAACATTGTTTTATAAACACTGCCATATGGTACCTTAAGCTTAGTGTTTGAGTTAGCTTGTATGGAAGCTTTGTGCAACACAATTACTGTTATTTATTATAAACTGAATATAGGTTATAGTATAAACTCCTTTTAATTGAATAAAAAATCTTGTAACCTGTCGAGAAATTACCCTCACTCGTCCCAGTTTTCCTTTGTTTATAGACCTATTTGGCCTCAGTACATCCAATGCAGGCATTTAATCTATTATATCTTGTTTGACAGAGCTCATGGAGCTCTGTCAATTAAGATATAATAGAATAAATGCTAAGTTTATCCCCAGAATACAGGAAAGTGACACAATCCCTGTTAATTGAATACTTCTGTTAATTGAATAAGTTTTGATGGCAAAGTGGCTATTCAATTAACAGGGTTCCACTGTACATTTTTTGTTGTTGGTAATTCCAACTCCTGACATCATTTCTTGGAAACTACCAAAAACTTGTAAATATGTAAATTTCTGATCTGAGGAAAATTAGCAAATATGTATTAGTGCTTTGTTTTAATATTTTGTGCTATTGTTTCACCTATTTCTTCCAGAAATAAAAAAAGTTGTTTAATTTTGTGTTTTTATATTTAAATGGCATGTATCATTTTTTCGTACCAATTGTGCCATTTTTTCCTAGGTGATTAGGGAAGTGTGCCATTTTTTCCTGTGCCGTTTTTTCCTCCCATGCGTGCCATTTTTCCTAGTGTGTCAAAAAGTGTGCCATTTTTTCCTGTGCCATTCTTTCTTACATTCATCTAATAGTTAATTTTATACGGGGGCAAAAAGATCGCTCTCAAATCACACGTTATTGCTCCATAAAAAGAAGCTGAGAAGCTGTTGTTGAAAAATAAACTCGGTGTCGTGAATAACGACCGCCACGTGACTTGACGCGAGGTTGGTGAACAAGCCGGATACAGAAACATACACACCAAGCGTGATTCTATATGAAAATTACATTGACCCTTTCTCATCACAACTAGTACAGACTTTGATATTTTTAGAGACAAATCATTTCAAAGTCGTAAATATTGGTCTCGGACCTTCATGACATGCCATAAAACACGATGTCACCAGATACCTGAACGTCGCATTACCTGTATAGTTATCGAAAAGGTTTTTGACCATTCCTGTCTCGATATTGATGGGTAGGGCTATTGTTTGCACGAATATTTGATTCATTTCTGAAATTCTTCTTTATCCAGAATCAAACTTAACTCCGAGAATGACAAACTCAACGTAAACAATTTAAGGATGCATCTATTTAACATAGCCAGTACCTCTTGTGTTTTTACTCGGTTGCAGGCTGCATACACGACGGAAGCAAAAAAGACCAGTTACGAAAGCACGGAGAGGGAAGAGTACTAGAAAGGGGAAATCAGCACTAGAGAGGTCTCGTTGGTCGGGTTTAGGGGGTATTTCCTGAATAGAGTCCTAAAATGAGCATTACAGATGATGGTCTCCTTTTGAAACCTACAGAAACGGATTGTTGCCAGCTAGTCAAATCGGAAACTATAGTGCTCTGATTTCAAAACAGGCAGAGAATTTCGACCGGATCGCGATCCTCGCGATTCTCTATGCGATGAGAGTGGTGGCCGAGTGGATAAATGCGCTGGTCTCGCATGCCAGAGGTCCCGGGATCGATCCTCGATTGGAGCACGTTCTCGAGGTGTCCGAACACTCTCTGTGAGCCTCAATTGTAGGCTTGATGCTGTCATATCGTACCATCCTGTCGGGTGGGGACGTAAAGTGGCTATCCTCTGTGCGGAGAGAGACACACTCCATGCAGGCTAAAGATCCCTTCGTAGAATTCGGGAAGAGCGAGGCCACGAAGTTGCCGCTAAGAAGGTAATCCCACACACCAGAGGCATTGGGCCAAGGAGAGGCGTTAATATAAGTTTCATAACTCGTTTGTCAGTCCTTGTAAAACAAATAAGATTTAAAAAAAATTAGCTTTCTTCCCGACAATATTGTGGAATCTGACTGTCGAAAAAACATGTAAGAACACTAAATGTCGGATGCTCTTTTGGTTCAAATTTGTTTGATTCGGTCTTGATTTCGCAATATTGTATTTCTGAAACTTCGAAGCAGTGGTGTTTGTGTGTTGCGACCGGATCGCGATCTGATCGAGAAATTGACCGCATTTGCGATCACAGTACTGTATCTGTTAATTGCTAGATACGTTGTAATGATGCCTCAGTATCTTATAGTTATAACTACAACTAGAAATGCTACGTTAACCATTTACCCAACGTAACGGCCAAAACTGGCCAGCGCTATTCTCAAAAATCACCAGTTAATTTTCATAATTTTTTCATTTTTTGTCTCCAAAAGATAGGTTATGACCCCTCACTGGAACGAGCTCGTCGAGATCGTTCCAATGAGGGGTCATAACCTATATACAAAACATGAAAAAAATAGTTATTCAAGAATTGTTTTTGCAAGGGTCGTCTGCTTTTCTTGTTAGGTAAAGGGTTAACTATCTCGGGAGTGGGCGGTGGATCAGTGGTTACGGTATTGGACTTCAAACCGAAAGGTCTACGTTTCGATCCCAGCCAGAGGTAACTGCGTTGTGCTCTTGGGCAAGCTGCACTTAATCCCGATTGCCCACGTGGGGGCTCAGTGGTGCTGTGTACTAAAGGGTACTGCACGTCGATGGTGCACATGTCTTCCACCAATGCTAACTCTGCTTGTGCAGAGTTAGTACGAAGGGGAGTCTGACAGTTGCTCGCCGTTGCTCGGCGGTTTTCTAAAGTTACTCCGGCTTTCTCCACCCGTAAAACTGTCCGACACGGGTGTGACTCTGGCTGTCAACAGTATCGTTAAATCCAATTAAATAAATAAATAAATAAATAAATAAATAAATAAATAAATAAATAAATAAATAAATAAATAAATATCTCGGAATTATGGCATAATAACCCGTGGGTACAATTTAGTTTTCCTTCAATCATGGTTTAATAACTCTTAATTATGACTTATCTTGTAATTTGTACCATTTAGTAAGTCGTTATTGTGGATTAGTAACAGTTTTTCCTAGATTATCTCGTAATTATGACTCCTATTTATGATTTACTTATCTGTATAATATTTTTCGTGTCATGTTTGTCAGTTGATCTGGGTCGTCGGATTTCGTCGGATTGACGAGGTCAGATCAACCAAATGCTGTCGGCGTCGTGCTTCATGTCGCTGATCTGGTCTCGTTGACAAAACGAAATATGACAACCCGAATTAACTGACTGTTCTGATAATTCGTCTGTTATATGACCGTGGGTCTTTAAAATCGAATACGTCACCTGGTAAACAAAAAGAATGTGTGTATATTTGTCCGGAGTGTTGAGCAACACAGCACTTTTATTTCGCGTTTGCAATCGTCGCTTCGAAAGTCTCCGAAAGTCACGAGGGGCTCTGTTGAGACAGGCATGATACGGATTTGTTTTAAGCTCATTTGTTTTTCACTAGCATATACATCCACCTTATCGTTAATTTCTGGTCCATGTTTCAAATGTCAAATGACTTCTGAGAAACTTGTCACCTTTTTAAGCTTATTCACTTTGCAAGGATTGGCGAACAAGTTATGCAACTTATATTAATGCCTCTCCTTAGCCCAGTGAGGCTGGTGTGTGGGATGACCTTCGTAGCAGCAACTTCGTAGCCTCGCTCTTCTCGAATACAACGAAGGAATCTTTAGCCTGCACGGAGTGTGTCTCTCTCTGCAGAGAGGACAGCCATTTTACGTCCCCGCCCGGCAGGACGGTACGCCGTGACAGCATCAACCCCACACTTTATGCTGATAGAGAGTGTTCGGACACCTCTAGAACTTTCCCCGACCGAGGATCGATCCGGGGACCTCTGGCATGAGAGACCAGCGCACTTATCCACTCGGCCACTACTACTGATTTGGAAAAGTTTGGAGTATCGTTTCCTGGAGAGCCAAAATTGATGGGCAAACTACTGCGGTATTGAGGAGATATTCTTGGTAGTCATATAATAACACCCAATTTAAGGTTTAACCCTTTCAACCCTAACGGCCGCTTTACTGACCAGGAACATGATACTGCATAACGTCATTATATAGGATGGCTGTTTAGTAAATGTGTGGGGTAGAGCAATCAATATTTTCAACGTGCAGCCTCTGGGTTGCACGTTGAAAATATTCATTGGTCTACCCCAAATAATGAATATGGACTCTTACAATTGCTGCCATTGAACTGACAGGGACGATATTACTAGAGTTCAAAGGGTTAATATTTTGTAGAGCAGATTATCATCGTATTGGATGCTTAGACTACCACCTGTAGATGTTATACTGCCGGTTTTGTGTGACAAGTCAGATGCTATATTCATTGAGAAGTGCATGACACATTCGCCTTTGACACACCAATCTTTGTTCAGTTTGTGTGTGCTATACCAGAATTTTCGTGGTGGTGTAATAAAGTTTGTCTTATCATATATCACGGTTATTACTCAACTTCTCGTATATTAATTATGATGTGTGTATAATAATACGATAATGTACGATAATTATGACCTAACTAGAAGAACCCGATGTTATTCGATCATTATTAAATTGACATGTGCCATCATATTCTTTTTGAAAGCACCTGCCAACTTGGCCAATAAATCATTGATAATTTTTTCTGAACTTGAATTTAATTCGCACGGTAACTATCTCTCTGTTGTTACCCCGCCTCCATACATACGCAATCTTTGACTTCTCTGTGAATCCCCCAGACCATTTTCAGTGATTTCACAACACTAAGTTGATCATTTATTCACGTAGGTTTTAATGAGGTTTCCTCTTGCTTGTGTTCTTATTAATCAAAACAGAACAAAGCTGATTGCGCCTTTCATGTAAATGTATCGTTATTTATGATGATTTTCACAACCACGTCCAACGCCTCATATACACTTCACAAAACGAGGATAATTTCGTTGTTGACCTATATGTATTGATGAGAAATAAGACGCATGTGGCTGTAACTTCATGAACAGAATTAGTTTAATATGTTTTGTTCAAAGACAGAACAATGTTTTTGTGCAACTTGGGAGGAAATTGTTGGAAAAATACACGCAATTGTTCATGGGGCTCCATGTTCAGGGCCGTATCGAAATTTTTTCGCGTTTGCTAGTGATCATGCCGCGACAATTCAGCGGCTGGCCAAAGTGTTATTATTATGCACTTCCCTCCGAGACCAGACTTATTTCACAGACGCAGTTGGTCATACAAATGGTCTTAACACGTACTTTTACAGATCTGAGGCGTCGAAAGTACTTCAGGGCATGGGAGGGGAGGGGTAAGACGATGGGGAAAGGGCAGTTACTCGCACTAGCACTCTGCCATGGCAGAGCGAAAACATGTATGTCTCGAAGGCCGAAGGCCCGAGATGGGGGAGTTTGAAAGGTGTCCCATCCCATCGGGAGGGGCACCATCTCCCAAACTCCCCCATTGATTTTTGCTCCCAGAACGGATTTAGGGTATATTTTAACTTTACTTCGAGAATAAAGTATTGAAAAAAGTGAGTGACTAACCTGGGGTGGGCGTTGTCTGCCCCCTTCGCCCCGTGGGCCGAAGGCAGCGAGGGCAGCTCCCCCCTCTGCCCCCGTGCTTCTGGCGTCCCTGGTACCGAGATTCTAAATTGGCCATGCTGGGCATCCAACAGCCTGAATCGGGTTCTGCAGACTTCCATTTGTATCGCTCTCGGTACGGGTGATAAAAAGTCCACATATGAAATCCCGTATCGTTAGATAAGTTCACTATTACAAGCAAGAACGAATTGATGCTAAGACTCTAATCCATATGGAAATGTCCCGACTGGAAAAATTATGGGGAGCAAATCCCTAAATACCCCTTAGCGATGCCCGTGCTGAAATATCTGATGTCTATGGCGAGTTCACAGAAACAATGACCGATTGTCAAGCATTTACACTTATTTCATAAACATGAAGTGAATTTGCTGATAAAGTAGAAATCCTCTATTAGTAATCAAAATGGTACATTTAGGTGTGGGGCGCGGTGACTTATTGGCTAGTGCATTGAACATCAGTTTGGAAGGTCGCAGGTTCGATCCTGGTCCACGTCATCTGCGCTGTGTCTTCGGGCATTTAGGAGCACGGTGGCACAATGTGCTAAAGCGTATTGCGCGTTGAAGGTATTCTTGCCTCCAACTAATGCTAACTCTAGTTTTGCCGGATTAATTTGGAAAGTGTCGACAGTTTCTCGTCGATGCCTTGTGCGTTTCTCAGAATACACTAGCTTTCCTACCCGTAAAAGTGCCCCGTGTCGATATGACCCCTGGCTTTTGAAAGCGTCATTAAACCCAAACACAGAATTTTACAAACTTCCCCATGCAACATAGACAGTCGGGTAAATAATCTAACAAAACTATGTAAAACATTGAAAAAGAAATAAATCAATGTAAGCCAAAATAGTTCCAAATGTTCCTTTTTCTCTGCACTTGTGACGATATAACAACCTTTATTATCTTTCACTAGTGAACATTAAAGTTTTTTTTTTCACTGATATTGTATTTATTTTATGGTATTTTACGTAAAAACATTTAATAAATATTTCTAAATATATCACACCTAGAAAAACATAATGATTGGAGTGATCATCCTCGGCCAAACTAATTATAAACTCAGGCACGGTGAAGCTGGAGAGTCTGGGACGGCTGTAACCCTCGACTTTTCAGAAGATAACTTCTTTTACAAGTTAAGTAGTAAAACTGTTTTTGAACGTTCATAACATTGCCACTCTATGGTAGTAACGGACGGAAGCACAGCAAAATGTCCTGAACTTCCAAGCATAGGCTCCCATATATTCTAACTGTGGAGTTCGGTATAACCCCAGCTCAGACTCATGACTTCGCTGTGCCTCGCCCCACACTGAGCAAAATCATCCACTTGAATTAACGTGAGAGTGAAATGATTAACCCTTTATCCAACGTAACGGCCAAAACCGGCCACCGCTATTCTCAAAAATCGTCAATTAATTTTCATTATTTTTTCATTTTTTGCCCCCAAAACATAGGTTATGACCCCTCTTTGGAACGAGCTCAGCGAGCTCGTCACAAAGAGGGGTCATAACCTATGTATTTGAGACATAAAATGGAAAAATGTAGTTATTCAAGAATTTTGTTTGCATGTGTCGTCTGCTTTTCATGTTAGGTAAAGGGTTAAAACAAATGTGTACTGCCATTGCTACTAGTGTAGCAACGGTAGTACACAATTGTTTTATGGAGATTGTAAACAGAAACAACAATATGAAGAAAATGACCCAATAGTGCAATGCACAAAGCCTATTAATTAGGAGATAAATGTCTCTTGTTTCGTTAGACATTCGGGAATTTGACTATGGAAAACCATTTGATAACTCGCCACTCCATAGTCAAATTCCCGAATGTCTAACGAAACAAGAGACGTTTATATCCATTGTAACTTCTGTTATTGTTAGAAGTGAAAAAATTCTCGAAACCAGCTTTATTGGAAGAAAAACAATCCAAAAAATGTCATTTTCGATCTCAGTATATTTGCCATGATCGAATTTACAAGGTGAACTTGAATGCGCGGACGTTAACAACCGTGGCCATAGAAATAACTCCGGGGTGTGTTCGATTTGTGATGGGGCGGTTTACCGTTGCTCGCGCGTAGCGTGGATACAGACATGTTCTATTTGACCCCCTTCCGGCAATTAGAGCACTGTAAGAGTTTCCTGAGATTGGAGCACGGAGCCGTCCTGCTCTCAAGCAATCAAATTACGGGTTCGGAAAGCAAAACGAGGTCGAATTTAACTGATTAATTATAATTTAATTTTACGACGCATTTTCAATTCCTTTGCATTCTTTACCATAAATAACATATGTCAAGAGCTGCAAAGTTTTTTTTTAAATAATTTAAATATTTAATAAACTAACTTGCAACGACCGTTTTTTTCCTGGCACTTATTCTCATTGCTGCGAGGTGCTAACTCTACAAAATTAACGCCAACAGATCTGTATTTGTTTGGTATATATGGGCTGAGATCTGGGAATTTGATATATTGTCTCAAAAAAGGAAGTAAAGTGTGAAAGATTTGAAAATATGCAACTGAAGCTGATGTAAACAAACAACTTCTGTGTTGATGAAGGGAACAGATTTTGTCTCGAAAGTATGGTGGGTCATTTCAATAATGTTTGTGATCATAACTGTGCGATTTTCACCATACCCTATCAAGTGGAGTGTTATATGAAAACAATTACTGAGATTTCTCTACAATATAGAGTCGATCACCCACGACACATTGACTAAGCTTGTTATGAAACTACCTCGGCTTTTCCCGGTTATCTGGGACTAACACATTCCATAGAACATCACTGACGGGTGCCACCTACCATACTATTTAAAAAAAATCCTAGTTATTAGCATGACTAAGATAGCTGGTGTTTGTTTACACCGCCTTCAGTAGCATATTTACAGAAGTCTTACTCATATTTCGTTCATGACACAATATATCCAAATTCCAGGTTTCAGCTCATGTACACTACAAAAACCAGAACTGTAAGTGTAGTTTTTGTAAAGGCTGAATTTCACAAGAGTAACTGCTTCGAAGAAATGTTCTTTAAAAGAGTGATTATCAATTTTTAAATTATAAAATAATTGTTGACGCTCTAAGCATACTTTACTTATGGTACAGAAAGCAAGTGCACTAAGCGTGCATGCTAAACTAGAAATAAATACACAGAATGTGACAATGTATATGAGTTATTCGATATGGCACGAGTGCCAGCGCGGAAGGATAGAACGAGAGGGCGCAGGCCTTGAGTTTTATCCTTCCGCGACGGCGTAAGTGCCATATCGATCAACCCGTTCACACATGCATGTCGTTCTGTGTTTATTACACACCTTCACGATTGTAAAAATAATTATTAGGACACTCAGCAATTCATTTGTCAACTACCAACAAATCTATCGCTTTAGAGAAATGGTTCGTCAACGATTTCCGTACTGCACATGTGTGAAGAACAGATTTTCATTTTTCGCATGGTTTAGTGTTGCTGTAGATGAGGATTTCATGAACAGGCGTTTAATAAAAAGAAATTCCACACGATGATTTTCTCCAAATTGTTTCTCTTCACATTCATCTTAAACATTTCACTAACATGTTACTTTATGTGAACAATTTGAAAAAAAAATCACACTGAAGCTTACCCATACTCACCCCTTTCCCGTCAACATTCGCAATTAAAAAAAAAAATCGAACCTTAGACTCTCCACTTTCAAAATCATTCCGCAATCTTTGAAACTAGACCCCTACCTGCAACTGCACTCCACCAGGATAACTCTTTCCGAGTTGTCGAATTCCTAATTTATTTCCACATAGGAATCAAATTTTTTTGTTTGAAACAATAATCTTAAAATGTTTATGAAGATGTCGTTTTTTCAAGATACTCTCCAATAATCAAAGTCAACAATTACCTTATAGTTCTGACTACCATATGTCACAAAAGGGTAAAGCAAAAAAATCGAGTCCCAGTGCACACCCATTCATAATGGTTCTTCAGCAATCAGTTCGTGTGTATTAAAACTATTTATGGAGAAGTTCTAAATATTGTTTACTAATTATAAATATTCCCAGTATTCGGTTTCAAGTCCATGTTGACGTTGACCACAACAACACAAAAAACATGCTGTGACACACAACCCATGATGTCAGATAAAGACGAGCGCGAGACAACAGGAACTGACAAATACAAATAAACATGTAATACTATCTTCTTTGGGAGACAAATAACCTCAACACGGAACGATATTCGTTAGAACTCAACTACAAAAATACTGACAGTATGGCTGGTTTTCATGCTCTTCTTAATTGTTCGAACAAACCTTCTGATCGTGACAAATTCGTCAATAGTGACAGTTCCCTTTGTCACTGTTGGTGGAATTTGTCACCATCGAAACTATCGCATTTTCCCACAAACTGCTCTGTAATTTCTGTGGTTCGCGTTGCAGTGTCGGAGGTTCGCTTTGTTGGGTAGCACTCAGAATTTTTCACAATTGAAACAAAGCGGAAGTATTAACTCCTTGCATACTACTGGAGGATATTCCTGCCTAGGAAGGAAATTTCTTACCACTAAAATAGATATAATCTGAGCAATTTTACCCCAATTTCCCGCTGTTAATTATATCAGCATTATAACCAAGGTTTCTTGCGTAAAATTTCTTGAATTTGTCAAGAGTTATTATTGGCTACTTCATAGTATCCATGACTTGATTTGATGGAAAATGTTTTAAGGCTGTGTATATCCAGGTAACTCCAATATATATTAGGTAAAAACATTTTGGTTATGAAATTCGACTTCTCTCCGAATGAAACAGGCATATTATACAAAAAATAAAAATAGATATACTCTCAGCGAAGATGCCCTCATTTAATTGGTCTTTTCTGCAGCCCTTCAATGGCTGAGGGCTAGAAGCCACTATCAAGGCTTTCAAAAATGGCGGTACCAGAGTAAAAGCCCATGTTTTCCTTGCTCGTGTTTCTTTTTCTGTCATGCGCAAAGTAATATTTTGTTTATATAAATTTGTTCTATTACAAATTATTGGAGAGTGCCTGTGGGTACTCTCCAATAATTTAAAATAAAAACAACTTTTGAATACCAAATTCAGACCACCAAAAAATAATCTAGCCCCAACCAGTTAAAGTAGAGGCAAATACTCATTTTCGCCCCATATTCAACAAATTTTCCCATTGGGAAATTTCGTAAATATAGAGCCAAATATTGTGTATGTTTTCAATGTAGATATGCGTGAGTCCTTGACATAGCTCTGTGTATTGTATACTTGCGATGCCACTAAGGCATATGGGCCACAACTGATATACATCAGTGTGGGTGTGCCCTTGTATATCTGTGCCCCCATGTTCAAAATGCCCACTACGTCCCTGTTTGTATTTATAGTAAGGTTTAGAAATAGTTTAGTCTCAAATACAGTACAGTCGCCGTGGACTGGTCGTAACCCACGCGTGGGCAGTGATGTCAAAACATGCGTTTACCAGGTAATAAAAATCATCATCAGCAAAATTTTATTTAATTTATTGGCCGTGCTGTAAATCATCCAACACTTCCCAATATTTTAAGGAATGTAAAAACGAGAAGTCAGAAAATAATAGAAGGACAACAAAACAAGAAAATACAGATAGACAACACCACCCCGCCCACCGAAGAAAAAAAGACCCCCCCCCCAAAAAAAAAAAAGTCAAAAACAAATCAACACAAACAAAAAAAAACAAGAACAATAAAAAACCTCAAATCAAACAGATGCCCACGCACACACACGCTCACACAATATTAACACCAACAACAATTCAATTATTTCATTGATTTTGTCCGCGTTAAACGGGGATAGTACTCCTTATGTTCTTATAGGCGACCAAAAAAGTTGGTTGGACGGACATTATCGGGAGCATGACATTTGGTGGAGCCGACCCTTATGTGGTACACTTATTACAAGTATACTATAATATGCCACAGTGTATATGCTTTTTGATGCCTTTGAGTAAATAGTATATCATTGAAGATTGAATGGGCAAAGTAGCATTTTTATCCACGAAACGGTTTACGTTTGTAATGACGCCCGACGTCACATCGCGAACCCGACATCATAGAGACACCGACTGTTTTTCATTTTCTCAGTACAATCCAACATTACATTGTTCGGGTCATGGCCTATTCTCTGCGTCAGTTCTTTAGGGTTTATCGTATCATCTGCATCTTTACTCGTGGTAATATTGTCGTACTCAAATCTCAAGAAACACTGGACAAACTTACTACATATATACACTTTTCTTACCATGACAAACTTTATTTACTAAATCCTAAACGGCTCAATGGTTAGAGCATTGAACTTAGAACCGAATGGTCCATGGTTCGATCCTGACCAGCGGTAACTTAATCCTGGTTGCCTATGTGGGAGCACGGTGGTACTCAGTACTACGATGTACTGCACATTAATGGTGCACTTACCTTCAACCAATGCTAACTCAGTTTCTGCGGAGTTAGTACTATGGAGATTCTGATAGTTGCTCGCTGCTGCTTTGTGTTTCTGTCCGTGTATTCCGGCTTCCTCCATCCATAAAACTTTCCGACACGAGTTGACCCTGGATGTTGAAAGTACCGTTGAATCCGAATAAATAGTAAATAGATAAATAAAATAATAAATAAATAAATAAATAAAGAAATAAATAAATAAATCCCAAATGAACAGCCCGGCACATTTCCGAATCGACATCCACTATCCTCCTCTCTCGACTTTACCCTCCCACCGGACCGAGGCTCTTTGTCCTAAGTCCCCACCCATACAACTGTCTTCATCAGTTAGAGTCTGTAGACGTCTTGGCGTGGCTTGCCTGAACATAGCTTTTAGTATACACTGGGGTTGAATGGAGGATTTGAGAAGGTACAGGTGTTCCACCTTTATTCGGTCGGGCTAGCAGGCAGGCATTTGGTCGATGAAATTTTTTATACTACGATTGCTGTGATTCAGCGTTACGCGATACAATACAGACATTGGGAAATGTGCTAGATACACCACGCATGGAATCTGGTTTACGCGTACGAACGTCACGTAAGAATGCATCCGATTGGACGTTACGCGTCTGAGTGATGTTATGACGTGAATGAAATGCTTCGACACAAAATAGCGTCAAGCAAGAAAGATATCAGACCGCCAAAGGTAATACTTTTCTTTAAAAAGATCAGCTGCATTCACTAAAAGTTTAATAGGGGTATAAGGCGCACGTAAAATACAGGAAAAACTACACCTCGGTTCGTTGATTCCAGCTCACACCTTCTCCACCCCGATGTGTTCTGTCTTAGTAGCTTTAAAAACATCCTATCGTTACGACTACAGGCGCTCTTTTCTACAGCTTCTACCACTCAAACTACTAAAATTCACTATCTTTAGGTTTCTTTGCTTCTGCATTAAGTCACTACCACTACCACTGCTGTTTTCAATTATAGCACTAGCCTTACTGTCTTCAAGCTACTATATATTATTAAAACCACGGACTAGTATCATTATACCACAGTATGTGGACTAATGTTGACGAGTATAATAATGCCATGGTATGGAAACTACTGTAGACCAATATTGGAGAAACCGTTTTTAGTGGTTAGCACTACAGTTAAAACTAGAAGTCCTGTCATGAAATGCACACCAATAACACGTCGATCTGCGCGTTAATCTAAGCGTTATGACCATAGCCAGGCTATCAAATTCTGTACATAATGGCCTGTGCACAAGCAATGTTTCAGCCAATGGACCCCCGGGTGACTCGGAGGTCCATTGGCAGAAACATTGCCTGTGTTTGCTATGAGTAACCAGGAGAACCTGTCGTTCTTTGGATGCCATTCGATATGGCAATTGCGCGCAATTCCTACGCGCAATTAAGCCTAGATAAGATAAGCGAACAGTTCGTGACAGGACTTCTAGTTTTAACTGTACTATATGTCCCCATTATTGCTACTGGCCTCTGCTACTACAGACTTCTGTTTCCTATGATCAGCTTCAGTTTTAGAGTATTCTCTCATCCGACTGGCTATTACTTCTATTTTAGGGGGGCGCGGTGGCTCAGTAGGTAGAGATGCAGGCTGCAAGCCGAGAGATCCTCGGTACGAATCCCACCTGCGACAGCCGCGTCATGTCCTTGAGCAAGACATTTAATCCCCATTGCCCACGTGGGGGCACAGTGGCGTTGTGTTCTAAGGCGTACTACACTCCAACGGTGCACTTGTCTTCAACCAATGACAAACCTGCTTGTGTGGAGTTAGTATGTTGGGGAGCTCACAGTTGCTCGCCGTTGTTCGGTTGTTCTCTCCGGGTACTCCGGCTTCCTCCACCCATAAAACTGTCGTGGTCACGATTAGCCATTGTGCAGAAATATGTGACCTTAAACACCAATAAATAAATAAATATTACTTCTTATATCGCCTTCACTATCCAACCAACCATGCTTCTAAAAGTACGACGAATAGCTATCACAGTCATTCATATTATTGGCATGTACTACCGACAGTCGAGCACAGACTGTCTCCAGATCTATCGCGAAGACTTTGGCAAGGTATTCTTTTTACAAAATTCCTATTCAGAATCTGACTGTGTTTATAGCACTTTCGCATTTATTACCCAGATGAGTCGAAAAGTGGTACCAACAGCCACTCGAACCGCGTATTGTTCTGACGAATTTTCAACTCTTCCCACTTTGCAGATGAAGTTGGAGCCAGCCAGAGGGGTGACTGTGGAAACTAGTCGAAAAGATATCTTCGACGCGATTAACTGGTGGACTGCAAGATTACTTTCGGGAATAGTAATGTGTTCATCAATAATTGTTTTGTTTGAATTTATTGAAGAGTGCATGTAGGCTCTGTCAAATACATTCTAACAAAACATTTCTATTTCTATAAATAGAATCTGATTTCAGGAGAATATAAAGCATGTGCTAAGAAGGTGGAATTGTGTTGTGGCAACTACATACTTAAATGAAGTCCAAATATGAGCACCAGTATCGAGTGAGTTAAGCGTAGTCGCCCCGAGTTGAAAGGACTGCATCTAGTTCACCCCAATCCCACCCTTATGCATGTCGAGATCAGTCACACCAATGAGTCATCATATTCCATCCAACGAAGGCAGACAGGTGGATACGGTCAAAGAGACAATGTATGAGGGTTAGGCTTTGCTGACAACCAACCATTTGCACAAAGAAGAAACACTAGTTCTTGGTGAGTGAGAGAATTATAGATTTGACAGAAATTTATATTGCAGTACAGTGTTGAGATTGGGATATGTCAACATTACCAAAAGTAGAGGTATATGCCACAGGATGAACCAAACAGAGAAGAGGGCATGGACCGAACAATGTAACGTTGGATTGTGCTATTAACCCTTTGAGACTATAAATATTCTGGCGTTCACACGTCACTGGGAATTCAGTTTCTTTAACGTTTGCCGAGTGGTTAAAACCCTTATTCTACGAGTGGTTTAAATCTGTTACCGGCCCTAGTATCTATTTGTTTTATTTATACCATGCTCTTAATAAATAATCGACTTTGTCACTTGAAATGGAGAAAAGACGACACTTTCTATCGCAAACACATGGGTTTGTTTTGTTTACATCTGCGCCAGGTAGCAGTACTGCAGGCTACACGCGAATGCTTGATTGACTAGACACATCGTCAAAGTTGATTGAAGTTACCTTCCTTTTTCAGTCAAATTATTATTAACAATTCTTAAATTTTATTTTAAGTATTTAATTGTAGGTATTTTAAACTTAATAAGTCATTGCATATAGTAGATAGTACTGCAAAACGTCGTATGTTTGAATGAAACATCGCGAAGTGTGAATGTATTGAAGTTGGTAAATTGCGTCATGGCAAAGGTCAAGTTGGATGAACTTCCGACTATAGGTATAATTGTTTTAACCGCAGTAGAAGCTTTACACCGGTAGTGGGTTTAAAAGCTAAATTTTAAAATACAGGTTCTCACATGTAGTGACATAGGCGAGCATGGTATAAAAAGGTGTAATCTCTACGTCTTTGTTTTGGCATGAATCAACCCAATCTCTCAGGCCACCATTTCAATTTTGTAAGGAGTCCAACGCTGTTATGGGCTATTTGTTTACCCACTTTTCTTCGAGTTAGCACACAGACTATCGTTTACTTAATGTGACGACCTTTGTTCACAAAGATGCACAGATATCATTCCGTCTTCCAGTCCAACCAATAAGTATTTAATTTGCCCTGAAAACATCAAGAATTTAACACTATTTGAGAACTTACGCAGCGTAATCGTAAAATTACAGCTGTGGTGAGTCTTCATTCGCAGTATTTAAAAACGAACAAGTCTAATTGTAAGGCAATAAAAGATTCAGTCAAATTAAATCTAGATTGTCAATTGAGAATGATTTCTTGCGTGGAATCAAGAAACAATGAATATCTTTTTTCTAAAATTTAATAGGATAGAATATTTCCGTTGGACGGAAAAGCGAACTAGTTTCATTTTTCCGACCAACTGAAATATTCTAGATGAACGAATCCTAGGTGACGGAGTATTTAAGGGCTAGGCTGGTTCCAGGTCATAAAAGCTTTGAGTTCTTTACAGAATATAGCCATTGACAATTCTGTATTGAATAACGTATTCAAGGATATAAATCGAGATTTTCAGAGCCTCCCCTCCCGTTACGATCTGCGAAATATTTTGTTGATGATTGTGAAGACATGTTTTCTGAATTGAGCATTGCAAAAACTGTATATGAGAGGGTTAATGGCACAGTTTAGCTGATACGATCTTAGAAATAACTGATAAAATGTCAGCCCAGGTTTGCTGAGTTTAACTACGTCGATCTCATTGGCACAGCGCAAACCAGCCAACGCGAGGAACGGCAGAAATGACAAAATGTAGACGACGGTTATAATAAACAAACAAAAGGTAGATTTTCCAACTTTCGGCCTGTGCCTCGCCCATCTTCTACTGCCTTCCGCGATAACTGACTGTCTAGATTTCCTTTGGATACCAGATACTGATACCGATCCATTACAGAAAGATGAGCTACGAGGACATTTTGTTAATGAACCGAGTCTTTCTGGGTTGTAGGTTTCTGTTGGAAGGCGACGCCGTTTCCATATTTTTGAACCAATACACGAATACAATACTGCAATTGTTGAGGCTATAACAATAAAAAAGGCGGTCAAACCGATGATGAAATAACAAGCATATTTTTTATCCACCTTATCGTCTTCGAGACATGTTTTTATCACAGGTGCATTTGCATATATAATTGTAGTTTTCGTTCCATATATGTAGAGTGCCGGGGAGTCAAAAAATAGCCCCAACGCCAAGGATGCCAAACACATGCGAAATGCCGTCTTAGTCCCCATATGACTGGAAAATGGTCTACAAATACGCATATATCTGTCAATAGCAATAGTTAATAATACGAGTGCAGAGGATCCGTTCATTGCGTAAGTCGTGAATCTGACAGCCTTACATACAAAGTCATGATCAAAGCGGAATATACTGAACAGAAATACAATTTCTGTTGGCAAACTAACCAAGCAGTTGATCATATCGAAAACTGCCATAGAAAATACAAAGTATCTCGTGTTGTTCCTCTGCCATCGGAAGTAGTAAACATATAAAACACATAAGTTACCGGGTAGTCCAACAACTAACAAGAGGAAAGTGTATACTATAGATGGAATTGCCGTTTCCAGATACTTATCCTCCAGTTTCTTGAATATTAGAGCTCCTATGGCATTTGACACGTTGGAGTCAGAACTGTTCATCTGGACAGATGGAGTGAACACGAGCGAAATGGAAACCTAACAACAAAATAATAATTTCTCCCGTGTCATCTCTTTCTGGTTGGTTATCTTTTGTTGGTGTAGCTTCAGTTCAAACAATATCCCTACATTTTCCTTCTACATTTTTCCTGGAATGGATCTCCCAATCTGAAAGTAAAAACATGACGTTTTAATGAAAAGTCTATTGCCGCACAGACGGGTTGTGTTGTCTTGAATGTGGAGCCATTGTAATGGCTGGCGTTATCAGGCCTGAAAATAAGCAGTCTTTCATTTGCCAAACGAGGTCCCCACAGGGTGAATTTGAATATGCTATCCCATATGTTGGGTCAATTTATCCTCTGGGTACCTCTTTCTGTTTAGTTTTAAGACCATCATTCAGATTCAGGTTCACAGAGAATAAATTGAGTGATGCTACCATGCTGTGTAGGGCCGCATCACTAAATTCACCCTCTGGGTACCTCATTTTGCAGATGACAGTCTGTTTATTTTCTGGCTTGGGTGTTATTATCAGGACATGCTGCCAGTCTGTCAGTCGGAATGATTTCTATAAGCCCTTTCAACACTGTTACCACCCAAACGGTGTCTATCATGTGAGGGACAACCAGGAAGAGTTTATATTTGTATTAAATATGTTCCCATGTCTACTGACAGCTGGATTCAAATGCTAAGCGTTCTACCCTTTAAGTTAATTGCGCCTTCCATCTAAAATTATATGTAAATACTTACTACTGTGATGGATCGAAGTATCAACATTGCTAACTGCAAATGTTCCCCACGATGACCAATTCAATATTGTTTTATACAGCTCATTCAGCTCTGGCAAAAAAAGGTTGAATTGATTAAATTCTCAGTTGTATTATGGCAAAAATTTGCAGCTTCCAATTCGAGCAGCGTCAAACAATACTGAATTGGTTAAATTCCTAGTTGCATTATGAAAAAACTAGTGACGTGAAGTTTCAGTATTTTAACCCTTTGAAACCTTGTGGCATGTACCATGTCAGTTCAATGGCAGCAATTGTAAGAGTCCATGTTCATTATTTGGGAATGGAGTAATTAATAATTTCAACATGCAACCTTAGGGCTTCCCGTTAGAAATACCCAACACATTCACTTAGCAGCCATTACACTTAATGAATTTATGACATATCATGTTCCTGGCCCGGAAAAGTGGTCTCTCGTGTGTGCGAAATTCTCAATTAGGTTTAATACACGTATTAGCTAATTCTGGACATCTGGTGTACTACAAAGAAGACATCACAACCATTATAAACAGCTAACTCTTCAAAAATGGCACCCCTTCTGTGTTTATTACACGTCTTCACGTCTCTAAAAGAAATTATTAGAAGGACACTCAGCAATTCATTTGACAACTATCAACAAAAAAAACCACATTTTATCGCCAACCAAATTTGCGAGGGGAACCCGTGTTACTATTCCATCCCCTGAGTTCCAATGTGTTCCATGTGCCTACTGGCACATACAACACATTGGAACTCAGGTGACGATTTTTAGCTATCGTTAGCGATTCAAATTGTAATTACGGTGCACGATTTGTAGAAAATTCTCGCTTTTTATAAAAAATAGTCCGTCAACGATTTCCCTTCCGCACAGATTTTTATTTTCCGCATGGTTTAATGTTGCTGTAGATGAGGATTACATAGAACAAGCGTGTAATAAAAAACCTTAATGTCACCAAAACTTGCAATGATATTGGCAACGGTTGTGATCGCATGGTTGAATGCTTCAAGTCGTTTTCTAAAAAATTACAGACGACATTAATTACAGGTCTGCTAAGCCGATATTTCTGCAGAATATCTGCATCATACATGTAGTCGAGAGGATTGTTCATGTCAAGAAACACTCTTTGACGGTGCAAGTATCTCCGTGATGTAAAAGAAAATATATCGCAGCCATTTCCTCACGATTCAAACATGGGAGTCACTTGTGTTTTGGACATTGTAAGGGACTTCATGTGAATCCAAAGTTTTTAACAATATTTAGGACATTCACAAATTTACGACCATTTCATGAATTCCACTTAGGTCCCAACTTAATACATATGAACGTCCTACCCCAAAGTTGTGTCATAAGTAGGTTTCATGAATGTGGCCTCTGCATTCCAGGCAAAACATCTTGCTCAATCGGCTAATTAAGGGGAGGGGGGGGGGGGGGGGGAGATAAGTTTGTAAAAAAATAAAACAATTCTCCTCATGAGAAACAGATACTGCTGTATTCAAAACTGAAATAATATTATTATAGATAATATAACAATTAAAAACATGATTTTTGAGGGCATTCTGGTTTATTGATGGCCCGACAGAAATGATTAACAGCCTGACTCGCCCGGGACTGATCAGACACAGTAAATTTACCTTTGTGAGAGTTCAAGATCAAAGGCAGGCTTAATGCCACTTCTGTTTTATCCTTCATGATGGGAGCTGTCAGAGATTCTGGGATACCAGAGATGTGGAAAACCACTAGTCCCAGGCACGTAGAAAGCCGCTTACATGGGATTAAAACTGTGCGAGAGATAGGCACCCAAACAAATTGCTTGCGTCAGATTTCCATGGCTGATTTTATGTGGAGAATGTAGAAAATTCAGTTTGTCAAAAATTATTTATGTTCCAAGTATTTGGTGTTTTAACCCTTTACCCAACGTAACGACCAAAACCGGTTAGCGCTATTTTCAAAAATTGCCAATTAATTTTCATTATATTTTCATTTTTTGTTTCAAAAACATAGGTTATGACCCCTCTTTGGAACGAGCTCGTCGAGCTCGTTCCAATGAGGGGTCATAACCTATGTTTTTGAGACAAAAAATGAAAAAAAAGCCAGTTATTCAAGAATTTTGTTTTCAAGTGTCGTCTGCTTTTCATTTTAGGTAAAGGGTTAAGTATGTCTTGTTTTCAAGTGTTTAGTTGAACTGACCCTGTCTTTTTTATGTAAATACCACATATAGCATTAGCCCGTGTGCATTTTACTGATCACCGGGTTTAATTGAATCGGAAGGTTACACGTTCGAATCCGCCCGTGTCATCTGCGTTTTGTCTTTGGGCAAGATACCTAATCCAAATTACCCTTGTGGGCACACCCAGCTTTCCACTTTCAGCTGAATGGTTCAAGTAGACGGTTATATCCCCTTTTCGACTACCAGAACCCATCAGTCCGATTGCTTCACAGATAATCGGCCAAGGTGTGAGAAAAGTAATCAGATTTTACAGAAATACGGACATCAAAGGAACAAAAGTCAAGACTTGTGTCTGATAGTTATTTTTACCAGATCATATTTTCCGAATTGATGTGCTTCTCAGTCATCTGTCAAACCAAAAAAGCGTACTCAGACTGTCAAATGGCAGTGGAAACACGGTTTTAAAAATTATTTAGCATGATTGCACTGGAGAAAACAGTACATTTTATAAATGACAGGGGAAAAAATTCAGATAGTAAACTGTCAACATTCAACACTCACTATAAAGAAAATACATTGAATTTTCAGATGTCACGGGCTTCTATAATGTAATTTTTGAACATTTTATTTAATCTTATGAATTGTAAAACTTTTTCATCTCCGTAATACTTATTTCCAAGCCCCAAAACGACAGTTTCAGAGAGAATAAAGAAACCGTTTTCCCACTAATTTCAAGATAAAAGCTGGCCGGGGGAGAGGGGGGCACGGTTGCGCACTGTGCTAGTGTGCTAATGTGTATTGTACGTCGATTGCACATATTCTTTCAACTGATGCTAACCCACTATAATATACAGTTAAACGTAGCATGTCACTCTTCGCGTTGATCTGCGTGCTATGACAACAGTAAGGCTATCAAATTGTGTACACATGCCCTATACACAACCATTGTTTCGGCCAATGGACCTCCGGATTTAACCCGGAGGTTCATTGACTGAAACATTGCTTGTGCGTCCTTTCCATGCCATTTGATGGGAAACCTTTGCGCAACTCCCACGCGAAATTACATCAAAAATAAGCGCATAGTTCGTGACAGGACTTCTGGTTTGAACTGTATCACAGACAGCTAATCAAATAGTTGAAGAGGTGCACTCTCAAATTTTTATCGACACGACATTGTCTGAGAATATTTAACGCTGTTACAATTAATTCCGATCAGAAATTGTACAAATAAAAAAACTTCGATTTCAGATATATCATATGATCTTTGGAACTCCACTAACCTGAAAATCATGAAATTTGGCAGGTTATTCGGAATTATTTTCTTCTCGAAAGTTGCATCTTTACTTTTTTTAATTTCGATCGTCGGGTTGAGCGATGTAAATTTGACTTTTTTCTTTACCTTCTATTTTCCACCTCATTTTTATGCTCTCCCATTCGAAATTTTCAGAACATAATCTCAATAAAACAATATCTAAATGTGTTTACCGTCCCAGGAAATTCCCAAACGTCACGGTCGAAATATTGGCGACTTCGTCCGACGCCAGTGGCTAAAAAATTCAAATTATTCGGAAGGGGCGCGTGAAATACAGGAAAAACTCAAACAAGGCTTGTTGATTCCTGCCCCCATACTATTAAGTTCTGTACTTATACCACGATTCAACTTTAGAATGAGAATGATGTTTGGAAAGAAAAATTACACCTTCATTAGTCTGTTTACATTCTTGCTGGACACAGTTTGACGATGAAGCATTGTATTCACGTAATGACGTCAGTCAGATGCGTAACAACCGACCAGATGCGTTCTTACATGACGGCCTTACACGTAGGCAGGATTCCACACACAATGTACCTTACGTATTTCTAAATGTTTGTATTTTATCAGATAATGTTGAATATACACAGCAATCATTGTATACAATTCTTTAAAAACGTTTACTGACGTCATCCATTGTTTTTCAGTGGTATATAGTTTGACTATCCCACGGGGCGCAGTGGCGTCGCGGTAAGCGGTTCTCGTCAGATCACCGAAGTTAAGCAACGTCGAGCGCGGTTAATAGTTGTATGCGTGACCATTTCAGTGACTGATTCGTGCTCCCGCGTTGTGTCCTTGGGCAAGGCACTTAACCCCGCTTAAACCCACTTAACATGGGGGCACGATGACGCTGTGTACTAAAGCGTACTGCACGTCGATGGTGTGCATGTCTCCAACCAATCTAACCCTGCCTGTGCCGAGGTGCAGAGTTCAGAGTTGAGATGTTGGAGAGCTGACAGCGGCTGGTCGTTGCTCGGTGGTTCTCTCCGGGTACTCCGGCTTGGAGGAAGCCGGAGTACCCGGAGAGAACCACCGAGCAAGTGATGAGCAGCTGCCAGCTCCCCAGCATCGTAACTCCGCACTGCAGTGCAGGCAGGGTTAGATTGGTTGAAGACATGCGCACCATCGACGTGCAGTACGCCTTAGTACACGGCGTCATCGTGCCCCCATGTGGACAATTGGGGTTAAGTGCCTTACCCAAGGACACAACGCGGGAGTCCGAATCGTCACCCATCCGAGAACTAACGTGGCTCGACGTATTTTGTTATACACTTGCATCTGATGCTGAGAGAAGTTAATGTGCTTCTGAATGATTCCTGTCCGATTCGAATTTTGCCATTCGCTTTCCTAGGGTAGCACGTCAAATGCGAACTTGGCGATGTCGAGGATCTAGTCCCCAAGGAAACAACACACATGTCTCTAGCAAGATTCGAACCTAAAGGTTAACGATCATAAGTCAACGCGTTAACGAAGTTATTACGTTTGTGATTTTATTCACATTAAATACTCAATACCTAATTTACCACAATACACGATTTTAAGTCGTCTAATTTTCTCATTACACGAAGGAAAACTGGCCATTAAGCGAAAGGTTATCGTGACGGTGATTGGTGGAGTTCAGCAGACGAACATGTAAATACGCTAACCAAGTTAGCGCTTTTACATTTCATTAACATTAAATATTTTATCCTTAATTTAATTCAATACACGATTTCACGTCAGCTAATTTTCTGGTTACATGAAGATAGATACTCCATTAATCAAGAGTTTATTGTTTCCGAGATTGGTGGAGTGCAACAGGCGAACAGCTGCACATTTTGGAATAAATTGTCCATTTCATGGGCGTTGGAAGGAAACAAAGAGTGACCGACAGTCAAGATGACAATGGTGGGTAGGACGCTGAGAACAAGATCCACTGAGAAAATGGATAAAAAGGTCTTTTGAGACAAGTTTTCCGGTGACATTAAGGTGCGGCTGTTAATCTCTATATCTAAACCTGTGACACTGAGACGTGGCTGTTAATCTCTATTTCTAAAGCCGGTGACACTAATGTGTAACGGGGTCTTTTCGATCGTCCGACAGCTACTGTTCTAGAGAGAAGTGGGATGATCTACATCAAACATTTACCGACTACAATCCGTTCCAGATTGAATGGTACCTTGCACAGAAAACAAATCTAATGGAAGAACGAGAAATTCTCCACGTCTTTCGTGACTACTTTAAAAATAAAACAAATAATGCTTTTTATTCTTCTAACGTGTCTGTTAAGAAAAAGTTTATATGTGCAAATGTACTTTTCGTAGAATGAACATTAAATTTTTTATAAAAACTCCTTTCATGTGAAAACGAGTGCAAATATACAAGAAAATCTAATTTCCATCCCTAAACAGTCATTTACAACAACTAATTAAATCGTCTATTTAGGAGCCAATACTATAAAACATTTACAATTGTATCTTCTGGCATTGTATTTTTTACCTATTGATAAAAGCTGACTAAAATGAATCATTAGCATTTTAAAAGATATGGCAATTTGGCGGCTGGTAAATTGCCAGTTCTTTGAAAATGCTAATGGTTCATTTTAACTCATTTAAAGTCATAACTAGAAAATGCAATTCTAGAAAATACAATCGCAAAAAGTTTTATAATAATGGCCCCACTTTGATAAAATTAGAATCATTTGAAAATGTTTAGACGAAAAGCGGCTGTGAACAAACTTAACTTCTGGTTCCATTCTTCAACGTGGTTCAAACAGGGTGTGGCCAGGCTTAATAAAGTGAAGGGGATGAGACAATAATTTTTTTCTGCTGCCACCTCACTGAATGACAGCAGAATTTTTTTTCTCCAATTCATTTCACCTCATGTTGGATTAAAAATGTGTATCCCATTTTGGTGAAAGTCCCAAGACTTCAGTGGGGACAAAAACTTCTAAACAGAGGGCATATGTTGAAACTAAGGCCACGTGTATTGGAGATATATTTTTAGTATCAGATAAACGATTACATTGGGCTATTTGTTAGAGAAGAGAATTTGGAGTTTTGGCCAGAGTCGGAGTCTGATGCTTAGGGGTAAATTACCAGAGAAATTATGGGAAACAGTGACTTCGAAAAATTCACTAATTTTAAAATGTCATTTTTACGTGGAGTTGTTACCAGGCATGTAACTAAAAATGAGACAGAAAAATTTAATTTCTTTTTAACATTTTAGAAACAGGGTATGATATGCTTCGGGGGTAGTAAGTGGACGAAGTGGGAAATTCTACTTTTGATCTGCTGGCTGGCTGAAAATGTCTGGTTTCGGCATTTCTTCATGCAATTTGGAGCACCCCGAGAACTTTTGTTTAAATTTTATAGCTTTTAGCCTTTAATTTTACTGAACAGATCGGCGATCAACATTTGAAATGTTTTTGTTACTGATTGTTAAAGAGAGGCTACAGTTGAGACGCCGGTATATTTATGTCAATACAAAATTTTCCAACAACTCCATTGAGGATATGAACTGATTCTTAATTAGTCAAAAATTGACAAAAGCCGCGTGTCTCACATTAGATTACTCAACCCTGCCGGTTAAACGAGAATAACTAGTTCGGTCGTTGAAGGTTTCGATCCGGAACAAATTGGTTACAAGACGATTTTAGTGCTATTTGAATCGGAAGTAATAATAAAACAACATTTCCAAAATCCGCTTTGAAAAATGTTTTTTAATCAAGATAACTGCCATTTCAACAAAATACGCATTGTCATTTCTATTCCCACATTAGCCGCCGAGCGATAGAATATCCGATCCAGTATATTTAATTTGTGTTTCGGTTGAACCAATAATCCATTTGATACAAAAAGTGGCCACATGAATCTAAGATGGCCGTCAGAACAGTGGCCGGCATTTCAGGACTGATTCCTCATCCCATGAGTCTCCACCCTCAGTTTTGTGGTTCGAATTCAACAGCCCCAAGCTGTTTTCAGGTGACAACCATTAGATGAACACTCTGACTGTGAAATTATGCCAATTGCACGATCGGGGGAAACTTTTGCGATTCTATTCCTGTTTTGTTTGATGAAACCATTTACATTACCTTCGCATGGCTAAAATTGGGCAGAGTATGCATGGGTTCTCCCCCGAATAAATGATAAGGAATTGTTTATTTCCCTCTCGCTCATCCTGTTCTGACGTGAAGCTTGCATCACCTCTCAGAGTTGAGATTTGCTTCAGTTCTGAAGCCTCGATCTACCTAAGCACGTTAGTTTTTCCCTGTCCGTAGGTTGCGGATGTGTATCACACCCATCCCAGGTGTGTATGAATAGGGAGGAGGCGTTTTCCATATCTTTTTACTATCCTTGTGTGACCTGAGTGAGGTAGTTTTAAAATATATATCGGACAAGGCACAATACCTGTGACGCATTAAAAGCTCTTATAGGCTCTGGTCCTCTCACTAAGCCTCGAATCGAAGAGAAAGATGTCCGCGATGATGGAGTTTTACTTCACAGATAGGCATCGTTCCTCAGAGTGCCCATGACATGCAGGTTGTCACGTTGCTGAAGTACGAGAGGAGAGAATTGTGGTATATGCATGACCCTTTGATATTTGTAACACACGAAAGACCAAATTCTGGCAGCCAATATGCAATAGGATAGCTGCTCTAAAATATCTAATGAATTTGTCTGATCATGTAGCTATCTAGATGGATGGAAAATTACTAACAGCAAGTGGGCAACAACAGCTGAATCCACTGAAGGGGTGAAATACGACCACCGCGACACTAAAACACCGCCATTTTATCATGTGTTCGACCCAAAGCATAGCTTGTGACCACTCGTTGGAACAAGCTGGTAAACGCCGTTCCATAAGTGATCATATGAAGGGCATTTAAGAAAGCGAATGGAGTTTTGGAGTTTTGTTAAACCCTTTACCAAACACAAAAGGCAGACGACATTTGTAAACAAAATTCTTGAATAACTAATTTCTTTCATTTTTTGCGTCAAAAACAGTGTATGATCCCTCACTGGAACGAGCTCGTTCCCGTGAAAGGTCATAAGCTAGGTTTTCGAGACAAAAAATGTAAAAATAATGAAAATTCAATAGTGACTTGTGTGAATATCGCTGGGCGAATTTGACCGTTACGTTGGAAAATGGGAAAAACAAAAGTATTTGTAGTCTGACGCTTGTTTGAAAACAGACAACTCAGTAAAAAGTTATACACAGATTTAGCCATAAATAAATGTGTCTACTTAGCGTCATGTTGGGACACATATCTAACAAAAGTAGATCTAATGCCATATTTAACCCCCTTTGGTAATGGCAAACAATTTGCATATTCTAGAAAAATGGATTATTAAATTAACCCTTTCAACATGACATGCATAAATTCGTTAGCAGAAACAATGACTGATATGAGCAGACCACACAATATTGAGCCTCAGGCAAAGCTTTGTATAAAAGGTACCGACTGCTGGGATTAACTCCTTGCATGCTGTTGACGGATATTCCGACCAGGACAAGATTTCTCTTGCCACTGAAATAAGTAGAATTTGGGCACATTTAATCAAATTTACCCCTATAAGCTGTATGAATTTTGTCACCATTGATTAAGCTGTATGAATTTTGTCACCATTGATTTCTTGATTTAAATTAAGTTGAAGTTTTCATCCAATCTTGTCATGACTGCTGTGAAGCAGCCATGACTGGATTTGATGAAAAATATCTTTAAAATACTTAGCGGATTTAAAGTTAATTCTTTTTATATATCCACCCCCTTTTCCCGATTGTTTTTTTCCATTTTAGCGTTTTTTTCCAACCACATTTGAGCCCACCCCTAGTAACGCAGAAGCATGAATTTATGAAGTAGACACCCGTGTAAATGCAAATCCGTCTATCTAAGATTGATAACATAAATGCTCTAAATCTGAATATGTTCCAGTAAGAGTAAAATCCTCGACCTCTGAATGGGTGAGAACTGGCGTAGTTTCTTTTATGTTTACGGCTCCAGTAGCAAATGTTACCGTCTGACGTCACAACGCGAAATATTTGAAATGACGTTGCACGTTTCGTAATTGCTTCATCAACGGAGAGACTAGGAAGCCGCTTCATTTTTCTGGATTTTTCACACGTGCAGCAGATGGTGTTTCGGTTGAAGTGTTGTTTAAATTACAAACCGATTTACGATTTTAACTGCGATGGAATGAGTCTATCCGTTTTTTTGATTATTTATTCAGTGCCGCCATGGGGTACACGAGAGGTTTATTTACCAAACTGTGATCGTCAAAAGTTGCTTTGAACAAGGCAACTTTTAACGATCACAAGTTTAGTAAATAAGCCTCTCGTGTTTCACAATGTGGGTTTTGGGCTATGGGTAGTGTCTTATTGAAACATATACGGTATTGTGATGAGTTGGCGGTAGCATGGTCTGAGGTTTGCGACTCGGGACGTATGTTCAACCTCGATGCTTCGCGTCTTGGTTGTACAAAAGCTCCGAGTCGAAAACCCCAGCCCATGTTACAGTCAACTCATCATAATAACTTATAATGCTTGTCTTCATTGGATTTTGTCATCAGCAAAAAGGACAACAATAAAATGAAAGTTGATTTCTGTGCTGCTCTCTTGAATTATGACATGTATTATTTCTGTTTATAACTTTTCCCGTCCGTTTGGCAGATTAACACAAATATCACTACAGCATTTTTGGTACAAAGTAAAATGATATTAGGCGGTGAAGTTGGAGATTGAGATCTAGCGAATTCAAATTTCGAGTTATCCATATTGTATCACTTAACAACTATGGTGACATAACGCAAGGCAATATGATGCCATATGACACCTATCAAAGTAACATCTTGTTTAAATCAGGAGTGTGGGGGCTGTGAATCGCAGAAGAGGTGTGTTGTTGCTGAACTCGCCCTTGGGAACAACTTGGCCATCCTTCACTCGAGAAAAGATGTCCGCAAGGGGAGGGGAGTTGTAGTACATTCATGACCCTCCTCCCACTCATATTTTAAAATTTAGCATCCTAGTGAAGGTATGATATACAATGATTACATTTCGCGGAACACTTGTTGTCTTACTGAGACTAAATAAAGCCTTAAAATAGTATTTACAGGTTTTTCTAAATTTTGGTTTAGGCAGACCTAAGAAAGTTGACGGATTCTGAAAACTTCTCTCAGGAATGGTCCAAAATGAACTTTTGTTGCTACTTTTGAGGTATTATAGTTTACCTCACATTCTTCAACCTAGAAGATGAGAAGAGACTGAATCTTAGTTCAGAACAGACAAAAGGTGCATTATACGTTTATAAGGGGTAGTCTCAAATGGCCATGATCAGGAATGACTGTTATTTAACCCTTTACCCAACGTAATGACCAAAACCGGCAAGCGCTATATACAAAAATCAACATTCAGTTTTCAATAATTTTTTTATTTTTGTCTCAAAAACATAGCTTATGACCCCTCATTGGAACGAGCTCGATGAGCTCGTTCCAATGAGGCGTCATAAGCTATGTTTTTGAGACAAAAAATGAAAATATTTAGTTATTCAAGAATTTTGATTGCAGGTGTCGCTGCTTTCGTGTTAGGTAAAGGGTTAAACCTTGACAACTATTGACTATTTGAAGATAGTTTAGATGTCAAATGCCATTCCGCACGGTTTCCCCTGCCCCAGACAGTCTAAACAGACTTATAGGAGTGTGGAGGAAAACACTTTTGGAGCTTTGGAGAAAATTAGCCGCTTCGACCACCCACCCCCATCATATGTGCCTGGCAATTTTTTTCCACCCCTACCCCTGGTTTGCCCGGCAGAAACTTGTTTATAATATGTTTTAACTCATAAACAGTTTTTTTTTAAAAAAATGTAACTCTGGCAAACGTCACCAGTAGCACCATAATTGCTAAGAAGGTTCAGTACTAATTTAATCCAACAGCACTCAAAGTTCGGACTAAAAATGGATTAATCTATTTGAATTCTTTGAACTATATTGTAATATCGAGGAGGTTCAATGATAATTTGAATAATTTTGTAATAGAGATGAGTTTCAGTAATAATTTAATTATACAGCCTCGGGGATGTGATTAAATCATTATTTTTCCTCTCCACTACTATCATTTGAAAAAAGTCAACAAAAGCATATCATGCGACCCCCATTGGAACGAGCTCGTCGAGTTCGTTCCAATGAGGGGTCACATGATATGATTTTGTTGAAATTTTAAAGAAAAAAAAAATGAAAAAGCAATGGGCATGCGTTGGGTAAAGGACTATAAGTTCACATGAAACGACAGATAAGCGTAGTTTAAAGAACAACCTCACAAAACATCACTCACCTACACTATAACGAAAATACTGTATCAACACTTAGCGTGTACACCATGCACAGCTACTTAAGCCAGCCGAGCATTATGACATCTCCCACACATATTATTCCTTCTCCTCAAAAAAGTACTTCACGTTCGCATGCTAGTACAATAACAAGTTCGCAACTGGCAGGCATTAAGCAAACAGCTTACAATTAGTCGAAAAAAATAACACAACGTTCCAGCAATCGTGTTCATTCATACTCACCTATTCGTTATTTATCTGTATATTGTATGAAGATATTCTGCAGAGTATTGTGTGGCGAAGAAGGAAACAATATGAGAAAAAAAACCTCGTAAACCCGAAAACAGGAACTAAAAATGCATCGATGAAACCATTTGAACACTCATCTTCTTCATCTTCAAAGATTTAAATATATTAGAACACTCGTTACAGGTACAAGCCATGTAAATTCAAAGTTGAGTCTTGTAATTGGAAAAGGGGTGAATAATGAACATGGCTGAACGAGACTGCAGGGTTTCTTGTTAGGTTTACACAATTTACAGTTCTACACATGTCACAGTCTCAATTCAATTCGGTTTATCAATTCATCTACCCTAATACCAGTACCCGGGGAACACATATACAACACATTCTAAATATTGATGGTTTAGTTTGTTGAGAGAGCATGTAGAAAACAATTTGCAATACAGTATAGCACACAGGCTAATCGGGGATAGGTTTGTTGTGGTGTCCACCGAGATCCAGTTGTTGTGTTTAAAGGGTGGTTAAAAACACGAAATCGTCCTCTATAATGAACCGTTTCAAATTGTTACACCGAAATGTATTGCAATATACAATATAGCCCGGAGCAAATGGATGAATCTATTTTGATGATTAGTAGTAATAATAATTTAACCCTCCAAACCTACAGCTTCAATCTAGGGCCAGGGCAGGTTTCGAAATTCAATTCGATTCTAAATCGCTCAAATGATTCGATTCGGGCCGATTCTATTGGCGCTGGTGCGGAAGTTTTGGAATCATTGGGTGTTTTCAAAATCCTACTAAGCGTTTTCTCATCAGGTCGCCTTTACAGGAGACCTGGTGAGAGAAGAAGAGATCAAATGGCCGACGATCAGAAATAGGATGGCCAAAGCGTGAGTTGGGATGAATCTGTATACACTAGCCACCTGATTCTGGTCGATTACGGTCGTAAAGAAATCTGGTTAAATTCACTTATACGTGTTTGATGTATTCAAAATTAATGGTTGCTTACAGCCTGAGTGTGTGCCAAATACATCTTTGGTTCTACAGGGAATGACAGGTAGACAGCCAATCTGGCTATGTCATCCCCTGGGGGTATACATATTTACGTCAATAAGTGTTCTGTAATTTTGTTCATTGTTTCTATGTTGCATTATGCATTATGTGTGCTCCTAATAAAGTATATATCTATCTAAGACGTTCCGCTTCTGAAACTACGTTGATTCCTTTCTGAAATATTCGCATTTTTGATTGACGTGCCCTAACAGACGAGTCGCCGTTAATACCAATACTTGGGTGAGGAGCTGTACGATTCAATTCGAAATACGATTTGACTCTATTTGGGATTGCCTTCGACCCAGAATGTGAGATTCGCGGGGGCTTATTTCATTTGCTGAACGGTTCTTCTTGAAGTGTGGTGTCAAATTAAGCAACTTTCAAAAAGCGATGATTTGTGAACCCATTTGAGATTTTGTCACCAAAGCGATATGGATGGCATTTGCAAACATGTCTTGATGGGCAGTTCCCCGTGCAATCCAGTGACCAGTCAGACGATTCTGAAACAACCCAAAAAACTCCAAATGATATACTCTCTGAAAGAAATGACTCGATGGGACTGATTTACGAACCTATTCAAGATATTGTTACCAAAAGCTGTGTATGAAATTCAAAAATGATTCGTGGAACAGTTCTCCTAACAGTGTTCTCATAAGGCTGGCAGAATGTGACTTTGCATTCGTGATGTACGAAAATATATGCCTATGACCTACTATGGAATGTAAGGCGGACGCAAGACTTACGTATGGACGACAAGGAGGACGCAGCCTATTCTATCCCCACCCACAACGTGAGTAAAAATGGGGCAGATAATGATATAGTCAGAGGCTGCAGCAATTCCTGTGGCGATTAGATGTTTATCTTTATTTGTGTGTTTATAGGGTTTTAACGACACTTTCGACAGCCAATAATTTAATTCTGCAGCTGCATAGACTGAAAATGAATTAATCTATCTGATTTCTTTGAACTATTTTGTAATATCGAGGAGGTTAAGTGATAATTTGAACAATTTTGTAATAGGGATATACGGTAAATCCCAAAATTTTGATTACAAAGCATAGAATATACTGTACAACACAGAGTTCCTTTTATAAACAATTTAACTCTTAACCTGCTGAGTATTTTTAATTTTTTTATCAAATCTAGTCATGGCTGCTATGAAGCAGCCATGACTAAATTTGTTGAAAAATTCTTAAACATTTTTACTCACGACATTTACTCACGAAATCGCTGGTCTAAAAGTTGAATGAATGAAGTTTGTTCAACAATATACCATATTCACATGTTGATACAATTTGCAGTGCAAAATTTGATAAAATGTGCTTATTTTTACTAATTGTAGTAGCAAGAAATTTCCCATCCTGGGCAGGAATATCTGCCAGCAGCATGCAAGGAGATAATTTGTAAAAGCCGGAAAATGAGAGTGATGTTTTTACATCAACATTATGAAGTTTTATAGCATAGAGTTATTTCTTGATAAGTGTCGTCTGCCGATTCAACTGTCAAACAACTACCCAGATTATATGACTTTGCTGTCATTATTCTTAAAACAATCAGTGGTAGAGCACTTGCTCGAACAAGTCATGGGCGTGTGGACTCAACTTCAGACTTCTTGAAGTTAAAAGTTGCTAATTCAATCCTCTATCATGTAGAGGTTTTCAATAAAAAGGGCCCTGGAACATTCCACAAAATGGTAAGATAACCCTGCAAGTCAAGTGGATCGTGTTTGTGAATAATTGATCAATCTTGTAGAATGTATAAGTGAATCCCTCCCACTTCAAAAATGTTTACTTCAAAATCGATGATAGTACAAAAGGTATAACCCCAAGGCTCTCATGTCGTAACTTGGGTAGGTTACGTACTAAAGGTTTAAGTCCGCAGCAGTTGCTGAATCGTCCACTCTTTTGTTGGTACAGACCAGGAGTGGCGGCAGTAAAAGAGGCTTGTAAAGGTAACGCATGGTTATCAATGAAGCAATGATACCTACCCTCAGGTAGTGAAGTAGAGGTTAAAAACTTTGACCTCATCCATTGTTATTCATTCGTATATAATATGTCTCTCCCACGCTCAATAGTTGGATAGTTGTATATCTAACAGCTAACTGTTGGATATTTTACATCTATTGAACTATCCATCAACAAAATGTTTTTAAGTAGGATAAATAACTCGTTGATGCTGGATAGGCGAGAGAGAGCACCCCATCTCGGGCCTAACGACCCTCCTATTTGGAGCTTTCTTTCCACATAATTAACGAGTTGATGTTGGATACGCGAGAGAAAGCCCCCCCCCCCCCCCCCCCCCCCCCCCGTCGAGGCCGCAAGGCCTGGATGCTTTCTCTCGCGTATCCAATATCAACGATTTATTTATCCTACTTAAATACTTTTTTTAAAAAACAGTCTCGGTCTTTCAAGCATGTATTCATCCATATGATGTATGTGCTGTGCTCATATTATTAGCTATCACATAAGCACATATCGGAAAGATCAACAGACAGTCGCACGTATTTATATTTTGAGATGATTAAGATTTGGTTTGTCGTATTCCGTCTCGTTGCCGAGGTCAGATCGTCGGATCACGCGAGTCGCCGAAGGCCACAGTAATCTGTTTATTATATGCCGTTATGGTAATTCACCTTTCACACGAGAAATCAATATAAGGGTAAACAACGCAGAATTGTAGCTAGAACTTCATTTATTTACAAACAAACAACACTTGTAAAAATTATGGGGACTTCACAAGTTAGCGTTTCAAAGTATCCAACGTGTCAGGGCAAAGCCAGCCTAAATATAGGGGCAAGGGACCTCATATTTAAAGATATTGTAAGTTCAAAATATATTCCGCATCAAGGCGAAAAACCCACGTGAATTTCACTTCTCTGTAAAGCTGGACATAGAAAAAACACACGTGGTGTATATCCAGCTTTAGCGCAGGGACGCAGGGGAGAAACGGTATGTTAGATAAGGTCTAATCTCGTTTAATTTATACAGTAGTCGGAGTCTTACGAGACGTAATCGGTTGATGTCAAGATGTCGTCACGGTAAATTGAGAAATGAGATTCTAAAAGATAGAAATGTCGTGTCATCATAAGTTATAACAATCATGGCAAGAACGAATCGGTTTTCTAGACAAGTGAAGTCAGCGTTAAGTCACGCGTGAGATAACTTGTATTGATTCTGCCTCGATACACGTCATCTCCCACCGTTTTGACAGGTGGACAGATGAGCGTCGGTCCACCTGACAGTTTAGGGTAAAAAGTATATATACCTGGAAGAGCAGAGCATTAGACACACACTTGGGGTCACACACGCGTTGGTGAAGTCCAGGACAGGCGGGCTCTGTTTCCTGGCATAAGGGTACCTTCGATCACAGGACCCTGAAACGGCTGGAATCGCCAGAGAGGGCATTCCATGATTGATTTAGCTTAAAGTTGATAGGCGGCTACGGGGCCGAATTCGTGAGAAGGAACACCCCAGGTGGAACGTTAAAGTTTAGATTGTCGAGTAGCGGGTATCGTCCTGCAATAGTCAGAAGTGTAGGTTAATTGTATTGTGCGTATTAACCCTTTGAAGCGTCAGCCTGATTGCGTTCTGAGTAGTTTATTTTGCTGTCGGAACATCGTAATACCGACTGGAGATCGGTGTGAGTGACAATTTCGCCCTAGCACAAAAAGGGGCATCTGTGAATCGTGAATTCAACCAGGAACGGTGGATATTTCAATAGGACTTTCACGGAGGACTTTCAAAAGGCACATAAGGTATGAGTAGACAATATCTGACCCAAATCAGAAGTACGGTGGTTTATAGATGACGAACATTGCTGGTCGGAACCCTCCGACAGCCAGAGGTACAGTTACGCGCAGACGTTGACATTTGAGCCTAAGCGGGTGAAGCTCTTATGGCGAGCTCACAGTAATAACATTTCAGATTTGTGAAGCTCTTATGGCGAGCTCACGGTAGTAACATTTCCAGTGTGTAGACTATAGTGCCAGTACAGGGCTATAGAATGACTATATGATTTTTTAGAATTATTTAACCGTAGTGACCCATTTTCTGTGAAAAGAATTGAATTGTTGATTGTTGAAATATTGAAACGGATTTATTTTTATGTGTAAATAAAAGAATCGTTGTTACTTTAAATCATTCTTTCCATTATACAGCCTGAAGTGATTAGGAATCACACCTAACGGAAATCGAACCTATTTCAGGACAATTTGGCAGAGAAGGAATCACGGCGTCGGTCTAACTCAGCTCTCTGCGCCGAGTTCGCGACACTTGGATTCCGACCCTCCACGTTGGTCTAATTTTCCCGCAACTTCATCAGCGGGACTAAATAACCCCACGTCAGCCCAGGCCTTACGGGGCCTTAGGTGTCCCTGACATTGATTGGCGAGCGCTAACCAGGATATTTCTAAAAAGGTAAAAAATGGCTATATGGAAATTTTGTTTTATTTTAACGGCGGTTCTGTTTAGGTTTTGACGCGTTCGGTCAGTCGATGCCGTTCGAGGGTTTAATATCGCAATACAGTAGTCCCCAAAAGGATACTTAATAGCCACTATAACTGCGGTAGGTTTCAGAATATTTGGTGCGTTTAATTACGTTAAATTACAGAGGTAAATTAGGATCAATTGCCATATTTTTTTTTTCTTTCTTTCTTTTCCTTCTTCATTCTTTCTGACGAGTGTTGAAGATAGAAAGAAAAAATCAAAATGGATGTTGTTACACCCCTCGCCCAACTGGTATCATTAGGCAAGGAAATGGGCCTTGAGGGAGCTGAACTTCAGAAGTTCGTTAAAGATGAGCAGAAACGTGAGGCCAAGGAGATTGCCTTACGTAATGACGCAAAAGAGCGAGAGATCCAATTAGAACGAGAGCGCGAGAAGGAGGCAAGGGAGGCAGAACGGGAGCTCGAACGACAGAGGCACGAGAGAGAATTAGAGCTCCTCAGAGCAAGGGCCGATGTGGAGAATGAAAGTCGGCGCTCAGGGGATGGGAGTGCAGGGGTAGCAATTCATGCCCCACGCCCCCATCTCGCTCATTTCAATGAAAACACAGATGACTTGGACTCGTACTTGGAGAGGTTCGAGCGTTTTGCCTCCAGTCAAATGTGGCCAGAAGACACATGGGCTATGTGTTTGAGCCCTTTGTTGTCAGGTAAAGCCCTCGAGGCTTATACCAGTATGCCTCCTGCACTCCTTAACGACTACAGTGAGCTGAAGAATGCCATCCTTCGGAGATACCAGCTCACTGAAGAAGGATTCCGGACCAAGTTCCGAGAAATTAAGCAGGAGAAGGGAGAAACAGTACCTCAGTATTTTGCCCGGGCTAGGCGGTACTTTGACCGCTGGACTGATCTCGCAGAAGTGAATGAGTCGTATGGAGCCCTGCGAGATCTATTTCTCCGAGAGCAGTTTTTAACTACATGCTCCAAGGAATTGGGCCTGTTCATCAAGGAAAGGGGTCCGCCCACCTATGATGAGATGGCAACTGTGGCAGAACGCTACATCGAGGCCCACGGTGGGAGTGTAAACGCACCCAAATTGGCTAGGGGTGGGGCAAACGGGTTGGCAATGGCACCCGTAAGGCAACACCACCCCGACCCTCCTGCGTCGCAGACCAGCCGGAAGGGGAGCGCTCCCAAGGACACCACTTGTTTTATCTGCAACAAGCGGGGTCATATTGCCAGGGACTGCTGGCAGAAGCAGGTAAGGACCACTGGGAACATTAGACCACCTCAGCAGGGGGCCGGGAACGCAGCGCCAAGGGGTTGGAAGTACGGTGACCGCGTAGATCCAGGGCCCAGTAGGCAGACGGCAGCGTTCTGTCAAACTATCGGTCCAGAACACAGTCCCCTCCGGGAATGTATACAAGAGGGAGAATTAAGGCTGGAAGGCGGGAAGGTTGTCCCGATAATAAGTGGCATGTGTGAGAGGCTCACAACTTCGCAGGAGAAGGTTGATATGCCAGTGTACCCAGGGTATGTGGGACAAAGGGAGATCCGTCTGCTCCGGGATTCTGGGTGCTCCTCTGCAGCGGTTAGAAGGCAACTGGTTGACGACAAGCAATTGTTGGGTCGTGACCATTTGTGTATTTTGATAGATGGGACCGTTAGAAGGTTCCCCATCGCGAGGATAACGGTGGATACCCCATTTTATCGTGGCGAAGTGGAAGCCATGTGCATTGAATCACCTGTGTATGACCTGGTCACAGGTAATATCCCAGGGGTGAGGGCAAGCCCTGATGAGTTATGGTCCAGGGGTAGGGGGCCAAGTTATGGCCCAACGAGGGCAAAGGAAGTTCAAGTCGGTGGGCAAGGACCCCCGGCGGTTGCACTCGGTAACGTACCGAGTAAGGAAGGGAAGGTTCCCAGGGGGAACCAGTCCGATGGTCCAGGGGATGGCCCCTACACGACGAAATGTCGCAAAGTTTCAAGGGAGACGACTCCTGTCCAATTAGGGAGAAGGGGCCGCAGGCGGTCCAGGCTAAACGCCAAACGGCGAGGGAACCCAATGGGGTCATTGGGGAAAGACCCTCAAGCAAATTTATGTGGGGGAGTTGAGCTCCCCCAGAAGTCGGTGTCACCTGTGTGGAGAGGGGAGGCCAGACCCACGCAAATGGCTGGGCAAACTCCTCCAGAATTGAGAGGGCACGGGTCAACACAAGTTGAGTGTGTCAAAGTGGATGGGACCGCTAAGGTGGGCGCCCAGGTGACCGAGAAAAGGGTCCACAAATCAAAGGAGAAGCATCCTAGGTGGCGCAGACCACGTAGAGAGTGCCGGGGGCGCACAGCGCCCAATGTGCGCAAGAAGTCGCAATGGACCGGGGGGTCGACGGCACAAGGGCCAAGGACGGCCAGTGTCGTTCGAACGACGGTAATCGCCGGTACGAGTGAGCCTGGGGGATATAGCGCCAAGGGAAGCTCTTGGGAATGCGACAACGACATGGTATGGGGACCCTGGTGGAATACCCGTAGAAATGGCGGGGCGAGAAGTAGGGGTGTGTCAAGGGTTACCCAAGGGGATACTGGGAACCGGGCCCCTACCAATGGTCGGTGGTTATAAAGAAGCAATAGTTGGGTGGCTGTGGGCCTGGTGTCTGGGACGGGGGCTCCAGTCGCAAATATTTTTGTTGGTGAGGTGATGGGCTTCGTAAACTCGGTGTTAAGGCCCGGAAGGAATTTTCTTATTTTAGTATTATTATTGCTCTGACTGCTGACTAGAGTTGGTTGTGAGTGCGAATGTGAGATACACTGCCCTGTCTGTCGCGTGTGCGTGGACGGGGAGCATGTGTGTCGAGTTTTGTAAGTGTGGGATACACTAACCCCGTCTGTCGCAAAGGCGCGGTCGGGAAATCTGCGTGTTGAATGTGTGAGTGTGTGAGGCACAATTTTAACCCCCTGGTCGAGCTTTGCGAGGGTGAGGCTCAACATAATGCAGGGGTCGTTTGCCCCTTCACAAGACATAGGGGAACGGGAGGCGAAGTTATACTCCGTTGGAATTAACCCGTCTGACGCAAAGGCGCGGACGGTGTTACTCGTCGGAGTGAGTGCCAAGTGAACTGTTTGCAAAATGGGCGAACGTGTATAAAAATGTGTATGTTTAGGTGTAAATATATAGTATTACAGAGAGAGAGAGTGCTGCAAATCTAAGAGTAAGGCTACTCTCCATATGTAAACCCGCAAGACGGGAGCATGTGGTAGCGTGTGTGTCGTGGGAATCGGTATGGCCGACGCATGAGCCCGGTCATGAACCCCACGACCACTAGGGTACAGTTTTGTAGTCTAGAACATGATGGTAGATCGTAAAAAGGTGTGAGAGGCGAGCGTGCGTGGCTTTGCCCCTTGCGTTTTAAGAGATACACAGGGTGTTTCTCTCGGGAAGGGAGTTGTCAGGGCAAAGCCAGCCTAAATATAGGGGCAAGGGGCCTCATATTTAAAGATATTGTAAGTTCAAAATATATTCCGCATCAAGGCGAAAAACCCACGTGAATTTCACTTCTCTGTAAAGCTGGACATAGAAAAAACACACGTGGTGTATATCCAGCTTTAGCGCAGGGACCCAGGGGAGAAACGGTATGTTAGATAAGGTCTAATCTCGTTTAATTTATACAGTAGTCGGAGTCTTACGAGACGTAATCGGTTGATGTCAAGATGTCGTCACGGTAAATTGAGAAACGAGATTCTAAAAGATAGAAATGTCGTGTCATCATAAGTTATAACAATCATGGCAAGAACGAATCGGTTTTCTAGACAAGTGAAGTCAGCGTTAAGTCACGCGTGAGATAACTTGTATTGATTCTGCCTCGATACACGTCATCTCCCACCGTTTTGACAGGTGGACAGATGAGCGTCGGTCCACCTGACAGTTTAGGGTAAAAAGTATATATACCTGGAAGAGCAGAGCATTAGACACACACTTGGGGTCACACACGCGTTGGTGAAGTCCAGGACAGGCGGGCTCTGTTTCCTGGCATAAGGGTACCTTCGATCACAGGACCCTGAAACGGCTGGAATCGCCAGAGAGGGCATTCCATGATTGATTTAGCTTAAAGTTGATAGGCGGCTACGGGGCCGAATTCGTGAGAAGGAACACCCCAGGTGGAACGTTAAAGTTTAGATTGTCGAGTAGCGGGTATCGTCCTGCAATAGTCAGAAGTGTAGGTTAATTGTATTGTGCGTATTAACCCTTTGAAGCGTCAGCCTGATTGCGTTCTGAGTAGTTTATTTTGCTGTCGGAACATCGTAATACCGACTGGAGATCGGTGTGAGTGACAATTTCGCCCTAGCACAAAAAGGGGCATCTGTGAATCGTGAATTCAACCAGGAACGGTGGATATTTCAATAGGACTTTCATGGAGGACTTTCAAAAGGCACATAAGGTATGAGTAGACAATATCTGACCCAAATCAGAAGTACGGTGGTTTATAGATGACGAACATTGCTGGTCGGAACCCTCCGACAGCCAGAGGTACAGTTACGCGCAGACGTTGACATTTGAGCCTAAGCGGGTGAAGCTCTTATGGCGAGCTCACAGTAATAACATTTCAGATTTGTGAAGCTCTTATGGCGAGCTCACGGTAGTAACATTTCCAGTGTGTAGACTATAGTGCCAGTACAGGGCTATAGAATGACTATATGATTTTTTAGAATTATTTAACCGTAGTGACCCATTTTCTGTGAAAAGAATTGAATTGTTGATTGTTGAAATATTGAAACGGATTTATTTTTATGTGTAAATAAAAGAATCGTTGTTACTTTAAATCATTCTTTCCATTATACAGCCTGAAGTGATTAGGAATCACACCTAACGGAAATCGAACCTATTTCAGGACAATTTGGCAGAGAAGGAATCACGGCGTCGGTCTAACTCAGCTCTCTGCGCCGAGTTCGCGACACTTGGATTCCGACCCTCCACGTTGGTCTAATTTTCCCGCAACTTCATCAGCGGGACTAAATAACCCCACGTCAGCCCAGGCCTTACGGGGCCTTAGGTGTCCCTGACACAACGTTGACAGCATTCAGTCTTTCATTCTTCTACATCAGAGTCAGATTCACGCATTAGATCAGCAATAAAGCGCGGGGGCTTAAAAACTCCTCTACATAGGGCCGAGGTGAGTGGGTGTCCAGCGCGAAAAAGTCAATTTTTTTCTCTCATCAAATTTATACATTTTTTCTGTTTTAATCTATCTGGATACACTTTTACGTAATTTAATGGTGCTAGTAGCATGACTGATAACCAGCTGATGTAACTCACATTTGGTGAGATGCTGACCATCAAGCAGTTTGTGGTCAATATTGCCCATCCTTAACCTGTTTTCAGCGGGTTTAAACCAGCATTGCATAAAGAAAAATCAAGTGTTCAATCAAATAAATCATTTATGTGACAAAAAACAACAAGAACAAACAAATAGCGAGGAAAGACACTTGTGAAAACCTGAAAATAGGATCATATATTGCCCTGAGGCTTCTAATCTTCTGATACTTGTTCAATACACCGCAGTTCTACATTACACATTGATGTCTGTACATTGCATTGCCAACAGTTCTTTTAGATCAATACAAAATGAGAATGTAGTAGAAAACGGAATAGTTAGAAATTAATTTCACATCCCGTAACATCTCTACTTTAGATGCAAGGACTAACACTCTTCATATTCACAGGATATGTACCAACACTATATAGAGGTACTGGTATCGGTAACAACATGGTGATTCACTACAAATTTAAGCAGTAGACCGGTTGCCCACAGAGTGGTGCCGCGCCGGTAACCCATGATTCACGATGAATTTGATATTTGTTAGGGTTCAAGTCAAAGTATATAATCAAGTTTGTAAACTCCTCCAGAAAATCATTGTGCTGGCTGGTGCTGGTGGGTTAGAAAGATACTACCAATACAGTGTACGTGTATACCCTATAGGCTATTGCCTTTTTCTACTCCATCAACCCATCTGAACTCACCTCCAAGATCTCATTGAATCTAAGTTCAATTCTAATGGTCACTCCAAGTGTTCTAAGAATGACTTAATATTGCTAGGTTTTGTTGAATATTGATTGAGTGGCAAAAAACCCACATTGACAACATTGTGTCAGGGAGCTACGTCCTTCACCTCTACTTAAGTGAATGAATATAATTGAGATTGTCAGCTCAATAACCCATGCTAAAACGTAATAAGATATAATTTGAAACAATTAGGTACCATTAACCCTTTACCCAACGCAGACGATATCAAAATTTATTATTTTAAATATACTTTTTTAAAAAATTTTCAAAAAATTTCAACAAAACCATATCATGTGACCCCTCACTGGAACGAGCTCAATGAGATCGTTCCAATGAGGGGTCACATGATATGGTTTTGTTGAAATATTTTGAAAAAGTTAATTTTTTCAACTGCTCAATTTGCATATTACGCGGGCGGATGCGGGCGATTCCTTAGGTAAAGGGTTAAATTATTGCAGACATGAAATATTTATCTTATTTATCTCTGGTTTTGCTCAAAATCTGCTCTAGTTTTTTTTTCTTTCCGTGTTGTTAGAAAGAGTGGAATAGCAAAAACAGATCAGTAATATGTCTAAAAATCGGGACAGTTTTGTGTTGAGGATTCCTTTTAGGGGGTTGAACTGGGTAGAAGGGGGTTCCCCAAATGAAAAAGGAAAAAAAAAAAATTCCTCCCCAAAATGGGGTGGTTGTTTTTTCAGACCCGTGTAGAATAATTTTTTGAAGACCCCACCCCCTTGAACAAAGTAAGAAAACAAAGATATTTTATTGTGATTATCCCTTTACCCAACGCAGACGATATCAAAATTTATTATTTTAAATATAATTTTTTAAACATTTTCAAACAATTTCAACAACACCATATCATGTGACCCCTCGATGGAACGAGCTCAATGAGCTCGTTCCAACGAGAGGTCACATGATATGGTTTTGTTGCCATGTTTTGAAAAATAATATTTTTTCAACTACTGAATTTGCATATTACGCGGGCGGATGTGGCCGATTCGTTGGGTAAAGGGTTAATAGGGGTTAGTACATATAAAACTGGTTAAGAACCATATTAGGAATTCACGCTATTCATAGTGTTTATTTACACAGATGAAGCGTACCTAGAACCGGTTGGTAACATGGGCGTTCTCCAGTGCCGTCCTCGTTCTGAGACCAGCCATCTGATACGGAATCGGAAAACCACTCGGTGAGATCCGACGATCAAAATTCGATGGGTGAAAAACACGGCTTATCATTGACAGGTATACAATAAATTTATTTATTTGTATTTAGGGTGACTTTCAGCATCAATGACTAGATCGTGACCGTAACAAAACTATGAAGTTAAGTTTAGCCAGTTGTGAAAACCTATGCTGCCCACTTGAGCGGACTTTCCGCTCACGCGTTAGTTACAGAGTCTTCTTTTACTGGTAAAACAGAGCTCATTTTAACTGGTTAAGTGCTAGGAGACTACTACCGGGGCTTTGCAGAAAATGAGGGTACCACAGCAAAAGCCATCGTTTTCCTTGTTCATGTTTCATATTCAGTCAAACACAAATATTATTTTGTTTATATAAGTTTGTTGTATCACAAATTATTGAAGAGTACCTGATACTTCAATAATTTGTAATAAATCAAATTTTGATGGACAAATTCAGACCACCAAAAATAATGGAGCCATTAACCAGTTAACAGTAAACAAACATTGCTGTAGTTCCTGGGATTCCCACTGGAAGGGACGCAAAAGTTGCAGCTAATGGACCTCCGTACTCATCCTTGAGCTCCAGTACCTGCATCTTAACGAGAGCATCTTACCTTTTTCCAGATTGTTTGTTTTGCTGTTGTTTGTGTACATACTCCACAATGTGAGTGCATTAGCGTATATACTCCTTGAGATCACTCAAGAGTCGATATAAACTTTTGACGAAGAGGGAACCGGCCCAAACAGAGTCAACTTGGAAAGTATAAATACACGATAATACCATAGTGTGTTTTGATATGTTTGATATCTCAACGAGTTGAAAGTGAGTTTTTTTCGCGAGGCTTGCCGAGCGAAAAAAACTCACTTTCAACGAGTTGAGATATCAAACATATCAAAACACACTATGGTATTGTTGTATTTATCTTATACCGACCATTTTTGTTCTTTTCTGCATTTTTAAAAGGGTTTTGGGGATGATTTCGTGTCAAAATGTCGACTCATCTGGAGTCTCCAATCTATATGACATAGGGGTATGTGTTATAGATAATCTATAACACATGGGCTATATCTTCAACAGGTATAAGATAAATGTATATAAGTTAAGATTTTAAGTTTTCAAGAGAGTTAGAATCACTTTCAGGGAGATAAGAAATGTAGACTTATTTCAAATATAAAAATGGTTAAACTGAGAATTTTATAACATTCGGGAACACAGAGGAAATATACTGCACATGGAGATTGGATTATCACAAAACAATCGCACAGAAAACAAATCCAAAAATATTTAAATGTGCATAGAAAGTAGAAGCAGTGTTTCAGTTAATGGACTTCTGTGATATCCATGTACTGAAACGCTGCTGAGCTTCTTATCTTTATGAAAGCATGTGGGTTGAAATTTCCTCTCTGTTCATATTTTCATGATAATCCACTTCCCACTTCCTGAAAAAAATCACGTCCAAATATACAGGCAACAGAAGGAATTTGGAGGAAGGCATGACATACACTGATCTCAACACACAAATAGATTGCTTGAACGTTCATTAATTTTTAATTAAAAATCTGTTAATGTATCCATCATCTTCTGTGGGTGGGCGCAGGGGCGTAACTATGAGAAGAGGTGTAGGGGGTATGACACCCCAATACTTTTTCACTCGGGACATTTTCTTCAGGATTTCAGTCTAAGATATTAATTATATCAGCTTGTAATCATTTAGTTTGTTATATCACAAATTATTGAAGAGTGCCCGAGGGCACTCTTCAATAATTTGTAATAAAACAAAGGTTGATGAACAAATTCATACCACCATGCTCATTCCTTTTTGTTAGTGGGTAATATTCGACCAGAATGTGTTCCCTGCCAGCAGGTGTTGTCAATGGAGCACATGTTTTTACATTGCACTGATTTTACTCATGTTAGAGGGAAGTTTTTTTACAGTTGGATCTCTCAGATATTATTTTATCATACGAGCCCGCACAAAATTCTCTTATTTTTGAAAGTAATCAACCTTTTTAATAATTTTAATATTATTTTTATTCTTTTAAATGCTTATTCATTCATATCTATTTCACAGGTTGATTTACACAGCATATTTTGAACAACTGGTCTCATTTTCTCATTTCTGTGTCCTCTCCTCAGTTTTATCCCTCACATTTCATATTTCAACGACTCTTTTTAATTACTTCATGGTGGATAATAATCGTTTTTAAAAACATACTTTTCATCGCCACGATATGGCATTAGGTGATGATGTGGCGTTAAGCACCAATAAATAAATAAATAAATAAATAAATAAATAAATAAATAAATAAATAAATAAATAATGTATTCAGTTTCTCAAAAGACTACATTTGATTCTTGGACTTGTGTCACACACAGTCGGTCATAGAAATGGAGGTCTGTAGTACCCGTTTTGGGCCATTGGTGGCCAAGCATGCCCACATGGCCAGCTTTTATCTTCAAATTAGTAGAAAAACGGTCTGGTTATCTCCCCTGAAATTGTCATTTTGGGTACTAGAAATTAGCATTACGGAGATGGGAAAGCTTTACAATTCCTAAAATTAAATAAAATGTTCAAAATTCACATTATGGAGGCGCATGACATCTGAAAGTTCAATGTATTTTCTTTATGGTGGTTGTTGAATGATTCCAGTTTACCATCTGAGTTTTGTTCCCCTGCCATTTATAAAATGTACTGTTTTAAAAAAGTGTCTCCATTGCCTTTTGCCCATCTGTGTACGCTTTTGGTTTGACAGATGGCTGGGAAGAGCAACAGTTTGGAAAATATGATCTTGTGTCTACACTCTGGTAAACATATCTATCAGACACAAGTGTTGACTTTTAATTTCCTTTGATGCCCAAAGTCTGTAAAATCTTATCTCATATCTTGGCCGATTATCTGTGGCGCGGTGACGTTGTGGTAACCGGTTCTCGTCAGTCAGATCACCGAAGTTAAGCAACGTCGAGCCCGGTTAGTCCTTGGATGGGGGACCGTCTGAGTGATCAATTCGGACTCTCGCGTTGTGCCCTTGGGCAAGGCACTTAACCCCGATTGTCCACATGGGGGCACGATGGCGCCGTGTACTAAGGCGTACTGCACGTCGATGGTGCGCATGTCTTCAACCAATCTAACCCCGCCTGTGTTGCAATGTGGAGTTACGATGTTGGGGAGCTGGCAGCTGCACGTCGTTGCTCGGTGGTTCTCCCCGGGTACTCCGACTTCCTCCGCCCTTAAAACTGCCACCGACACGATATAACCTTGACTGTTAAAGTGTCGTTAAACCTTAATAAAATAAATAAATAAATAAATAATCTGTGAAGCAATTAGCTGATGGGTTCTGGTTGTCGGTAAGGGGAGAAAACCGTAGACTGGAACCAGTCAGCTGAAGTGGAAAAAGCTCGGTATGATTTGGAGACCCGCCACGGCACGTGTTAATTGGATAAGTTGCGTCACGACTACTGCATGGGCATTTTATTTATTACTTGATTTTTTTAACTATAATCCCAACTGACTAATGTTTCAACTGCATTATCAAGGCATGCCTTCGACGAAGGCATGCCTTGATTATGTAGTTGGAATATTAGTCAGTCGGGACCTGAATCATCACAGTCGGAACAAATTAGCTGAGTGTTATAGACTTTGCACAATCAAAGCAATTTTTCTTCCATAACGTTAAGTTGGCAGATTTATTTTAAAAGAATTTGGCAATTTTGAGGGTATGCTGATGATGTATACATTCTACACGACGATTCGTGTAAAATATTAACCGGATATCTAATTATTGTTATCCAGGAATAAGTGCTACACGTGACGTTCAGCCGCCTAACCATGCTCTCTATACCTATCAAAGTTTGTTACAAAGACAAGTTAGAAAACTTAGGCATTTTGTATCAAGCGGGTACGAACAGCAGATACTGATATTAATTATTTTTGATAATTATAAAACCTATCTGATCGTCCCAGATGGTCCTGCTCACACCTATCTGATCGTCCCTTATAGTCCTGTTCATATCGAGATTTCTCCATCTGACCAAATGTTTTCCTACGATTTTGGAACGAAGATAGAGGCATCTTTCCAAATGTGTATTGCACGACGCCATTTGATCATTAAAGCGGTGTCTACAAATCAACCCATGATACGTGCATTATTGATAAAACAGAATACAATACATGACACTTGATTTTCCATTTGTGCATGGGTTATGTGGGCGACAACTATCATATTTTCGATTTGATAGGGGAAAAAGAGTAAGAAAGCAACGTATATTTTGGTTATTACCAAAGGGATGGGGATTCCGAGGGGGTATATTGAGGTCGAGACCTCGCTCTGGGGAAAAACTGACTACTGGTCTGAAGGATGAGCAGAAATGTAACCCAGGTGCGAGAGACTTCAATACTCCATCTCGGAACCACCCCATGGCGGTAATGACATATTCATCTTACAATATCCCCAATATCGTTTAAAATAGGTACTATTTTATTGTGCGCAGGCAAAAACACAGCGCTATTGTCATGATTGCTTTGGACTTTCGAGAAAATACATTCGCGTCAATTAAAAACCGTGTCATTGGCAATGGAGTTTACGTTTCAATTGAGTGCGTGACAATTGATTTCAGTGTATACTTCTCGTTGATATGCATAATAAATCAGTTTATTGTAGGGACCCAATTAGTATTTTCAGCAACAGTGACCTCGACTTTTGTAAAAATGAAGAATTTATACACATTTATGGTTGATTGCAGCTTCAAAAAATCTTTTGTCCACCGTCCGCACTTAAACATGAATGTAAATAATTATGAATGATGACTCATTACAACTGTAGTTTTATGATTACGTCGTGTAGTTTCACTAATTGTCTTAATACTTATTGACTGGAATATCTATAACCGGTGTACGAAATAATTTCTGAATATCTTTGCGAATGAAAGGATATCTCATAACATCAACGGTAGTTGTGCGCAAACTCCACGAAAAACGGGTAAACAAATATCCCATAACAGCGTCGAATTCCTTACAGAATTTGACTGGTGGCTTGCGAGCTTCATGGCGTATATTCCCTCAACGTTATTATACTAATTTGAATGACAGATAACTTTCCAACAAGTAACGCTGAGTGACGAAAATTATTAGTTCTGATAAGACAAGCACATAGGTGACAGAAATGGTTTTGGATATAAATAGCTTGGATCCAGGAGACAATACACACAACACAACTAGTTTGCACTCGAATCTTTATCAAGCCACAAACCTTAGCAAGTGATATGTGCCACACTTGTACCACGATGTTCTGAGTGCAGTGCATTTTACACATATGTTATCATATTATTGTGGATAAGGACAACACATTAAATGGTGAAAAATATATATTTGGTGATGACATATAAGTTGACATATAAATATTCACAACAAAACAGTTACCTAACATATATACTGTTGGTGTTTACAAAAGCAATGATGTTCGTTCTCTAAATTCGTGTTGTTTGGGTTGACTCGGTTACGGGTTGTATACATGAACAAAATACATTGATACCTGTCAAGATTCGGAACAATTCTGAATAATAATAAATTTGTCATATTGCAAAGTGATTTTTATGCGATGCCTTAACCCTTTACCTTGCATGAAAAGCAGACGACACTTGCAACCAAAATTCTTGAATAACGAATTGTTTTCATTTTTTGTCTCAAAAACATAGGTTATGACCCCTCATTGGAACGAGCTCGACGAGCTCGTTCCAAAGAGGGGTCATGACCTATGTTTTTGAGACAAAAAATGAAAATATAATGAAAATTAATTGGCGATGTTTGAGAATAGCGCTGGCCGGATTTAGCCGTTACGTTGGATAAAGGGTTATATAATAAAAAAAACACTTGAATTTCGGAAAATAAGCTTTTCTGCCCTTCGCAAACCACATTCTTGGTTTTTGTCTCCACCAAACACATCAACCAATACCAAATATCTGAAAATAACAGCCACCTGTAATCCGTGAACATGAGTATTTAGCATTTTTAATCCGAAATATTCTTTTTAGCAAGACAACTGATGTGATAAATTAAGTTGGGATATTCATAAACTAGAATTACTTGATAACTCAACATTAGGATATCCATAAACAAGAATTACTTGATAACTGAACATAAAATATAAATGAGAAAGATCATATTCTTTTTCCACTGAAGGGAGGACTCCAACACTCTTAGTCCCCCCCCCCCCCCCCCAAATGTTAGACATTTATGGAAACAAAAGTACACCAACAAACAACTTAAATTCTTATACTTGGTTATTTTCTCAATTAAAAGTCTTGAAATCACTTTGCAATATAACAAACAGTGTTCCTATAAGATGTGTGGTGTTTTAACTGATACATTTGGTTTACTATTTCTCTACAGGGATCTAGGACTGACAAATTTCCTTTCTCACCTCTACAAAATCTGTTGTGACTTTATCTCCAATGCTGAAATAAAAACACAAAAAGATGTTGAACCATATGTAAGTCCCCATGCACAATGGCGTCATCTCTAATCTTTTCTAAATATCAACAATACATAAATTATTAGTTCCTTTCCAACATTAATGAATATTTATTTGAATAATGTATTCTTTTACGGTACGACAAAGAAAGCTTTCCCGCAAATTCCTTACCATCGACAATGGATGGTACGTAAAACACCAATGGAGAGGGCCCTACAAGCTCTTTCCACTGTCGTGTTAATACATTTTATCATCGTGTGCTACATACACTTTATCATCGTGTGTTAACAACACTTTATCATCGTGTGTTAAATTCACTATATCACCATGTGTTAAATACACGTTATCATCGCGTGTTACATACACTTTACCACTGTGTGATAAATCCACTTTTTCAATGTGTGTTAATATACACTTTCTCATCGTGTGTTAAATACACTTTACCATCGTGTGTCAAATACACTTCATCACCGTGTGTTAAATACACCTATCGTTGTGTGTTAAATACACTTTACCATCTTGTGTCAGATACACTTTATCACCGTGTGTTACATACACTTTACCATCGTGTGTTAAATGCACTTTATCATCGTGTATTTACATGGACTTTATCATCGTGTGTTAAATACACTTTATCATCGTGGGTTAAATAAATTTACCATCGTGTGTTAAATACACTTTATCATCGTGTATTAAATACACTTTATCATCGTGTGTTAATTACACTTTATCGTCGTGTGTTAAATAACTTTACCATCGTGCGTTAAATATACTTTATCACCGTGTGTTCTATACACTACATTATGGTGTGTTTCATGCACTGCACTTGATGGTCGTGTATTAAATACACTTTATCACCGTGTGTTAAATATTATTTATCGCCGTGTGTTACACACACTATATTACCGTGTGGTTCATGCATTTCATCATAGTGTGTTACATACACTTTTTCATCGTGTGTTACAAACTCTTTATCATCATGTATTACATATACTGTATATTATATTGTGTGTTGCATCCGATTTATCAGCGTGTCACATATTAGCACTCGAACGTTTCGCGTATCAGAACTCAACAATGATCTGTGATATTCTCGGACACACCGCATTGCGTTCGCAGTAATGTGGTGAAAATGATCCTTTACCAGCTATTATACACACTGAATTTACGGCCGCAGCCATTAAAAAATTATCGAGTTCACGTTTGTTCAGTTTATCTTCACAAAGGGGAGATCACTCTTACTGTTAGACCCTTGGAGTTGAATCTGTTGAAATTCTCTTGAATGTTTTAGGAGATATGCAATATATTTTAGTATTGTTCACTTTGACATGACCCAACTTTGTATTATCATTGTTTGACACTTGAACAATATGCGTTAACCCTTTACCCAACTTAACGACCAAAACCGGCCAGCGCTATTCTCAAAAATCGCCAATTAATTCCCATTATTTTTTTCATTTTTTGTCTCAAAAACATAGGTAATGACCCCTCGTTGGAAATTATTAAATGAAAATATTTGGTGATCCTCCTGATACATTTTAACCCTTTACCTAACATGAAAAGCAGACGACACTCGTCGAGCTCGTTTCAACGAGGGGTCATAACCTATTTGTTTGAGACAAAAAATAAAAAAAATTAGTTATTGAAGAATTTGTTTTGGAAGTGTCGTCTGCTTTTCATGTTAGGTAAAGGATTAAAATGTATTAGGAGGATCACCAAATATTTTCATTTAATAATCTTTTGTACTCTGTCAGAGTCCTATATTATTCTTGATGGTAAGAATTTGTACATCACATTTGGTTTTATTACAATTTATTAGAGAGTGCCTATAGGAAAAAATATCAAAACAAAACAAGACCATATGAATAGACTATCGTTTTCTACACGCTAAATTTGAATCACATGTGATTAATTTGAATCTATTATTGTTGACCACCATTTTTCAAAAAACCCAACCACCACAGAGAATGTTTATGAGACCAGAAACAAACCCGCAAGATATCTAGAGGTAGATAATTTACGAGCAACCTTCAGTAACCCATCCTCATTTACGTTCAGATTCCAGATAATTAAATGGCAGAGAAAAGAATTTCGAAACCAGCTTCCAATAAAACGCAATACCTAACAATAAAATAGAAAAAATCAACTATCTTGAATAGAGAAAAGTTAAATAGCAGTCATAAATACTGTGTTATCTAACATCCTTTTCAACGTATATCTCATATTTCATTATTTTGCATATTTCAAATACTTTTTAACTTTAAAAGATGTATTTGAATGACTGATATATAACAATTCACAATAGCACTTTTAACTTCAGGCGCAAATCATTCGGCGCGTATTAATACGTAACTATTTATTTGGGTTTCAGCTACTCGAGTCAGGGTCGTGTTGGGTCGGGCGGTTTTAAAGGTGATGTGAAGTATCCGGACAAAAACCCTTTTGCAGCGACAGAGTAACGCTAAACTTTTGCGACTTTCTAACTTTTGCTGAATGCACGAGCGCCCCTTTTGTGTTGAACATTCGGTGGTTTGATTAACAATTTGAAACATTCTGCCAAAAAAAACGTTATTTTGCCGACTCCAAAACATTACACGTCGGGCACTATTTCCATTTGTTTTTCCTGATTCATGTGCAACAATTTACCTTAAAACATTCAACCAATCGGTTTTAATCTATCTCGACCAGGTATCAATCCGATAAAAAAGAGATGGCTTTTTCGAACAGTGCAACAAAGACACTGGAAGCGGATGCAGAAGACAAAGTAGAAATGAAGAACAGTCTTAATACAGACAAACTCCCCCATGTCAATATCCTGATAATAGAAAAGCAGAACACTCAGCAGCAAGCTCTCAAATCAACGGTCAAATTAAGTCAGAAATGCGACGCAGTTATGACCTGAAACCGATCTAAATGGTCTATCACCTACATTTCAGAGTCAGTCGACTGGAATATTTCAGTTGGTCGGAAAAGCGGCTCGCTTTTCCGACCAAGTGAAATCTCCCAGAATATTGAATTTGAAAGTACCATAAACATTTGCTTCCTTTGAATCAACGTAGGAGATATTTTTCAGTGACAGTGACTGTCCAGTGAAATTACAGTACTGTTAGACTTGTTTGTGAATTATGAATAATAATACTTATGAATAAAGACTCACCACGACTGTAGTTTTATGATTACGCCACGTAGTCCCACTAATTTTATTAACATCTTGATGTTTTCCAGGTGAAATAAATATTTATTGACTTGAAAATGTATAACTGGTGCAAGAAAGAATATCTATATATTTGTGAATAAAGGGACATCGTATTAAATCAACGATAATTTGTGGGTAAACTTCACGAAAAGTGGGTAAACAAACAGTGTCAGATTCCTTACGAAATTAGACTGGTGGCCCGTGAGCTTGACTCGGCAGCTGGTGAGAATACGAAAAAGCTGTTTTTCATCATAAAGAATTTGTCTGTCAAATTCTGCCAAAAACAATGAAGAAAAATTCTAACGCAGGAAAGTTGTATAGTTTAATAGATGGATCGAGTCTTGTGCTTTTGAAGAACTTCTGGCCGCCTGTTCTTCTCTCTGTTTGCCCGCCTGATTATGAACCGGCACCCATGAATTCTTAGTTGCGCAAAAACCCCGTGATGTGCACATTTAGATTGCTGACGAATGACTCCCATGAATAAACTTAATTAACTAAATTTGCACTGAAACCGAGGCTTTTAATGTCTCTTTTAGTTTATGACATAATACTCTGGCAGACGATCAATAACTATTACATCCGTATGGACAGTTAATTCAGTAATTGGCAAAACATGAACACCACATGGAGGAAGATCCACAATTTCAAAAATTTCTGTAGAAAATACGGTAAATTACTGGCAACTGGCTGTCGGAATACTACCGTAAATGTTACGGCAAAAATCCGATTTTTGCATTTGAGACATTTTATTTGATCGAGAAGCAGAAACAAGGTTCTGATATGTAGGTATAGTTTCACAATACCAGACGCTTGTTCAGTCGTTACCAAAAGTTGACCAATTAATATCTTTAACCCTTTACCTCACATAACGGCCCAAACCGGCCAGCCCTGTTCACAAAAAATACTATCCAATTTTCATTATTTTTTCATTTTTTTTATCACAAAAACATCGCTGAGCTCGTTCCAATGAGGAGCCATAAGCTATGAAAAAGATTAGTTATTCAAGTATTTTATTTGCAAGTGTCGTCTGCTTTTCGTGTTAGGTAGAGGGTTAACCTGCAGCCGATTGGCTGCAGGTTAAAGATATTAAATGACCCACTTTAAGGGCGGACTCTTCCAAGATACGCCGACTTGGAGGATACAAAAATAGTAAATAAAGAATTAATTGCCTTCGTACTGAAAAAACAAGCTCCTCTTAATACGAGCACTTCTTCGTCAGTGCGACACCGCTTTGTGCAGAAACAACAGGTACCGTAAAATGACAGAACCTGTAGCTGGTTGCCAGTAGATTACCTTAACCCTTTACCCAACGTAACGCCAAAAACCGACCAGCGCTATTCTCAAAAATCTGCAATTGATTTTCATTTTTTGTCTCAAAAACATAGGTTATGACCCCTCGTTGGAACGAGCTCGTTTCAACGAGGGGTCATAACCAATGTTTTTGAGAAAAAAATGAAAGAAATTAGTTATTCAAGGATTTTTTTGCAAGTGTCGTCTGCTTTTCATGTTAGGTAAAGGGTTAAGTTTGGCTGTAATTTATAACTGTGCATTTCTAGCAACTGAAACCTAATATAGTCTGAAAACATAAAGCGTTTTAACTTACTCGTACAGCTGATGTCTTGACAGGAAACGCTGTATATGTACGAAATGTCTCTGAAATAAAGAAAAAACAAAATACGGCTACAAATCGTGTCACCAGAAACAACATTTATCCTAACTTGAAACAAATGATTACCGTAGTACTGATTATTTGCGGTAACCTGGCAGAATGATGACAGAAAACCATGTTCCCAAATTGACTAAAAAATGTACTTGCTTTTACATTGTAGCCATAGCTTATCGTTTCTAAATGGACGGAGCTCGACTATCTCGTTCTAAGGAGCAGTCATCGCTATGGCTCCAGAGAAAAGAAAAATAATATTTAAATTAAATTTTTTTGTCGATTTGTCGTTGGGTTCATTTGCTTGAAAGACATATTGTGAAGTTACAGATTGTAAAAGAAGCCCGTTTAAGTAATTTTACCCAAAGGAAAATGGAAAATGAGAATTTAAGTTTCGAAGTAGAAATATTGTTACAGAAATCTGCAATTATATGTTCCCAATGTTGGTGAAAATAAAGAGGGGAACAAAATTCTTGAATAATTACAAAACGTTTTATTTTTTCTTCAATATAACTGATCAGCTCTCATTGGAAATAACGAGGCGAACTCGTTCCTACGAGTGGTGATAAGATGTGTTTGGAAGACAAAATAGAAAACAAATTATAAAACTTCAATGGCGTTTTTTGTACATAGCGCTGTCCGAATATGACCTGTGAGTTAGATAAAGGGTTAAGAAGAATAAAAGCGTCACAAACCACATACAGTGCAGCCCACTTAATTCGACATCTCTTAATAGAATAACCATGTTAACTGAATATTATTTTCAAATACCAAGCCATGTACCTTATCTTCAATACAGATTTGACATGCTAATTGCATATAGACTATGGGAGCGCGGTGGTCCAGTGGTAGACTGTTGGACATCTATGCTAGAGGTTCGATCCCCATCCGGGACGACCCGCGTTGTGTCCTTGGACAAGGCTCTTTATCCCGGTTGCCTACATGGGGCACGATGACGCCGTGTACTAAGACGTACTGCACGTCGACGGTGCACATGTCTTCAACCGCTGTAACTCTGCTTGAGCGGAGCTTGAACAGAGTTAGAATGTTGAGGAGCTGACAGCTGCTCATCGTTGATCGGTGGTTCTCTCCGGGTACTCCGGCTTTCTCCACCCGTAAAACTGTCACGATCACGATTAGCCACTGTGCATAAGTATATGACCTTAAACACCAATAAATAAATAAGTAGATAGTGCTCAACGTAACCGCAACATTATTAGAAAGTTGTGGGGAGGTTATGTCGAACCACAACGCTTTCAAAACCTGTCTACGACCTTAGATAAGATATTTTGGAATAATGCAAGATGGATGTGACGCCACAACGTTTTCATAACATGTCCAAAGCGTCAAATAAAAGGTTGTTAACCCTAAAGGCCTAATTCCGACTTTGACCATTTTAACTACATTAAGAACAAACAGGTGCCCCTACCTATCTCTGGGGCAACTTGCAAGTTAATTCTAAGTGGCTTGGCAGTTGTTTCTAGCCAAGTCTTGGCTGTCTGTGTATGCAGCCAAGACTTGTCTAGAAACAGCCGCAACGCTGTTAAATGTTGTAAGATAGTTGTATTTCAACAACGTGTGCATAACGCTGAGAAAAAATATATTAACCCTTTGAGACTTTAATTATCCTGACGTTCAAACGTCACTGGGAATTCAGTTTCTTCAACGTTTTTCAAAATACGACGTCAAACGTCGGAAAGTACAAATAACAAGATATTTTTCACATTAGTGATTATCTGGTTGAGGGCTAGATTATTTTTGGTGGCTCGAATTTGTTATTCAAAACTTGTTTTATTACAAATTATTGGAGAGTGCCCGGAGGCACTCTCCAGTAATTTGTAATAAACAAATTTATATAAACAAAATATTATTTGTCTTTGACTGAATATGAAATATAAGCAAGGAAAGTGTTGGCTTTTGCTCTGGTATCCTCATCTCTTGAAAGACCTGATAGTGGCTTCTAGCACTCAACCAGTTAAGAAGTCTTGACAGCAGGATTATATTAGTATTTTTAGCTGCGATAACATTTGGCTCAACGGTTGTCACTGAGCACTATTCGGGGGGAAATAGGAATTGAGGTTAAAACTTTAAAAAAATAATAACAAAACAAATGACCACAAAGTATCAACGCGCTGTTTGATTTCGTACGTCAAAAGACACACAAATGTATCAAAGGGTTAAACGTCTTTGTTACCGCAACATTTTCACGGAGTGAAGCAACGTTAAGAAGCAACAACGTTTAGTAAGAAGTTGATGATACTGAAATTTATTGCCAGCGAAATGAGAAACGTCACCATCTGACTGGGAGTTCACAATCTTATTGTCAGTCAACTTTTCGGCCGGTGTTTTAGCAACAAAAACGTAACGTTCCACAACGTTGTTACTACCACAATGCTAGTTAAGACGTGTTAATGTGAATAAACTGAATAATTTAACCAAATTGATTACGCAAACACCACCCTTTATCAAAGTAGTAAGTGGTAGCATAGGCAATGTACAGTCTGTGTTAGTGTTCAACCGATTACCAAAAATGGTCGCTGACCGATTACGGGTTATTTGAGCTCACAATCGGCCGATTCTGATGCCGATTCCGATTGTAATACCGTGCACTGCTAGACAAGTCGAGGCTCGAAAGAACTACATTAAACTGAACATGTTTTACAATGTTAAATTTCGTTAAATGGGGTCGCAGTAAAATTACCAGTCGCGCACGCTTGGGCGGTAAACATGGCTCTCACAGTGCCACGTTTACCGCCCAAGTGTGCGCGACTGGTAATTTACTGCGACCTGAGTCAATGAAGTGCAATCTTCACTTTTCCGATATGAATTGGCGATTGCCGCAAGCAGGCTCAATTATAAGCTTTACATGTCGTTTAACTTGTATATCCTGTAAAGGGGTGTCGAGAGAGATTACACTGTGGTTGTTTCTCAACTTTATTGAATGGTATCATTGACATAATTTTACATTAGTAATTGAACAATTGCAGAAGATAATAGAATACGGTTAATGAATCATCACAAAATGCTTAGCAAAAATCGGCTAAAACGATGTTCCAGGAGCCCTTGTCATCCGATTGCCCATAATCGGCCGATTGTGGTGGCCGGTTCCGATCATCGGTTGAACACTAGTCTGTGTTGAGTGGATTGTCAGCAAAATACACACGGGGTGGAGTCTCCACTCGGGGAAAAAACTCGTGTTTGTGAAAAACTATTGGACGCACGAATCTCAGTGGTGTAGCCGGGGGGGGGGGGGGGTTGGAACCCTAAAATATTCGCTGCCCCCCCCCCCCCCCGCCAAAATAAAAAAAACCCATTGAGCTATTGCAACATTCATATAACATATAAAGCCATAAAGTTTTCTCTAATACACGATATAAATGCCTCAGAGCATTCAATTTTGCAAATTCTTTTAGGTGGTGGGAGGGTTAATCCTAACTAGGACTCTCTGGTCGTTACCGGAGGAGGGTGTAACTTCCGCAGGGTCCTAGTTACGAAGAAGTGAGGCTCTGAACTCCAACAACAATATGCTTCTCACGCTTTTCACAACATTCAAGCCACTGTTCGGGTGGATGTTCCACTCCATGGGTTTTGTAGTAACCAACAGTGAGGACAGCGCCTAGACAACCAAGTGTGACATTCAAAGAGCGAATGAATACGAGATGACATCCTATTCTTCTTTATGTGATCGTCAATAATGTAACCAAGGCATCTTGCGTCCATGTTAAATTTAGAGACTGATGTTCCATTTCAACTCCATGCAAAATATTCCCTGTTAGGTCCCAACATTTTGAAAACGAAAAAGGGTTCTAAGATTGGCAACATAGGTACGTGTAATAAAAAAGAAGAAGAATTTAAACAGACTGTTGCATTAGTTACATATAATTTGAATGACTTACCTGTCTCAAATATTGTCTGTTCCCTCAGGCTGTTTCTGTAAAAAACTGTGGTAAACGGTCCGGCTTCTCGATACAGTATCTGCGTTGTAGATCTATTAGCAGCGATATCACTTAGAGACGTAATTCAGTTCAAATTCATCGATTTCCTCCACAAAACGCGCGGGTTTATTAAACTCATGTTGTGAAAAAAATAGTAGCGTAAATCGATTGGGTCGTATGCCACAAGCAGACCGAGAGTCACTATGAATTCGGTGCACGTTTGTCAGTGCCAAAACGTTCAGGTGTTCAGGTGAAACAAATACGTTATAAAAATATCTCGCACCAGTTCACCTTCGAGTAACCAAACTGCCCCACGGCGTATCAAGCTTTAAATCCAGTCGGACTCAATGGGAACATATGACCGATTTGTATTTACATTAAAGTGCAAAAGAAAAAACATCATGAGTGGCTTCAGAAAAAATAATATTCGTATGTAACAAGCACGTTTTAACCCACAGCGCCCTAAATACTATTATTTTTTTGACCACGTGGCCAAAGGCTCTTAATATGGGGGAGGGACCGTAAATAATTCCGATAGAATTAACAGTACAGAATATGACAGTCCAGCAAATGTCGATACTTTAACTGGTTGAGGGTTAGGTCATTTTTTGTATTCTAAATTTATAATTTAGAATTTGTTTTATTTCAAATTATTGGAGAGTGCCCACAGGCACTCACCAATAATTTGCAACAAAACAAATTTGTATGAACAAAATATTATTTACATTTGACTGAATATGAAATATGAGCAAGGAAATGTTGGCTTTTGTTCTGGTGCCCTCATTTTTTTTGAAAGCCCTGATAGTGGCTTCTAACACTCAACCCGTTAAATCTCTGATTTATTTCGGATATCGTGTGCTCTGGATCTGGATCTGGATCGGTGGCTCATTGGTAGACTGTTGGACTTCTATGCTAGAGGTCCCGAGTTCGATCCCCGTCCGGGACGACCCGCGTTGTGTCCTTGGGCAAGGCACTTTATCCCGGTTGCCTACATGGGGGCACGATGACGCCGTGTACTAAGGCGTACTGCACGTCGATGGTGCACATGTCTTCAGCCGCTGTAAGCAAGCTTGAGCGGAGCTTGAACAGAGTTAGAATGTTGAGGAGCTGAGGTTGAGGTTCTCTCCGGGTACTCCGGCTTCCTCCACCCGTAAAACTGTCACGGTCACGATTAGCCATTGTGCATAATTATGTGACCTTAAACACCAATAAATAAATAATTAAATAAATAAATAAATAGTATGCTCTTGATCCCCACCAGAATAAGGTATCTATAAGAAAATGACACAATTTCGCCTACACAAGCAGAGATACATCAATTCAAAGAGTTTTCTCTCACCCTGGAATAGATCAAGGCACTAAAAGAAAATATCAAACTCTCCATTGTTTTCTGTCTTGAATTGTATCACAGAAAATAATTTCACCAAGAAACCCAATCTAAATTCCGTCTAAATTGTAGAAGAGAAAGAACGAACTGGATAAATCATTGCAGCCTTTACACATTACACTTGGCGGAGGGGGAGTCATAAGCTTATTTTCTGTATTACGCCGATCCAAATCATAATTTACCCCGACGCGTTCAGAATGCATAAATTAATGAAAAACGGGTTTAACACGCGACTGATTACAGTAAAAAAGTTGTTCAATACTGTCATTATAAAAACGGGAAGAGAATTTCGACCGGATCATGATGGCGTCGTGATCCGGACGAAAGTCTCTGTCCGTTTTTCGGCCCACAGCCCTGCAATATCTCAAATATCGAATTAGCAAAGCGACAACATTGCATCTTGGATGCTCTTTATGTGTTTCCGTCTCACTTTCGCAATATATTATGTATGGAATCACTATCCACCCACTGCCGCAATTGTGTGGCGATCTCAGTCACATCGATAAGAAATTCCCGAGCACTTCCGGAAATAGTTCCCAATCATATCGATAAGAAATTCACGAGCTCTTCGGGAAGTTTTTCTTCCAATAAAACTAATGATATGTTCTTAAATGGCATACTGTTGGAAGTATCATGGCAGCCTTTTTCTAGCAGTGTATCGTGCAAATGTATTTCATCAGCACAATCATGAATTTCCACTGCAAAAAAATATAGGTTCTCTTTAGAACCAAAACTGGTTCTAATCTTGTCCCTGAGATGGAGCCAGTTCTGTTTAAACAGTATTTATTTCAAATCAAATAAATTTATAAAGATTAACATTAAATATTAACAGAATTAAACATAAATTGAGGGTGTTTCAGCCGTACGTTTACAGCTTATACGAGGTTATCTCAAATCATTATTAAGCAAAGGCGATATGAACAGTTGGCATATCGAACCAGTTTTGGTTCTATACAGAACCAAACTGGTTCGATATTCCAACTGTTCATATCTCCTTTGTTTCAAAATGTTTGGCGACTGCGTTGAATAAGCACAAAGTTTACTGCTGAATCTACTACAGATCATGTAATATTCTGTTAAAATTGAATGCTAATCTTGGTAAATTTATTTGATTTGAAATAAATACTGTTTAAACAGAACTGGTTCCATCTCAGGGACAAGATTAGAACCAGTTTTGGTTCTAAAGAGAGCCTATATTTTTTGCAGTGTACGTAGGGCCCTGCAGGTAACATATTTTCGATTCAAATCTCGAATCGAATCGAGTCTTTTATTCGAAATCAAATCGATCCTCTAATCGAACAGAGGCGTCTTGAATTCCCGACTGATAAAATATTCAGACTACATCATCGAGGCATTCCTTCGTCGAAGGCATACCTTGATGATGCAGTTGGAATATTACTCAGTAAGGATTTTTGTTCAAAAACAAAAACGGGTGCAAGAATTCTGCACTGGTTACTACATGGGGCTAGCCACTGGCAACCGTGAGATCATCGTTGATATTGCTTGGAAACTTTACATTTGCTTTCAGCAGTGGAAGTGACCAGTGAAACTGAAATTAGCATGGATGGTGGCACGGGTACTGACGCTTTTTATGTTAATATAGCGGAAATTACACTCAGTCCTTATTTTCAATATTATTTTTGTACAATTTCTATCTCAGCTTTTCGTTTTGTGAGACGCCTAAGATGACTGATGCCAAGCGAAATTCCAGTGAAAAGATTCGAAGGAAAACGAATCGGCCTGCCGATTTCGAATCGCACCGAATAACAGGTTAAGAATCGAACGTCGGACCTTCGCAGGGCCCCATATATACTATTGACAAGTTTATCAGAGCAAATTTCAAATTTGTGTTTATAAAATTAATTCAGTGTTACTCGAGTTTACACGGAAATATGCAGGCTTGGCAATTTCAGGAGAGCGATTTTTTAGCTCTCCTTACTGCCCTCCTGAAAGAATTAAGGAGAGCGAAAAATTGCCCTCCTAAATATTTTGGTCTGGGATGATTGAGATTACATGTATTATGCTCACATTACATTTTTGTTGTAAAGCAAAAATGTAATTAAACTTCGAAGTCTCATAACATCACGTAATTTCATTTTGAAAGTGGTTTAGTGGTAAAAGGTAATGGCTGCAACCATACCCAAACACAGTTGCAATCATTTGAAGCAAAATGGGTCACAGCAATATTTTTTTTTCTGTCAGTTTCAAGTTCAACAACAGACATCACAGTTTGAGGGGTAATTATTCAAGGAATATTGACTCTATAATATACTACCATTACTACTATCCTGTCACTTGAAGCACTTGCACCAGGATGTGACTGTAGATTCAAGCAGACCTGTTGTCCAAGAAAGTCATACGCCTATCACTACCACCTTCAACCCCCCTTTGGGGTTGAAGGTGGTAGTGGTAGGCGTATGACTTTCTTGGACAACAGGTCTGGGTACACACACAGGTCTTGTCAAGTGTGTGTTCGGTTGTTAAGTGAGACATCTAGATGTCTAAGAGATTTCGCTTTACCTTAGTAAAGTTAATAAAATCACTGATGTAGTCTGTTGGTTTCAGTTTCAATGAGTTCGTTCAACTGGATACTTAAAATGCTGTGTAAAGCTAATTGCTCTCCTAAGCTGATTGAGGAGAGCGAGTTTTTGCCCTCCTGCATTTTTCAGAATGCCAGGCCTGAATATGTGTTGGCAGTTCCTCAACCATGCCGTTTGCTTTTGTCTGATATAGAACGTTTGACCTTGAATTTCAAAGCAATAATTACCATGTATTGAGAAAACGATACGCGCAACAAAGTGTTAGGTCGTTGTGAAGCAGATCAGCATCTCATCAAATAAAATAAAGGAACCTCTCGTGTGTGACAAGTTTGTCTGAGAAATTGTTCGTGTGGTGAAAAGGCAAAATAATTTTACTGTAATTGACAGTTCGGGTTAACTTTCTACACTCCAATACCATAAGACTAATGTTTTCAGTCGGAAACATTTCCCATAAGGCAGCTGTGAATTTAACCCTTTACCCAACGTAACGGCCAAAACCTGCCAGCGCTATTCTCAAAAATCGCCAATTAATTTTCAAAATATTTTCATTTTTTGTCTCAAAAACATAGGTTATGACCCCTCGTTGGAACGAGCTCGTCGAGCTCGTTCCAACGAGGGGTCATAACCTATGTTTTTGAGACAAAAAATGAAAAAATTTAGTTATTCAAGAATTTTTTTTTCAAGTGTCGTCTGCTTTTCATGTTAGGTAAAGGGTTAACTAACTATATTTTGTTTGACAGAATTCAGTAAACTCTGTCAAACAATATATAATTAGTTCAATTTTAATCCTACAAGCGCAAAATTGTATCATCTAAGCGATTTCTATTACATTATTAAATGGGAACCCTGTGGTTTAGTGGTTAGAACGTCTGACTTTAAACCGAATGGTCGACGATTCGATCCTGACAGCGATAAGTGCATTGTGTCCTTTGACAAGACACTTAATCCCATCTGCCCACGAGGTGGCACGGTGGTGTTGCGGACAAAGGCGTAATGCACGTCGATGGTGCATTTGCCTCAAACCACGGCTAACTCTCTTTGTACAGTCCAATCGCCGTGGACTGGTCACTTTCTACGGGTGGAGAATATTTCTACTGATGCAATAATATTAGATTCCAAACACTAATTACATGAATAATCATAAAAAATTAATTAACGAAGCACCGGGTACAACCCGGTGCTTCATTAAAATTTTGCTGCAGCTGATTTTTATTCCCGAAAAAGCAATCGTCGACATCACAGGCCACGTGTGGATTACGACCAATCCACGGCGACTATACTGTACACAGTAAGCTGGAGAGTCCGAACGTTTTTGTCCCTGCTTGGTGCTTCAATATCGCAGCACGTGGTAACGGTGGCACAGCCACATGGCACCTGAAAAATCCGAAACCTTCGTGCGCATCTACAGACCCCACTGCAACATTTGAGCATGGTTTTAGCGTTTCGAATTACATACTCTAGGAGCCTTTCGCCGGAAACGGTCTAAGAAAACACGAAAGTGGCAACGGTGGCACAACCACGTGGCAGCTGAAAAATCCGAAACCTTCGTGCGCATCTACAGAGCCCCACTGCAACATTTGAGCATGGTTTTAGTGTTTCGAATTACATACCTCAGGAGCCTTTCGCCGGAAACGGTCTAAGAAAGCACGAAAGTGGAAACAGTGGCACAGCCACGTGGCACCTGAAAAATCTGAAACCTTCGTGCACATCTACAGATCATTTAGCAACACCCTAGTGCAGTTATAGAACTCTGAATTACATAGGTTGGGATTATTCGAAAGAAAAGTGAAAAATTAGGGCATTTTTCAAGTGGCTCCACAGAAGCCACCTGGTGGCGCAAAACTTTGAAAGTGGTATTTTTGGATTGCACAGACCCTATTGAACAACTGTAGAAAGTTACAGCGTTTCGAATTACAAAACCGGACGGACGGACGTACGGAAGTACGAACGTACGGACGGAGATCACGACAATATCCCCGCATTTTTTGAAATGCGGGGATAATAAATAAACAATAAAATTACCAATGTACTAGTAGTTAATTTGTGTTCAAAACTTACCTGATATTATTTTTCAAAACATTTCAACAAAACCATATCATGTGACCCCTCGTTGGAACGAGCTCGTCGAGCTCGTTCCAACGAGGGGTCACATGATATGGTTCTGTTGAACTGTTTTGAAAATTTGAAAAAAATAATATTTAAAATAATAAATTTTGATATCGTCTGCGTTGGGTAAAGGGTTAACAACTATTATACCCTTTAACTTTGGCCGATTACCCGTTGCCTTGTCAAGTCCAGGTCAAAATGATTAGTTAGATAACCAAAAGCTACCTACCTACCTCACCTTCTTATGTCATGGATATTATGTGTCCCTATCCTCATTTCTTGAAAAGCTCGATCAGCCAAAACGTAAATGTATTGGTTATATTCTTTTCATAACTTTGCTTTTGTTGATTAAAAAGGGACGTGGACCCCGCGGGTCACCCTATGCACTCCGCTGCCCTATCCGGCACAACCAATGAATTCATCGCACTTTGGTGTCGGACAAACAGCAATAGATGCACTGTTAAACGGTTACCATAAAAGAAGACGCGACCAAGATCGACACTCTTCAACACAGCAAAAGACCATGGAAAGTTAATAAAAGCCTGTATTTCCAGTCACCCAAAATGTATGAGCGTTTGGAATGGACACAGCAGCTTGACTAGTTTCAATCAATGGTGGCTGGACTGATGCTGGATATGGCAGGAAATGAGACAAAATCTTTAGGGAGTTGGCTGAATATCCAAACAAAAGCACACACATCGCACCAATAGCGTAACTATAGTCCTGTCAGATTCGACGACACGCGGTGTCCGCTAATATTCTTAAATCACCGGGGAAAACCCTCTTAGAACAAAAACGCAATACAAAAAATTCATGTTGTCTTCTTGGTTTCGGTTTTTTATGTTAATCGGCGACACGTATCCTTTATTCAACAAAGATGTTTTAGGTTTTTTGTTAAAAGTGGTGATTTCTTATTGAAAATAAAAAGATTTCCATTCCTAAACATACATTTTCCTTAGTGGTAGAGAACTAAAATATTACCCTCGCCTGATGCGATTTTCACTTGCCACACGAGTCGGGAGAATATTTTTTCAACTCTCCTGCACAGTACCCGTTTTATTCATGGCGGTGGTTTTCAATGTAAAACAATTTTGTAAAAAACTATGTCTTGTTAAATTTGATTTTCGTTAGTCCTCTCATCAATTGCCCGACTTCTTCCAAACTCTTACCAATGGCTCCTTGATGAAATGAGCATAGTTTTTGCAAAGGTTTGGTATCATTTAAATATGGAGGCTGGTTCATTTATCGCACAATTTGCGAATGGTAATGTGACTCAACCGTCAAGGCATTAATAAACTATAAAGTTTCAGTAATGAATTAATCCTGCAGCCCTGTATTCAGTTATTAATTTAATACAGCAGCCGTATAGGGCTACAGGATTACATCACTACTGAATGTTTCTCCAAACCAAAATATCGAACTCAGGATTGAGATGGCTAACCTTTCAAATTGTTTCTCACATCTGCATATTTTAAAAAGGGCTTTACAACATTTGACAAAATTTCTACAGAAACAAAAAGAGAGTTCCGAATAATAGGGTCCATCTACAGTCTGCCGTAAAACCCGAAACATCACCTTCGGGTCACTCCATTCTAATCATTACACATGCCCTGTGCCATGAGACTAAGTATTTATTTATTCATTGGTGTTTAGCGACACTAAACTTCACATTATCTCCATGTTATTTATTTATTGGGTTCAACGACACTTTCGACAACCAGGGGCACCTCTTGTCGGACAGTGTTACGGGAAGAGGAAGCCGGAGTACCCGGAGAGAACCACCGAACAACTGTCTGACTCCCCAGCGTACTAACTCCACACAAGCAGGACCAACATTGATTGAAGACAAGTGTACCATCGACGTGTATTACGCCTTAGTACACAGCGCCACCGTTTCCTCACGTGGGCAATCGGGATTAAGTGCCTTGCCCAAGGACACAAGGCAGTTACCCCTGGCAGGGATCGAATCGTGGATCTTGCGGTTTGAAGTTCAATGCCGTAACCAGTGAGCCACCGCGCTTCCGTGAGACTAAATGGTATGTCGTAACATTTCAGAGAGTTTGCACAGAGCCTTTTTCGCTACAAGAAAGGCGAATGCAAACGTCCCCTTACTCCAAGTACAAACGAACATGTTTTACAATGCACTGGAAGTAAGGTAGAGTAGAATCACCCACAGTTCGACGTTTCCACTCGGCATTAAGTCTCAGAGTCTCAAAAAAACCTAATAATTTGCATTTGCAAAGCTCCAGCTAAACGACCACCGGATAGATTAGTCCGATCAGTTAAAACTTCGGTTGTGGTTTCTCGGATGTTCTCGTTATTTTGGTTTGGTGGAAACTCAAATCTTTGATCGATTTAGTGTCAAACTACTCTCCGTGTGCTGTCCATTATGTACTTACTATGTCCCACAGAAACATTCCAAACAGTTCCACTAAATTCCAAATGAGCACAAAGATGAATATTGTCCCACGGCCATGTAGTTTCAAAGACAAAAATTATTCAATCATCTGCTCGCACTAAACAAATAACTCTACTGTTGTGTGGCAGAGTTACCATCACACTCGTTTATCATGACAGCAACCGGCGACCATATTGACATAAAGTATAGAGAAAAGTACATAATTAACTCCATTGAAGTGTCTGATTTAAATCCGTCTCAATGCCAACAGTAATTGATACGCATTGATTTTGGCAAATGATTTTGTAAAAACATCATTGTTGCACTCGGCCTATGGGGATATTAAACACTTTACCTAACGAATGGTCTGCACCCACCCGCGTAATTTACAAATTGAGCAGAAGATAAAAATATGTTTTTCAAAAAAATTTCAACAAAACCATATCATGTGACCCCCTATTGGAACGAGCTCAACGAGCTCGTTCCAACTGGGGGTCACATGATATGGTTTTGTTGAAAGTTTTTGAAATATTTTAAAAAAACAATACGGGAGCGCCGTGGTTCAATTGTACTCTGTTGGACTTCTATGCTAGAGGTCCCGAGTTCGACCCCCGTCCGGGACGACCCGCGCTGTGTCCTTTTACAAGGCACTTTATCCTGGTTGCCTACATGGGAGCACGATGACGCCGTGTACTAAGGCGTACTGCACGTCGATGGTGCACATGTCTTCAACCGCTGTAACCCTGTTTGAGCGGAGCTTGAACAGAGTTGGAATGTTGAGGAGCTGACAGTTGCTCGTCGATGCTCGGTGGTTCTCTTCGGGTACTCGGGCTTCCTCCACCCGTAAAACTGTCACGGTCACGATTAACCATTGTGCATAAGTATGTGACCTTAAACACCAATAAATACATAAGTAAACAATTAAAAAACAATACTTAAAATAATAAAATTTTGATATCGTGTGCGTTGGACAAGGGTTAAATCCTGTGGAACACAATCGCTAATTATGGGTGAGATGAAGTTCTCAAACCAATATATTATCCGAAGAACATAATTTTGTTCACTAATGGGTAGAATGACATATGTTGGAATGGTAAGAAATGCAAGATGAGACGTCATTACAAATAATACGGAAAAAACCTTATCACCGAATAAATGGAAATTGAAAACTTTTTACAAATTTATGTACATAATCATTGATAGCTGAGATAAGACTTTATTCGTGGCAATTATTTTTTACGGAAGACAAATTACCTTGAACTTATTAAATTTATAAGTATTTGTGGACAAATTCTATAGTTTATACTAACGCCTATATTTTATATATTTTTATTGGGGCTTAACGACACTCTCAACAGCCGGGATCACCTCGTGTCGGACTGTTTTACCCATGGTCCCTTGGAATTATACGTTTACACCATCAATGAGCCATTGCCCACTAATTTGTGCATTCAAATCTTTACTCATCGTAATGGATCTATAGGTAAAAAAATCACCATTCAAATTTTATTATTTATTTTAATTTTTGCGTCAAAAACATAGCTTATGAACGAACCTTCATTGGAACGAGCTCGTTCCAATCCGTGAGTCATATTATAGCTAGTATTTTAGTAAACAAATAATAATATTTAGTTCAAGAAACTGATTTATAAGTGTCTCCTTTTATTCGTGTTAAATTATTTATTTATTGGGCTTAACGACACTTGGACAGCCAGGGTCACCCCATGTCCGATATCTTTACAGGTGGAGGGAACCCAAGTACCCGAAGAGAACCACCATGCAGCGGCGATTAACTCTCATATTCCTCATCGTACTAAGTCCCGACATGCAGGGTTGGCATTAACTGAAGGCAGGTATTACACAGCGACATGTGGGCAATCGGGATCGAGTGCCTTGACCAAGGACACAGCGCAGTCACCGCTAGTTAGGATAACACCATGGGCCTTTCGGTTTGAACTGAAGTGCTCTCTCTATCCACTGAGTCGCCGCTCTCCAGTCGTGTTAGAAAAGATAAAGGGTCACGATAGTTGGTCTTCGACAGCTTAATTTTTCTTTACGCAAAACGAATGCTTATTCATCTGAAATGGATGAATACTTTAACCATTTACCTAACATGAAAAGCAGACGACACTTGCAAAAAAAAAAAAAATCTTGAATAACTATTATTTTCATTTTTTTTCTCAAAAACATATGTTATAACCCCTCATTGGAACGGGCTCGACGAGCTCATTCCAACGAGGGGGTCATAACCTATGTTTTAGAGACAAAAAATGAAAAAAATAATGAAAATTAATTGGCGATTTTTGAGAATAGCGCTGGTCGGTTTTGAACGTTACGTTGGGTAAAGGGTTAACCATAGCTTGTGTAGCAAGTTGACAAGTACTTGTTCACAATAAATGTATGTTAAAAGTACACTCATTAAAATGGATCGGAAATATGTGACGGTAGTACTCACAAAGTGCTTTCTGCTTCAAACTCAAATAAAATGCCCCATAAAATGCGCATTGTACATCCCATTTATGAAAACTAGAACAGTTTCATCAAATGTGCCTTTGATCCAACGTCAATGACAATGAAGATTGGAAGATATTTAGAACATTACTGATAAAATAGATAACCAAGTGCTTATTGTCACCCGCTCCAATAATCAGAGTTTTAATCTCATCCTGTCGACCATCATATTATGTTGGACAGTGTGGAACTAAATTTGTTCCGTAAAATACAAAAGAGATGGGTTTAAACGTGTTTACAATCTCAGATACGTTACGCCGACTAATAGTAAGCTTTCTATGGAAAGTGTATGGTCATGCTATCACAGAAACAAATAGATACGCACGCGCATGCACACGCACGCATTCACGGGTGATAACAATGTTGTTCGCACTTCCTAACACATGTATACAGTGTAACATGGGCCCGTCGGAATCTTTCTCAACATTATAACGCTTCCAAAAAGAAATGGAGATTTCAGATGAGCTATTTGCAAGTATTTGAAACTTTCGAAGATATTCCAGAATTTTTGTGTGAGTTTTATGAAATCTTCTGGTCCTAAACGGAAATTATTCATTATTATAATCATGAAACATAAATTTTCTGTTGTCTTGATTTTTTTATTATGTTTTGACAGCTCATCTCTGCACCTGCGCCACAACCCCTTGTCCTTAACCTCCTCAAGGTGGCTATTTCTTTCCATTCTGTAGACTTGAACTTCGTGATAATCGCACACCACTATAGAACACTCTTCATTTATTGCAACACTTCCATGTAGGTTATCCATTTATTATGTACATTGGGTCCAGTGTTTTGTGAGGCTTCAACTGAAGTCGGTTACTCAATATCTCAAATATAGGAAGTTGTCGTTATAGTACTAGTGACATTTAACCTCTTTCATTACTCGATCAACATATATGGGGCAAACTGGAACCACGCAACATTTCCAGACGCGCATCTATAAATTAGTGAGGAACAGAACTTAAATTCATTTTCTAAAAAAACCCAACTTCTTTGGTTTCTTTATCTTCAAAAGAATTAAGTAAAATACATTTCAATAAAACTATCTGACTTCTTTCCAGTTACAATACTTATCACGCCTGGTATATTCCTCAGTCCACTGTCATCAGTTATGGCCGTTCATTGGTTAATTTATCAGGCTGACCGCCAGCCTGATAAATTAACTTATGAACGGTCATAACTGAAGATTGAGTAATATATCGACAGTAATGATCAGCATTGACCCCGAATCAACTCAATATAACGACACTGACGTTATATTTACTGTCACTGTCCGCCATTTTGTTTGCAAAAGTCGCAATCTGAATTCGGCTAATTGGTACTTTTGAAAGTTTGTTTTCAGTTCAAAGCCTCGGAAAGCAGCAGAATTTGTAAACTCGTACCAAAATGTTGGAGGTAATAATTCAATAATTTTCTTGTCTTTTAACGAGATGTTCCATTACTCCACTGCACTGCATCACTACTCCCCTTATTCTGTAAACGAATGAATGCCGATTGGGAAATTTAACGAAAACCTGAAACGGTTTGCAAATACATCGTGGGCTGGCATAATAATGTTCTCACATTGCCTCGTCTGACACCATATCCACTAACTAAACGTCCCGTAATTTTTGTTATTATGTCAGTCATTGTTATTGACCAATCAGCTTCAATATCTAGTGACCGTATATGAGACTGTGTATCATCGAGCTGACCGTATACAGAGCTTATATACGGTCAGTTCCGACATTTTGTTTTTGACACCCAACGCTCGCTTCGATGTTTTTCTTAATTTCGCGTATTCAACGAACAACAAATAATTTCGCGTGTGCGTCTGTTGAGCAACGTACAACTATAATACGTTTCTTCCAGTCTTTGAGAAATTTTAATAAATTTGTAAATAAATACAATAAATAAACCACTAAAACGACATGTATAGAAGCCAACTGGCACTGTCTGAGACGAACTCAAGCGAGAATCCTTACCCGAATAATCTGCCCTTCTCAGTTCATGCAAATATTTTCGAGTTACTCCCTCTGGACTGTAAATTTTTTATTGTCTGTTTTGTTTTGATTTGATTGATTGAACTTGAAGGTTGATCGATATCGAACATAAATTACACTTATGGTTGTGTCTCTTTCAAGACTGGCATAATAATACGTTATAGGGTTTCCCGTGGGCGGACATGGTGTGATATAAGGCTCAGCAAGATCAATATTAGGCTCGGCCTTCGCCTCGCCTAATATTGATCACACTTCGCCTTATATCACACCATATCCGCCCACTGGAAGTCCCATAACTTATAAGATACGGCCATTGCCGGGTCACTTAAATCGTTCACATACCACGAGTGTTTCTTACTACTGTATACTCATATCCGGTTCCGATATACTTATACCCGGTTCCGATATACCCATACCCGATCTCTGTGGTATGGAAGCCACAAAGGAAGCACACATCGCGAGCAATGTTACCATATCCCTGAAATATGTCACACAACACAGATTGTCCCATCTGTGTTATATTTATATATAACAGCAATTTCGGCCCCCCGTCCGGTTGATATACATATATTATAAGCATTATGTTTATGTACAAAATGTTATATTAGAGTCGAGCTCTTGTTAATAAGACCATACACCTCGGAGTCGAAAATTTTGGGCTAATAATTCAATAATTATACATTTGAAAAGAATTTTCCATGTCCCTATATAGAAACGTATGCATTTCGAATGTGTGTATTGTTCTATAAATAGTAACGTCAGTAAACACATTGTAACGAAACACGCGCTCGTATCCTGCTGCTACAAGATACAGATTTTATATCAGGGGCCCCTGATACACGATGCATTCAGGTGATTACAATAACGGGTTCTGTAGATTTAAGGTTCACCGAATCGCCGAGAAATTGAAAAACAAAATGATATACGAAGAGGCACTGAACGACACCGTGGTAACCCATCACAACCCTTCCCGACGATAAAAAACGTCATATGGTACTCTTTTCAAAATGACTGTGAAAACATGCATGGAGGGGTGAAAGTGAAAATTTCACGTACTTTTCTTGGAAAACAACTTTATTGCTAACACATGTGTAATCACCAAACAGTTGTAAGTAACGTGAAAATAAAATAGTTTAAATGTTATAAATATATTTAAACAAAATCATAAGTCGAAAATTACTTACCTTTCACTTTCAAGTGAAGTGTTACTCTTCAAAGCATAGAACTAGGTACTCGGTTCGGTTTTTCTTTGAATAGTTAAGTTCTTCTTCCTTCTTGAATGTCAAATCAGAGCCTGTAGAAAATAAATTGTTGGCGTTAACTACATGCTTATTTGTATTTAATCACTCAGTTGTCTGACTTAGCTAACGTAGATGAAACGCACGAGCATGAGAACGGGCTGCTGTCCAATTCAAACTTTTTGAATGACTTGTTGAAACTCGTTCTCTCGTTATGTTACATGAATTAGATATATAAAAACCTATAAAAATCCCCCCCACTCCAAAAAAAAAAAAAATAAAAAAAAAATAAATAAATAAATAAATAAAACACTCGAAATGGAAACCACATTTTGACCAGTTACATTACCAGGAAAGGAAATTATTGGGATAAAGGACAGTCGCCGATTAGACGAAGCAAAAAACTACAAATCGATACAGAGCATAAGTAATAATGTAATCCTGCAGCCCAGTAAAGCTGTGGGATTAGAATATTACCGATATTCCATACAGAGCTACAAGAATTTCGTTCATTTGCAGTAGATAAAATTGTACGGGACGGTTCAATTGCGAACGCGTTAAACCAATATTTTACGCTACTGATAGTCGACACTTATAGCGGTGGGGGGGGGGGGGGGGGGGGGGGGGGGGGGGAATTCTTTTCCCTTTTACTGACAAATGTCATCTTTATATATCACTCATGCCCAAAATCCCTGACACTACTGCTTTATGCTTACTCGTCCTATATTTGTTGGGTAATTTTATTATTTTCATACATGACATCATATTATGGATAGTTGAGCTTTATGCGTCAGGTGAGCCCCCAGGCCACCTAATTCTGTTCGGAAAGCGACGCTGCTATGGGTTGCTTATTTACCCACTTTTTGTGGAGTTTGCGCCCAGACTACCGTACATGTAATGTAATGTTCCCTCGCTCACAGAAATATACATATATTCTTTCGTGCTCCAACTTTTGATATTCCAATCATCAAGCAATTAGAGGAACTACGTGTCATAATAATAAAACTACGACTGTGGTGAGTCTTCATTGCTGATGGTAATGTCATCAAAAAACCATTCAAATCAAATCTGGATTGAACAATATTCCTTTCTTTGCGTTTTTATGGTATTTTTAGTTTCAATCGTCTGGGATATATCAGTTGAACGGAAAAGCGACCTGCAATTTTCAGTGAGAGGCTAAAAGATTGTTTTCGAGGCCAAAAAATAAAATATAATAAAATAAAACAAAAAATAAAAACAAATCTAAATTTTGTGAAATTTTTAGTATCGTATACCTGTTGGCTACACCCAACTACACCCATTTGTCAATCTGGAATTATTACTGTGTAATTTTTGCGGTTTTTGTTGATAGATGTTTTAAGTTTTACCTGCTGATGTGAACGTTATTTTTGAGATAATGTTGGAGACTGATTTGTACAGCACACCAAAATAATTCGGACGGGTACTAGAGTTTGCAGTATGTCACTGAACACAAATTATCAGAGCAGGGAAGTAGGGAGCTTTTAGAACTGGCGGGGGGGGGGGGGGGGGGGGGGTGCGGGGGCAAACATTCATACAAAGGCACCCACGCTCTGATAAATATCAATGGCAGCTCACAGTTAAAACTAGAAGTCCTGTCATGAAATTCGCACTGTTAGCACATGGATCAATGCGTTAATCTACGCGTTATGACCATAGTAAGGATATCAAATTCTGTACATATGGCCTGTGCACAAGCAATGTTTTAGCAAATGGACCTCCGGGTAACCCGGAGGTCCATTGGCACAAAAATTGTCTGTGTTTGCTATAAGTAACCAGGAGAACCTTCCGTGCTTTGATGCCATTCGATATGGCAATTGCGCGCAATTCCTACGCGCAATTAAGCCTAGATAAGCGCACAGTTCGTGACAGGACTTCTAGTTTTAACTGCCATGTGTCTAAGTGGTATGGTTGGATTACAAAGCACAGAGGTGTATTTGGGACTCACGCACCTCTTCATTGTGAAAAAGACACATATTTTACTTCATATTTAACAAATTTCGCCATCGGGCCTAAACAATGTAGAAATTTGTTAAATTTTGAGCCAAAGATATGCATTTTTCTCGACCTAAGCCCTTTACCCAACGAATCGGCCGCATCCGCACGCGTAATATACAAATTCAGCAGTTGAGCTCGTTCCAACGAGGGGTCACATGATATGGTTTTGTTGAATTTTTTTGAAAAATTTAAATAAAAGGGATTTAAAAATTTTTTTTTATATCGTCGGCGTTGGGTAAAGGGTTAAAGGTCGTAATAGGTGAAACCAAACTGGGACCTGCGAGCAATGTGGCTCAGTGGTTACTGCATTGGACTTCAAACCGAGATCCAAGGTTCGATCCCCCACCAGGGGTAATTGCGTTGTGTCCTTGAGCAAGGCACCTCATCCCGATTGCCCACGTAGCGGTGTGTTCTGAGGCGTAATGCACGTCGATGGTGCACCTGTCTTCAACTAATGCTAACCCTGCTGGTGTGGAGTTAATACGTTGGGGAGTCTGAAAGTTGCTTGCCGTTGCTCGGTGGTTCTCTCCGAGTACTCCGGCTTCCTCCAACCGTAAAACTGTCCGACGCGAGGTGACCCTGGCTGTCGAAATTGTCGTTAAACCCAAATAAATAAATAAATAAATAAATAAATAAATAAATAAATAAATAAATAAATAAATAAATAAATAAATAAATAAATAAATAAATACGATGTCTTAGCTCACTGTCATTGAGAGTAAAGGGTCCGTGTATCCCATTTCTGCCTATTCCCAATAAGGTTACAATGATGAGATAATGTTCGTCACAAACTCTCTCTCTCTCTATCTCTCTCTATCTCTCAACTATTCCCTGTACTAAAGATGAAATAGGGGGCGCGGTGGCTCAGTTGGTAGAGGTGCAGGCTGCAAGCCGAGAGGTCTTCAGTTCGAATCCCACCTGCGGCAACCGCGTTGTGTCCTTGGGCAAGACACTTCACCCCGATTGCCTACATGGGGGCACGATGACGCTATGTACTGGGTCGTACTGCACTTCGATGGTGCGCATGTCTTCAACCAATCTAACCCTGCCTGTGCTGCGGTCCAGAGTTCAGAGTTACGATGTTGGAGAGCTGACAGCTGCTCGTCGTTGCTCGGTGGTTCTCTCCGGGTACTCCGGCTTCCTCCACCCGTCAAACTGTCACGGTCATGATTAGCCATTGTGCATAAGTATGTGACCTTAAACACCAATAAATAAATAAATAAATATAAATAAATAAAGATGAAATAACGACTTGATAGATTGTAAAAAAAATAATCTTTGTAAATTGAAGAAGGATCAAACTCAATAACCATACGAACAAATACAAGCTTATATATCTGAATTATAACAGGCTCTAATCGGTTAAATATACTCCTACTCGTTCCATCGCTACACTGAGTGTGTTATAGATTTATTATATCAATACAATTCATTCACATACACCTTCGGTTTCTCGTGTTTCCCACAATTATTCATTTGGTAATAGGATGGTAAAGCATTAATCATCTCAAATGAATTAGAATCTGAAAGACCTCGTTATTGTCTTTTATTCGCAAAGAAGATTCGATATGGGTCGATGGTCAAATTAATATGACAATTCAACACTTTTCTCTTGATAATTGCGTCAACACCCACGGCGATGTCCACTGTCAATACCACGAACAAATGCAAATACTATTTTGAAGTTTGTGGTATTCGTAGAAAAAAAAACACGTCTACACATAGCTTTACATGCACTGTGTTTCGAACAACACTCGTTGTCTGAAATTGAAATAAAGTGGAGTGGATAGTCCAGATACTTTTTCGATTTTTAACCCTTCACACAACGTAACGGTCAAAACCGGCCAGCCTTATTCTCAAAAATCGCCAATCAGTTTTCATTGTATTTTCATTTTTTGTCTCAAAAACATAGGTTATGACCCCTCTTTGGAACGAGCTCGTCGAGCTCGTTCCAACGAGGGGTCATAACCTATGTTTTTGAGACAAAAAATGAAAAAAAATAGTTATTTAAGAATTTTGTTTGCAAGTGTCGTCTGCTTTTCATGTTAGGTAAAGGGTTAAGACAGGAAGAGAGAGAGAGAGAGAGAGAGAGAGAGAGAGAGAGAGAGAGAGAGAGAGAGAGAGAGAGAGAGAGAGAGAGGGGGGGGGGGGGAGGCGGGGGTGCGGAAAAGAAACGAAAAGCGATGATGGCGCCCGGTTACACTCAATGACTGATATATAGGAGTGGTACTTGTATGAGTAACAGTTGCAGTTCTTGCATCTTCCTGTTGCATTATAGTAGCAAAATTTGTTATAGAGCAAGAGCTTCCGAAAGAGATATCCATTTCGTCTCCATTGGGCGGGCTTCAGAGGTGTGGAGAAACAAAGTCATAGAATATCAAGGTTGTGTATTCCAATTACACGCTTACTATATTATTATATAAAATCTCACGTGACTTCCTTGCATTCTGATTGGCTGAAAGATGATACCCTATTTCGTGTAGTTTGCATCCACAGAACTGACCAGGCACTACACCCAGGCACTACACGTTTTCTATTTTTAACACACTACTATATCAGTTTTCTTTTCATACTGGGCGAATAAAACTAATCAAGCTAAACTTAAAAATCGATTCACAGAGGCACAACATCCACAAAACGACCCGGAAAGAAATCTTTGTAGAAAAATGTGTCGCTTTTCCATTGTTGAAGTCACATTTTTCGAGGCGTTCATTTTGTTCCTTGAGAAGATGATCCATATCTCGTTTCGAAGAGAATGATCCATACCTGGGTCCAACTTTCATGAGAACGGGTCTGGATATGAAAAATCGTTTGTTTCGCTGCTCATATTATTTCGCTATTTAATTGTATGTTTTGGCCAGTAAACGAAGAAATAATGGAATTCATTTGAATCTTCGGAGTTTGTATCCCATGCTGACCCATTCGGTAATGAATATGTGTGACAAATGTGTGGAAATTATCAAACTGCGTTGTCAAATTTCGAAAATTTTAGTTTTCATTCGCGAGTTGCGCGATTCTAGAATACACAGTTCCGTTTGGGGGAAATGTTTTGTTTACCCTTGCCGACCGATTCAAAATCTGTCTTCTGCTCATATCAATAATCCAAGTTAGCCGTGTTTTGGAAGAAGAAAATGTTTTTTTAAAAACTACATGGTATTTTTTTCTATATAACGCTGGTTGGTAGGGCTGCTACCTTGGTAATAGATTAATAAATCGGGCAGATGTTTTTCATGATGGGTGTTCGATATAATATAAGGATTAGTGCATGGCTTGGAGTTGACTACGCCCATACAGTGCCCAGTGAGGTGGTGTAGTTCCCGCCGCGCAGCGGAGGGAACTACACCACCTCACTGGGCACTATATGGGCGTAGTCAACTCCAAGCCATGCACTATTCCTTAAGTATAAGTCTATTATATAAGTGGAAAGTGTGTGATTCTGTGACTCAGTGATGCAGTCCGCCCTTGTCCAGCTAAAAGTGATATGCAATGCAAATAGGAATTTCCTGTCGCAGGGCGGAGTTACTACCCGTCCTGGCTGAACTAGTTTGTACGTAAACAAAGCAATTTTTTAGTTTATCATTAACATCTTTGAAATTTCTGGATGCTATCTCCTACATCTTTAATCTTCATATCACGATCCGTTGCCATGGTAACCTGCATGAGCGATTACGTTGTGACATCATTGTCAAGGTTATGTGTGTGATAATGCGCAAGCGTAATGCAGTTTGATATGGTAATACGTGATTTATGGAGGTTGCCATGATGGTTTCTATGGGGACACGCAGTTGCTGAGGGATCGAAAGGCCTTTGAAAAATTTGTAATATCTTCTCCCTGTCTGTGTTCGACTGTTCCAGAGGGTACTATAGTATAGTTATATGGCACATGTTTAGGTTGGAAATATTCGAGAGTTTTTCAATGGATCTTTGATCGTACGGTTAGTTGTCAGTTATTGATAACATGTGGTGCCATGAATTAAGTGGTTTGGATGTGTGTTCGATTCAAGTAATCGACCCCTCATATTCCATTTTACTTACTCTCGTCTAAACCACCGCGTGCTGCTCATGCTGACATCTTTTAGACAGGTTTCCGTAATTCCAATCGTTTGGTCGACTTTTGGTAATTTGACATACCCCTCCATAGATTTAAACACTTCCCCATACCACTCGATCTATAGTACTAAGCACAACCTATAACAACCAGTCCCCATAAAGCCAAAGTTCCGATACAAAAACACACGAATCGCGAATTTCCTACCACATTTGGGCGGCACCAGATATCATTCATTAATTTTACCAGAGTCACCCAGTACAATCCAGCATACGCAGAGAATACCCCCCCCCCCACACACACACACCCTCTTCTCAAGGCCTCCCGGAACACTGAAGCGACGTATCACCATAGATGCCAAGATGACCATCTCCATGAACCACAACGGACGACGGAAACACACATTACCATAACATTACGATCCTGTGCATGTGCAGTAACACCACCTGTCGCTATGACAATGGTAACACAACATGATCGCTCACTCGGAATACCACGCCACCGCAAGAGATACACCACATACCCCGAAATATGAAGTCCCATAAAATTTGGGTAGAAGTGTGCTCAGTATACTTTTTTGATCAGTTACCCTGAGAATAGGATATTCACTTTGTGTTTAACCCTTAGGTCCTCAGATTAATTTTAAAGTATTTATGGCCTTTTTCTGCTTACATAGTTATTGATGACTTGGCAGTGGTTCTACATCACCGCTGGCTGCCTATACAGGCAGCCAGCGGTGATGTAGAACCACTGCCAGGGAAAATTCAGTCTGCACACAAGAGTAATAAAAAAGATTACACAAGGGAGAACCTGCTTCAATGCAATATAAAAGTGGCGGTTTGGGGCTATATGGGGGGCTTAAGGGTTAAGAAACAGAAACGACACGCCCACTTTTTCAGCGATCCAGAGTACCACCAAACATAAACGGAAGTGACAACCGTTACTTATTCCGAGTTCCTTATTCGACATTTGTTATCAACCGATTCCATCAACTGATAACGAAAGAATGGGTTGATAACAAATATCGAATAAGGAACTGTGAATAAGTATCTGTTTTCACGAACTCCAAACATAATTATTGTTTCAATGGTGTCAACTTCCACGCATTATTAAGCAGAAGCATCATGGGATACTGAAAACATTTGAGAGAATCTGCGGCGGAGAATGAACGACAGAATTGTTACTCAGTCCCAGTTTCAATTTATTAATTTTTCAGCGTTCCACGTCAATGTCGTCGCAAAGAGGATTTGTACTTAAAACTGTTCCTTTCAGACGATTCAGATAGGATTATGAAACACATAATTTATTCAGTGGAATTTACAAAACGGTAAACCATGCAAATGCCCTATAGTATACATTGTTCAATTATTCACTTTAACTGGTTCAGTGCATGTCTTCCTGACATGTGCTCTGTTGAAAAAAATGAGCGAATCGGAAAACCTGAATTTGGCGTCCCGCACTCTTTCCTGCAAATAGCAAGTTACCGTTGAATATATTATGTCTGAAGACTCAACTGACAGGAAATGTACACGATTCATTCTCAGATTATACAAAATGTTTTGACTTCATTCAGTTGACCCCAAAAGCCAAGGCGTGTTTTTATTATACGCTAAACGATAGATAAAAGAAGAAATTGCGGAAAGATAGAAATCGTATCTCCCACTGTGAAGATATAGAAATTTTCACTTTCACGGTATCAATCAAACTGGCGGTTTTCAAAGCATCACTTTAAAGTGAATACGATTCAAATTATCACTGGAAATGATCAAGTTGCTCTAAAAACGTTTACTGAAAAGTAAATCTGGTGTTTTTGAGTGGATACCGATCATTTCCAGCAATAATTCAACACGTATTCACTATGAATTGGTGCATAAAGCCGCTGATCCAAATATGGCCAGAGAGTCCGTAATATAGGTTTTTGGTTTGGTACCTCTTTTCAAAGGACGTACCAAACCAAAACCTTATATTACGGACTTTCAAGCCATGTTTGGACTAGAAACTCACCAGCAGAATCAGATTGCAAGACGGTATCTGTTCATAGTATCAATCAAATCACTTCCAGGTATCAATGAATCAATGCGCTGTTTATTTTCATGTCCCACTTCAAGGTTGGAAAAAGTGGAATTATTAGATTCTTATAAAAAGCGTATAATAATAAGAAAAACTAGTGTTTTTGAGTGGATACCGAAAATCATCTCACTCGTGATTGAGATAAACGGCGATTTTCGCTCGCGCTAACATTTATCTCGCTCACTCATGAGATAATTTTCGGTGTCCACTCGAAAACACTAGATATCCTCTTTCTATTCTCCTTTTTCCGTTTCTGTCGACTTAAGCGGTTAATTAGCTTTCCATAAAAAGCCAAGTTTCCTTTTATAACTTGTATTAAACGAAAACAATAGACAGTGTCGAGAACTGTGTGCTGTTTAACCCCTTGAACTCTATTGGTATCTTCAATATCAGTTCAATGGCAGCAACGGGAAGAGTCCATATTCTTTATATGGGGTAGACCAATTAATATTTTCAACGTGCAGCCTTAGGGCTGCACGTTGCAAATATTGATTGGCCTACACCACATCTTCACTCGAAAGTCAACCCACGTAATGGAATTATGAAGTATCATGTTACTGGGCCGAAAAAGCGGCCTCTGGGGTTCAAAGGTGTATGTTTATTAAAAGTAACAAAAACGAAACTTCGCTTTATTTTCTACTGATGTCGTAGGTGTTTTACATGCTTCTCAATTAGACCTTCCTCGCCCGTCTGATAATTTCAGGGGAAATAACATTATCGAAAGTAGATTTTCGTGACGAGATAAGTCAGGGATGAATGCAATTTTAGAGCCTTCCCAATGACGCGAACAGTCTTTCTGCAACCGTATCGCTACATGCCTGTGGTAACTCAAATTTGCCCTTTCACATCTTGGCATTTATTTAGTAAAACATAAACGTCTCTTAAAATATTTCTGTTTAATTGGACCTCTCCAATAAATTGTAGATAAATATTTTTGTGGATAAAATACAATTTTAAATTGACGGAACTTTCGCTATAGACATGTGGCAATGAAACGTTAGTAAATATTCCTCTACATAATACAACGTTCATAAGCGACCAACGCTCTTCACAAGGAAAAACGCTATTCAAATTTTCTTATTGTTTCTATTTTTGTAATGAAGGGACATGCGCTATGTTTTGGAGGCAAAAGATGGTTTAATACTTAATGAAGAGATTCTTTGCAAGTATCGTCCTCTTGTCATGTTAAGAGAATGGGGTAATTAGCCAACTAATTGGAAATTGTTCTCTGCAACTTAGTTTAGCCCCAAATCAATAAACTCTTTCGGGCCGATTGTCAAACGAAGCCTGCCTCAGCAGAGAGGGCGTTGAAGGCGATATGGACGCCCTGTCACATGTTAACTCACACAAGGCAAGGGAAAAAGTGTGAATTTATTGAACATCACACACCAGTTTACTACTAGGTAGATGTTTATAATCAAGTGTCGTCTGCCTTAAAAGGCAACGACACTTGACTAGAAACAACTAACTACTCAAAATTTACGTTTCGCCCTACTCCTTAGTATCCGGAACTTCAATGCCAGAACACGCGCAGAATAACACCACAGGCGAGTTGACTCTACTAAACTTCTGGGTTATAACTTGCCTGGGCTGAACGTGTAGACTACATTCCATAAACAGATCACAATTGCCCGGGTTCCAAAATTTGGTCTACTCAGCATAAAACAGTTCATTTAACAGGTGAATCGAAGTAAGTGCTTTCACGACGATCTTGGAAAAAGTTTCTTATATACCTATAATAGGTCAGAAATACATCAATCACAAAGGACAACACGCAGGAGTGCCGGGAGCCAGCGGGAAATGTCAACTTTATACATATCCATCATTCAGGTCTGAAATCCCTAAAACAGGTTCATGCACTCTCATCCTGATTTTTATCAGGTCATTTTGCTATTGTTATTCCTCCACTTTCTGGGGACTTTAGCCCTAAAAAAATTACCTCCAATTGGCCTTAGAAGTTATTTTTTCACGGGGAAGACCCTGGACCTCAACTATTAAGTATAAACAATTTTAACCGAGCATGAAGTCTCGTCCCCACTTCATTTGGTCTGGCAACGCCCCTGCATGGGGGAAATTTGGACACGGAGGATAAGTAATCATAAAAGGGTCGAGGATCTGAAAGCTTGGCAATCCCCTGAACATTTAAAATGGACACTTATCTAGTGACTTGTGTAAATTTATTTACGACTGTTTTCCCTCGATTATTATTATTCCTAACCTTTCAACCCGGTATGCGTGAAAGAAAACTTGGTGCTTGGTGAACAAACAATTGAAAGAACAACAAACAGTGGGGAGGGTGGGGGAGGGGTCTGTAGTACATTAATGCAACAACCCAGTAGGATTGTAGGTTCAAATTATTACTGATCTTCTTCAACTAAGGTTTAGGATCTTGGTGTTCAAATGGTTATGCAAGGCAATAGGACGTTCTGCGCGGCAGGCTTTTTAATCCCCGCCACGTAGTGGGAGGGGGATACAGGAATGGGTTCCGCTCGTCCCTCCGCTCGTCCTTCCCTACTTCTTGTCATCACATTTTCTCGAAAAACGGTAATAATATTTGTCCCAAATTCAAGATACAGCGTATGGTATAATTATATAATAAAATACCACGAATGGATTACGAACCAGCTGTGTTCAAGTATTTCTTCGAGAGTTATTGCCCTTGTCGGTCTCAGAATTTCTTAGCATCACATTACTACTTCCTGTCAGCACGTTTAAAAGAAAACCGTTCAAGACTTGTTTTCCAAATTTAATACATAGCTTTTTGGTGATAATGCCACGAATGAGATTGCCAGCTACCCGTGTTCAAGCATTTTTGTGAGAGTTATTTCCCTTTTGGACTAAGGTGGCGGGGATTGGCCATCCTTGGCGTTGCACTTGTTCGTCTCAGCAATGCTCTAGTTGATAGAGCCCTAATTTAAATTGAGAGGTATTGGTTGTTTTAATCTTATATAAAAAAGGCTACTCTCTGCTCCTGCTCGCCACCGGAAGCTAAGAGCTGGGTGGAGATGCAACCATGGGAATGGGTTTCCGTCGCCTCAGTACACACCACATTGGATTGGATTATAATAATAATAATAATAATAATAATAATAATAATAATAATAATAATAATAATAATAATAATAATAATAATATAGTTTATAGCCATGATTCCACTATGAAGTGCTCTCAGGCTTTACATGGAATAGGTGCTCCGCTAGCAACCATTAGTTACAGCTATTTAAAAAATAATGAAAAAGATGAGTTTTAAGTAAGGTTTTGGGGCGCCTTCAGATGACCTGGAAGCCGGTTCCACAAAAGTGGTGCAGCTACCGAGAAATCCCGGTTACCAACTGTCACGAGATTACCACGACTATAAGCCAAATTGTTAGCCGTGCTTGACCCTAAAGATCTATCGGGTTTGTATCTTGAGATTAGGCTTGACAAATAGGAAGGACCCATAAACATGAAAAAAATAATAAGAAGACTTTAACTCTCTGTGTAACTTTGTAGAAATTACAACCTGCAAATTTACACTATAATGCAAAAAGGAATTGAACCGGTTCAGTCCTCTTTGGCAGAGCTCATATAGCTCTGTCAAACAAGACTGAATTGATCAAATTCCTTCTAGAGATGGGCAATATACCGAAAAACCGAACCGATACCATATCATGGAGACATCGAAAAACCGAACCGAACGAATCTTTGAATACCAAAACCGTCTGAATTTTCAAGTTTTCCTACATTCACTATTTATACGGCCTTGTTGAGGCTAGATAGCAATAAAGAGTTTATTTTCATGAAAGAAGTGGCTGATTTTATTTTCAGCTTTGTTAACCCTCGGGGGATTGGACAATTCTCCGGAATTCTCACCAGACTACAACCTATACATATCCAGCTGCTTAACAGTGATTTCTAGACAAGTCTTGGCTGTCTTAACAGACAGCCAAGACTTGACTAGAAATCACTGCCCAGGTGATTTGTTTATCGTCAGCGGGATCTTTTGAAATACTCTGAGATTGCAAATGTCTCAAATAGGCCTTTAAAGGTTAGGGTGTGTTTAGAAGAAGTCACAAAATTTCCCCGCGGGAACCCCGGGAAGTAAGCAGCACTTGTTTACTGTGGTAAACCAGTTCCGCTTTACTAGTAAAATAGGACCCAGTCACCAATGCTTGGGGTGAAAGTCCTCTAAAATGGGCAACATGTTGATCAACGATTGACTAAACTTGACTTCATCTCCATGTTGTGTCACGATTAGCCATGGTGCATAAATATGTGACGTTAACCACCAACAAACAAACAAACGAACAGTCACAAAATTACTGTAGATATGATTTGTGTTCATGAAAAAAATGCCACTGTTGAGCTCATTGGCAGTGGCATATGTGAAGCTGTAGTAGAATGGTACAAGAACAGCTTATTCTGTATTTTCCTGATGTGAATTCCCCTTTGGTACTATCAGCAAATCTCAGTCAAATCAGATACCGATTACCGAAGTATGACCCCCTTAAAATACTGAAATCGATACCGAACTCAAAATTCCAATACCAACTAGCAGTGTTGGAAAATTCTAGGCTTGAAATTTTGGTAATTTGACATCAGTGTGCAGATGGTTAATTTGAGCATTTTTCCTTCCAGCTCAATCATACAAGTTTACCACTATTTTAATTTAGTCCTACAAAATTTAAACCAATGAGTATCTGAGTCAGATAAATGCACGTTCGTCACCTGACATATATAATATCTTTAACCGACTGCAACAGCTACAAATTAGGCTGTAGAATGAAGGGCGCTAATACATATATTCCAAATTATGTCAAGTTGAGGCTGCTTGATGACGGCATAATTTGATAATTGTAATCACTTAATAGGTTTTTCTCTCATATGTCTATTTAATACTCTTTTATAATTTCTTTATCCATTCTTTAATATTATTGCCAATAATTCTATTTAAGCAAATGACTTTCCAAAGCCTCAAACCTCGCGTTTTATCAGTCAAAAAGCTTTTAGTTTGATAAAGGAAATCTTAACGGTATGATCGAGTATTTCATCAATGGATTGGCCACCACCCTTAGTGCCAATTTTGTAGTCAGAAATTTGAACGGACTCGTTGTTGTATTTTTATTCAACGGACGGACAGGGGAGGATGGATGGGGTCGCCGAAGAATTCAGGCACCAGAGAAGAGAACATAATACACGTTGGCTGCTGATATCCGCATAAGGCTCAGCTATGGGGATGCTAAATTCAGGTTCTGTACTAAGACAGAGCTCAACGAGGGTGGAGAACGGGGGACTGGAATTAATGATCCGAGGTGGAGTCCTTCCTGTATTTCACGTGCGCCGATGGCACGCGTGAAATGTAGGAAAAACTGCACCAACTGTTAATACCAGGTAGAAACTTGAAACTTGAATTAAGTGAGTGAAACTGATATTGTTAAAGAAAAATATCAACTTGGCGATCTCGGATAACGTTCTTGCTTGACATTGTTTTGTGTCGAAGCATTTCATTCGCGTCATACCGTCACTCAGACGTCTAACGTGCAATCAGATGCGTTCTTACATGACGTTCCGTAATCCGGATTCAACACGCCGTGCATATTGTGTATTAACATTGTCTACATTGTATTGCGTAACGTCGAATACACACAACGATTATGGCATAAAGGGGGCTTCCAAGGCTTTCTACATTCCTGTTCTGTCCGCCAATTTCCGATACACTGCGTTAAAATTATAGGGGCGTGACAACCGTTACTTAAGTAACGGTTGTCACGTCCGTAAATTGTAATCAACGCCTTTACGACTACAAGAATTACGAATGGGCTACTAATTTTAAAATGTCCGGCCAGAGCTATTCACAAAAATCGCCACTCCAATTTTATTATCTTTTCAGTTTTTGCCCCCAAAACATAGCTTCTGATTACTTATTGGAACGAGCACGCCAAGGGCGTTCCAATGCGAATGAATGGTTTCGCGCGCCGAAGGTGCGCAGGGACGGTATGGGGAACAAGCCCCTTTCGATCCTCGTTAGCTGTATGTTTTTGTATCATATCAAGGCGTGGTAGAGGAGGAAAAGAAAGAGGGAGGAGGCTTATCCCCGCTTGGGCTTCTTACGGCTTTTCTTCTTAGGAGGTGGTTGGCATGGAGATGTGGATGGCGATGACGATGGTGGTTGATTAATGTTTTGGAATGCTGCAGATGCTGCGTTGGGTATTGTCTGAGATTCTTTCCTGTATTCTTTGCACTCTGCTATCAATCTGTTGGCTTCCGCTACGTTTCTGTTTAAAGCTTTCCAGTCGATGTAGGTGGTGGCTGAGGATTGAGGTGGCTTTTCAGTTACGATTTCCACTCCCGAGCTATCCGGTAGTGACGGAAGAGGGGAGTGATGGGTGGGAGGCGGTGAAAATGCAGCTTCCAGTTCCTCCTCAGTCTCCACTGGGCGTTCCACATCCAACTGTACCGGCTCAGGAGCCGGCAGTTGATTGGGCGCACCAGTGGGTCTAGGAGGGGAACTGGCGGCTGCCTCCACGACCTCCATCCCCTCATTCAACTCTTTCTTCCTGTTCCGGAAGGCCTCCAAGCGCCGGGCGTCCCTGCGCTTGGTCGATGGACTCTTCTTCTCTCTCTTCGGCTCTTTCTTTTCAGGACCTCCGTGCCTCTTCGGGTGAGGACCAGTGGGAGAGGGGATCCTCTCTCCAAAGGTACTACCTCTCCCCGAAGAGGGTGGTGTATCGGATTTCTCTACTTCGAATTCCAGTTTCAGATAGACACTCATGCCTATTTTTCCTGGACAGTCCAGGAGACAGGGCATGAGATGCCCAGAGCTGAAATGGTTTTCTCAAGTCTAGCAGGTAGCTCCATGGTAGTCGAGGCGTTCACACTTTGAAGTCAGAAGTGCGAGTGATGGTTGATGATGGCGGTCCAATGTGGTAATAAGCTACGTTTTGAAGGAGAGAACGAGAATTCTCAGTTTTCAGCGAAAAATGTTTTAAAGGTGTCAGTTTAAGGGTTAAATCAGAACAAAGTAGTACTGCACTTTTTAACACTAACACCCTCCTAATTACACATTTAACTCTAACACGCCTGCCATTTGGTATGAATGTGTCTTATATAGCTCATCTACACCCAAGTGTTAAACATACCTGCTTTACTTAAAATGGCAGTACTGTGTTTATCGATTTGTCAGAAACTATATGTTTACATAAACGATTATAATATCAGCATGTCAAATAAACAAGCGTAAATTGTGAAATAGTCAATATGATTCTACAAAATCTGTAAGGCAACATGTGCGCGCATGACATTTTCATAATACGGATGTTTTTTTCCTGTTTCCATTGGCACACAGTAAGATTTCTATTTCCTGGCCTTTTTACTCCGGTATCAATATGTTTCACTACAATCGCCCGGCGCACACATGGCGTCATGTTATCAGCACCTGCGAGTTGTGGCAATACATGATTATAATTTGGTAAAGCACCACCATGCAGAAGAGAAATTTATCTCGACACTCTCAGACGCTGCGAACCTCTACACCAATCCACACTTTGATCCCTGAAATGCTTCGCCTCCAGCCGAGTGGGCGATTTTGTTTCTGATTTCAAATTCTTCTCGAGAAGAAAAATTAGCAAATCGTACCTCCTAGGCTATTAATGGAAAGAAAAGTGTCTGTATTATATGTCGCGATGCGCACACTGCTGATATATTTTTAAATAGGTTTAACTCTTTTGGCGCGACAGACGACTAAAGTCGACAGACGGCAGACCGCGGAAAGTTACTGCAGTAGTCATTTTAACATACTGTGTTTGTCCACTTCTAAGTGCTTTTAACCCTTTACCCAACGCAGACGATATCAAAATTTATTATTTTAAATATCATTTTTTTTCCAATTTTTCCGAAAATGTCAACAAAACCATATCACGAACAACGATATCGTCCCATGAAAGTATAAAGGTGGCATTTAAATATATACAGAAAATCATTTGAAAAACTGTCAATGAGATCATTAGAACATCTTTTAAAATAATAAAGCTTTAGTCTAACAATCTATACTTTCTGTAAAATTCCTAATGAATATTAGGCGATAAGAATTCTGTTTCTCAGGTTATTCTGCGTCAAAAGAGTTAAAAAGAGCATAAGAGTCAAACTTTCAAATTGATTATAAAAAAATGTAAAATGCTAGCTTCTGTATTTTTATACTACTCTACAGGAAAATGCCTGAAGCTTGTGAAATAATGCACACATCGATGATACAACTTCGTTAACATTTCGAAATTTCAATTTTTATTTAAAATTCTCAAACCCTCAGTGTTAAATTTACTGACCACTTCAGAAAATTAAGGGCAGCCAAGTTTCCTGTAAATCTCGAATTATCATTCATGTTTTATGTACTATTTTGATTGTCTTGACCTCTGTCAGTAACAGATGTTTTGTCCGATGTCAGATGATGTGCTTCACAAAATGACTTGAAATTTAACCTATATTTTGGCGTCCTCGTTGGCAAGCACTCATGACAATTGAGCAGCGCTCTCAACTCCGTGAAACGATATTTCTCCCCCCCCCCCGCCCCCAACTATACGTGAAACATACGCGTGTCCCGGGTGAGACAGCAGGGTGGGATATTTCTATCCACTCCACGTGCCATACACATTTGCATATTTTATTAGGTCGTCGGAACTATTTCACCATCGTCTGCACAATCGTAAATAAACAAAATGGCTTCACGATTTCCCGCATGTAATCCACGTGCCATTCCAAATCAACAATGCTGATTTGTTTCACTCCCATGTTTCTCCGCAGATTTAATAATATCACTGCGCGAATTTATCAATCGATCAATAATCTCACAATGCTCTTTACATTAGAGTTTGACACGCGCAAATTCATTAGCCCCTTAACGGACAGTGTTACAAATCATTTTTTAGTATATACCTATGGTATATACCTAACTTTTGTACGATCTTTCCGATGAAATTGTTCGTTTTTCGAAAGGACTACGACTTGATAAATTGGGTATGTCAGCACGTGACTACCAATTATCTATAATGACGTAATCCTCGTGTGTGTTGAGAAAAAATCATCCTCGATGAGTCTGAAGGAATGGGGAAATCTCACCTTCGGGGCAAGATATTTGAACCAGACCCTCGGCAAGCCTCGGGTCTGGTTCAAATATCTTGCCCCTCGGGTGAGATTTCCCCACCCCACCTCCAGACTCATCGGGGATCATAATAATCCCTTTTACCCTATAGCACTGGAAGCGCGGTGGCTCAGTGGTAAGAGCATTGGACTTGAAACAGAAAGGCCCGCGGTTCGATCCCGACCAACACAAACTGCGTTGTGATACTTAATCCCGATTGCCCACATGGGGACAGAGTGATGGTGTGTACTAAGGCGTATTGCACGTCAATAGTGCTAATCATGTTTGTGCAGAGTTATTACACTAGGGAGTAAAACTGTACGACTATGTGAATTTGGCTGTTGAAAGTGTCATTGAACCCTAATAAAAGAAACCAACCATACAAACCTCAATAGCATTATCACCGATAAAGTATTTATGATGATGTTGTAACACCGTAATCCACAGATGTAAAAAAGAAAAGGAAAGTTACATTTCTTGTCATAACTAATTAGAATATAAATGTATTTTATGTAAATGGAAACTTGACGGATTTGTATTGCTGGCCGTTATAATCTATACTCCGCTGACGAGCTATCACGATGATACAGTGGATAACAACTAATTGGATATTCCCAATCCGAACGACCCTCTTAACTGGTTGAGGGCTAGCTTATTTTTGATGGTCTGAATTTGTAATTCAGAATTTGTTTTAATTTATTATTGGAGAGTGCCCCCAATGGGATTTTCATATACAACGCCTGACTTTGGCGGGAATGGGGGGAAGATGTGCTCCTGGCGCCCGCGGATACTTCCCTGTTCAGTAAAAATTTAATCACAAGGTCAGAAATTCTTGTTGCACCCCGGGAATCTACGTTTGCATGATAGTTCAGTGGCATGGGCGTGCCCACCGTAATCACAGAGGAGGATCACTTATTTCGGCCGATGGTGAGACGCGAGACAGACCAAACTCTGCTTTGACCAAAGCAAAGGATTTATCGCTTTGTATTAAGCCCGTAGGCCCTATAGGGCCTACGGGGAGTTAATACACACCAGTTAAGCCATTTCATAGCTTATAAACACTTTCGAACAATCAAACTTAACTGAACCAAGTTTAAGACCTATGTTTCCCATTACTTTGTTAAACAAGGCAGCATTACTCTTTGGTGATACCGAATTACTTTGGCGGGGGTGGGAGATGCTTTTCTCCTGGTGATCCTACTCCCACAATCACATTGAGATACGTCCTTGTTCGGTAATATAATTGGATTACACGATACGAAATTATTGATAATCACCATCCTTTGAAGAAACAAAAATCATCAAAAAATCACCGAAAGCATAATTTTTATCAATATTCTGATTTTGTTTCTATTGCATAGTCTGCCGAACAAAACCCATGTGGTTTCAAGTAAAGATGACCACCTTAATATCTCGCACTCGTCCTTCTAGTCTTTTTAGTACTCTTTGTTGCTTCAAATACAGTTGAAACTAGTCGTCATGTCATGAAATGCGCACAAATAGCACGTCAATCTGTGCGTTAATCTACGCGTTATGACCATAGTGAGGATATCAACTTCTGTACATATGGTCAGAGCACAAGCAATGTTTCAGCCAATGGACCTCCGCGTACCATTGGCAGAAACATTGCCTGTGTTTGCTATGAGTAACCAGGAGGACCTGCCATGCTTTGGATGCCATTCGATATGGCAATTGCGCACAATTTCTACGCCCAATTAAGCCTAGATAAGCGCACAGTTCGTGACAGGACTTCTAGTTTTAACTGTAAACCTGTTTGTACCAATACAAAAATGTAATTACATTTTATTAAGCCATAAAACATGCACAATTGGAGACACCAGGATGTAGACACCAGTTGGATAATTTTTCCTTACATCACATTATTTTTGTCACGTGCTATGTCGCCAGAGTGGTCCATCATGAAAGGTAAAAATCCCCGAGGTGGAAAAATCTTGTTCTTACAATTTATGGTTTCTTACCATGTATAATATATATGGGTCTTTTTGTTTGCGTGATGTGACAATAAGTTTTATGTCTACTTTAAAAGAACAACATGATCCTGCCTCTTTTTCAAGTATGTTTTCATATTTTTCTTAACTTTTTGAGTGCTGGAAGCCACTATCAGGGCGTTAAAAAAATGACGGTACCAGGCCAAAAGACCAACATTTTCCCTACTTGTGTTTCAAATTCAGTCAAATGAAATAATATTTTGTTTAAATAAATTTTATTTATTACAAATCATTGGAGAGTGCCCGTTGAAGGAATAAATATCGGAATTAGCATGGTACCTTTCAGACAATCAAAGGTAGGGAAATCACGTGAGATACAGTAGAGTATTCTAGGCCACCACTCTCAACTTTTTTTTACTAACACCGGTAAACATACCAGGTACAGCCAAAATGCTGAAAGTTACCCTGAACACCGCTAAATAAATAAATAAATAAATAAATAAATAAATAAATAAATAAATAAATAAATAAATAAATCTGAGTCTCTCCTTGTAACACAGTTATGATAGGGGCTACCTAAAAAAATTTCCTGAAAAAGTTCAGATACCTCTATTTTTCACCACGTCTAAATTTCTACAGACCTGAATTGAGTGTTTTTATAAGGGATATTCATTTTTATAAACAGGCAATAGTTGCCATGTTCTATTATTGAAACGATGGGGGCACGATGACGCCGTGAACTAATTCGTACTGCACGTCGATGGTGCACATGTCTTCAACCGCTGTAACATTGCTTGAGCGAAGCTTGAACAGAGTTAGAATGTTGAGGAGCTGACAGTAGCTCGCCTATGCTCGGTGGTTCTCTCCGGGTTCTACGGCTTCCTCCACCCGAAAAACTGTCACTGCCACGATTAGCCATTGTGCATAAGTATGTGACATTGTGCATAAGTATGTGACCTTAAACACCCATAAATAAATAAATAAATAAATAAATAAATAAATAAATAACTTCTTAACCCTTTATCCGACATAACGACAAAAACCTGCCAGCGCTATTCACAAAAATCACCATTCAATTTTCTACATTTTTTCTTTTTTTGTCGCCAAAACATAGCTTATGAAACCTCATTGGAACGTGCTCATTCAGCTCGTTCCAATGAGGGGTCGTAAGCTATATTTTTGAAGCAAAAATATTAGTTATTCAACAATTTTATTTGCAGGTGCCCGTCTTCCTTTCAAGTTAGGTAAAGGGATAACCTTTTCGATAACAAAAAATAGCCAGTAATACAAATGAGAAGTTCAATACAAGTTTTCCTTACTCGAAGCAATGAAGTAATATGCTTTATTGGGAATGTATTACTATGAGATAATGTTTGTGTAATGCTTACGTTTTTCACTTGAAAATCCGTTCGAAAATTTCAAGTCTCCTTTATAAAGTTACCCAACGGCGAGGAAGAAATGAATATGTTACAAGCTTACTACATCGAACGTCCGAGAAGAGTTTCGATTATGTAATGTTGCATGACTGTCCTAAACATAAATATCACACACAATGAATGCACTTGAATAGCAACTGAAAATGTATTATGAATGGTAGACACATTATTGTGTTGTACCGTAATGTTATTGGAAGATAATATTGTTGGGAATCATTTCGCAGATAACCAATAGGCTTGCATACTTAATGTGTTTTATCTCATCGAACAAGACCGACCGCTCAAGGTTTTAACACTTTACCCAACGTAACGGTTAAAACCACCCAGCGCTATTCACAAAAATCGCCAATTAATTTTCAATATTTTTTCATTTTTTTGTCTCAAAAACATAGGTTATGACCCTCTCTTTGGGACGAGCTCGTCTAGCTCGTTCCAAAGAGGGGTCATAAACTATATTTTTGAAACAAAAAATGAAATAAAATAGTTATTCAAAAATTTTGTTCGCAAGTGTCGTCTGCTTTTCATGGTAGGTAAAGGGTTAACTTTATAATATTAAATGCACATTCATCGAAACTATAGGGTATACTAGTTAGTATTTTCAACCTGTTGCCTCAAGGCTGAATGTTGAAAACATTAATTATTGACCTTCCACCACTTTTTAACCTTTAGAGCCCTGATGGTGTCTTCCACGCCAGTTCAGAGTCATCAGTTGGAAGAGTCTATATTCGTTACTTGGGGGACGACCAATCAATATTGATTGGTCCACCACAAACTTCACCGAGCAACTACCAACTTAATGAAATTATGTTATATCACGATCCTGGACCAAAAGAGCGGTCTTTCTCTTTCAAAGGGTTAATGTCATGGTATGTATTCCGTACAACCACAAACATATCACTTTTATTGTGCAAATATCTGTCTCCTGGTCGCCTCAGTTGCTGTTGAAAAATTGGGAAAATACGAGCATTCTTTTTATCCATCGAACTATGCATCAGCCTTGGCTCTTGAATTATATTATTTATCACATGCTCTGGCCATATTCCGACTCACACTTTAAAAAAGGTAATACACAACTATACTAACATTCTGAAAGTAGCACATGCTTCCGCAGTTGCAATCTTGTGCAAAACTTGAACCTTGACCTTCAGTCGTCTGTGCACATTTGAAAAACGCACTTCCGTTGACATCATTTAATGCGATTTGAACCGATGTTTTCAATAAAATTTATTATTCAGTGCTTCAGAATTCATTTATGTATTTATTGGGGTTTAACGACACTTTCGACAACCTGGTTCACCTCGTGTCGGATAATTTTACAGGTGGGAGAAGCCGGAGTATCCAGAGAGAACCACCAACGGCGAGCATCTCTGACTTCCCAACGTACTGACTCCGCGCCATCAGGATTAGCATTGATTAAAGACAGGTGCACTATCGACGTGCAGTACGCCTTAGTACACGGCGCTGCCGTGCCCCCACGTGGACAGTCGGGATGCCACAACGCAGATTCTCCTGGCGGGGAACGAACCGTGCACCTTTCGGTTTGAAGTTCAACGCCCTAACCAGTGAGGCAGTGCTCCCCCGTGCTTCAAAATATCTACCTTGTATCGTCCCTTGAGTGCAACAAAGCACCATCTGCAATGCTAAAGCATTGCAGATGGTACCTTGTTAAACTCAAGTGACGATAGCAGAACCTTTTTAAAATATCAATATATCAATTGCCATTTTGTTCAAACCGCTGGGCTGATAAGGTCGATACTTCGGGTAAGGTGCTGCTGTACTCTACCCGACTCACACGGAATGATTCATACGCTCTTTCAGAAAGTCACGAGCGCATGCCATGAGGATAGGTAGGTTAAGTGGAATACGCCCTATCAAAAATATCTAAGGCCTGGGCTTTATGTACATGGTTCCCCAGATACTAGTTTCAGAACCAAGATGATTTGCCGTCGTTTGTTTTTGTTTCAGAGAAAGGCTTAAGGTGTTTCTTATATGGGACCCCTTCATTAAGGGAAACCTTTTTGAGTGAATGTAGTATCAGATTCAGGAGGAGAGGATCGGAGAGTACCCTCCTTCTTTTTCTGATCGTCGCGCTCTTGCCCTTAGAATGAATATCTTCACTCACACCTTTTGACCGTTACACAGAACAAAAGTGTTCCAAGTTTCTTGGTATACGCTTCGATCATGTTGAAAATAAAGTGAAACAGATGTATTTATGTATTTCAAAATGGAAAACGCATTTAAACTGACAGCAAGAAAGCATCACAAAGATAACTAAATTCTTTTACATTTTATAGACTAGTATTATTTGATGCTTATATCTACAAACATGTTGTTTCAATTTGCATGCACCACCTTTTCGTTTGAATGACAATAGACGTTTTCAAGAAGTGGAATGCGGTTTATGACGGCAGTGAGTTCCAGCGCTAAAAACTGTTACGAAATTTTATAATAGATGCATAATAACGCCTCCAAAATTTGTGTGGCATTTCGGTAAATTTCTGAATTTCCTAGTGGATGGGACTTCTTGGGAGGTCCATCAAGTTATTTACGTATTTGGAAAATACTGTACGGAAGTTCAAGGTAACTTTTTGCCAGTAACCTACCGACGTGTAGTGGTATCTAGGACCTAGTCGCTTAAAAAACGGATTATTTTGTAGCTGTAGCAATTGAAAAACTCCTAAATGCAGCATAAAAATATCAGGAAAGAAATTGTTCTATTTTGTAATCAGGTTTAAGTTGTTTTTCGAATTTTTATAACTAGCTGTTATTTCTTTAAATTTAAATGGTCTTTTAACTCACCCTGAAGGAACGTAGCATGTCTGTGTTCGCGTGTGTTTGTGGGGTGGGGAGATATAGGACACCTGCCGCATTTGTTTCCTGTCTACGAGACTTCTGATCATGGCCATAATTCGAGCGATTGAGACGTGGTATAAACTGGTTTGTAACAGTGCTTTTGAACTTATAAAAGTGGTTGCTAGCAATGATTTAGAGGTGACACAGTCACGGCATCCATCTTGGTTAATGCGACTTTTTGCATCAAACCTTTGGTTTTCGTTGAACACAAAATACCAATAGATGTGTCTTCACATACCGCCTGATGAAAAAATTTTTCCCTTTCAACCTGATAGACTACTTTCCCGACCCAAGAACATGATACCGCATAATTTCTTTCAGTAGGATGGCTGCTAAGGGAATGTGCAGGGTAGACCAATGAATAGTTTCAGCGTGCAGTCTTTAGGCAGCACGTTGAAACTGTTAATTGGTCTCCCCCGCATATTATTAAAATATTAATTGGTCTACCCCCAAATAATGAATATGGCCTTTCATACCATTTTCATGTAAATTTCAAAGAAATGAATGGTCCATCACAGATTTATTTGAATGGGCTATCTTTTGTTTCGAAGCATAATAAGTGATTCTGATACGTTTCCCTTCATGTACACACGATTTCTATTTATTTTCAGTGTTTTTTCTTTTGGTAAGATTTTAGTCTTATTGGGGCGCGGTAGCTCAGTGATAGACTGTTGGACTTCCATCCCCGTCCGGAACGACCTGCGCTGTGTCTTGGGGCAAGGCACTTTATCCCGGTTGCCTACATGGGGGCACGATGACGCCGTGTACTAATGCGCACTGCACGTCGACGGTGCACATGTCTTCAACCGCTGCAACCCTGCTCGAGCGGAGCTTGAACAGAGTTAGAGTGGTGAGGAGCTGACAGTTGCTCGTCGATGCTCGGTTGTTCTCCCCGGGTACTCCGGCTTCCCCCATCCGTAAAACTGTCACGGTCACGATTGGATATTGTGCATAAGTATGTGACATTAAACACCAATGAAAAAAATAAAAAAATAAAAAAATAAATAAATAAATAAATATATAAATAAATAAATAAATAAATAAATAAATAAATAAATAAATAAAGTCTTATTGATTTATGTACAAACGAACTGTCTTAGTGTTGGAAACAACCATGACTCTTGTCAAATGCAACTAAATGTTGCGTTTGCAGAAAATATATTACAGGAATGCCCGTTGGCTGACATATTTAACGGTTCTCAAATACTTCAACTCAATGTGCATCGTCGTAATATATCTGTGGAAACGCGTTTGAGGGTGTATGTGAGTGGATGAGGTGAGGTGAGCTGTAGTGGCGCTGCCCCATGTGCCACGAGTCCGCCCATTTCTCAAAGAAGAAAATATTCCACTGTCCGTTTTTCAAAATTTCCATATTCTGATCATACAAGGACGGCAACCCAGAACTTGACTCACTTCTATCATAACGACGGAATACATAGCTACTATGTAATAATCGCGCAGTCCTTTGTCTTAATTCATACACTCTATTGCCAATTAATGGAAAATAGATTGGAAATATAACTTAACCCTGAATGTTTGCTTATTCATTTATTGGGCGTTTAATGACACTTTCAACAGCCATGTGTCGGACAGCTTTACGAGTGGAGAAGCCGAGCAGCATCGAGCAACTGACAGATTCCCCGACTTACTAACTCTGCACAAGCAGAGTTAACAGCGGTTAAAGTCAAGTGCACCTCCCACGTGCAGTACGATTCAGTACACACACAGCACCACTGTGTCCCCACATGGACCATCCGGATTAAGTGTCTTGCCCAAGAACATAAAGCTGTTACCGCTGGTCAGAATCGAACCGTTAACATTTCGGTTTAAAGTCCAATGTTCTGAACACTGACCCACCGAGACCCCATTTAACTCCGTTATCTAACACGGCTGGATGATACCTGCAGACAAATTTTCTTTCATTCCAAAAAATTCCACTTGTTACCTACAAACACAGGCTATGGATCACATTTACGAGCTCGTTGCAATGATTGGATTTTACCTATGAATTGAACGCAAATTATTTTTTAAAAATTGTTAAATTGAAATAGCGATTTCAGTGAATAGCGTTGACAATATCTGTCCTACTGGAGAGGTACAAGGGTAACACAGTGCCACAAAGAGCCAACATTTGATCACCCTCCCACGGGAACAATATCAAACTGGTGTCTTCTGTGTGTGGGGGGGGGGGGGGGGGGGGGGCGTACAACAGATCTCAAAACTACTGGATTGCCGAAACGCTCATTAGTCACATATTATAAGTTACATGGCGTTTAGCTGGCTGATACATTTCCATACAAGGCGATGAGAGTTCATATGAGGTGAGGCGAAGCCGAACCTGATATGAACACTCAGAGCCTTGTATGGAAATTTATCTTCCAATCAATATGTATTTTGTCTGTTTTAACTCTGCAACTGTCGTGTATCCGACCCCCTGATACAGATGTTTGTATCAGGAGGTCGGATACAAGCACATTCCTTTCGCGTGAGTTCCATTGTTTTTTTCTTTTTGTTCATCCGTACGAATAAATAGTTCGTTTTCTATTCGTCTACATTCTTGACTTATCCCCAATATATTGTCAGATAAATGATTATTACCATTACGTGGATGTTCAAAATATGTATCCGATTCTCGCTCCGGGTTCTAAGGGTAGATCACGACTCGTCTTCGACACGTCGTTATCTGCCCTCAGAACCCGGAGCTCGACCCGGATACATATTTTGTACATCCACATAATGGTAATACTCTCTATATATCGGCCTGCTACACGGCATATAATATATTTATTATGTCGAAGGTCCATGTAAAGCAAGGGATTAATAAATTTCACGAGAAACAAAGAACGACCGGACGTTTGTTTTTTAGCAACCGCAATTGACTGCACCGCGCAGAATCATCAACAGTAACTGGCACCGGTATGTATCCAGTGCGGCAGTAAACAACCGTCGCTATTCGAAGTGCGATATTTGTTTACAAAATGAAACGTATCGCTACAAGCATATCTGAAATACCTTTACATACATTTACTGACATTGCCACAAGAAAAGGGTTCACAAAGCACTTTTAATCATTCAAAAATTACTTTTTATCTGTGAAGTAAACTGTAAAGAAAATGTTCGCTTCAGCATAAAAAATTGATAGAATCGTAAAAACAACAAAGAAATTTTGGGATTACAAATAATATTTTCTGTCCAATTCTTAAATATTTAACGTTTTAAATAAATATATACGGTACCTTGAAACTGTTTTTGGTACTTAAATTCTCTTATTTTGTTTTAATTCAAATTTTGAGAATTCGAAGCGAGTGGATATGAATCAAAATTATTATGGCAGCTACTCACACGAGATCAAAAAATATCAGGTGAGTTACCTGATGCGGTGGAACCCTCAGGTGATATTCCAGCGTTCTGGTTGCACAAACTTACTTTGAGGCATAATAAAGAATATTATCTTACAATCAACATGTATTTTGTCTGTATTAACTCCGCAACTGTCGTGTATCCGACCCCCGATATAGATGTTTGTATCAGGGAGTCGGATACAAGCACGTTCCTTTCGCGCGAGTTCCATTTTTTATTTTTTGTTCATCCGTACGAATAAATAGTTCGTTATATATTCGTCTACATTCTTGACTTATCCCCAATATATTGTAAGACAAAATGATTATTACCATTATGTGGATGTACAAAATGTATCCGAGTCTCGCTCCGGGTTCTAAGGGTAGATAACGACTCGTCTTCGACTCGTCATGATCTGCCCTTAGAACCCGGATCTCGACTCGGATACATATTTTGTACATCCACATAATGGTAATAATCTCTATGTGTCTACAAAGTGTCAACCCCACCGCTAACTTGGGGTGGGTGGAGGTGTTGTTATGAATAAACTATGATGAACAACAAATATTTTCTCGAGGATTTTCAATTTCCCGACGCCTCGCTATCTCCGATCGTTTTTTTTAAAAAAATACTTTGACGTGTACGAAAACTGAATATGTTGATATTGGGGGAATTTTTTGTAGCAATACAAACTGAATATTTACAACATATTTTAGATATTATTAACAAGAGACGAATGCCGAGTTTGGAAAGTTGATATAGTGCTATTATTTTTCATGCAAGGTAAACGCCATGATGTTTGATGGAGTGGAATCTGTTAAGCTACAGCGTAACAGCTTTGACGTCATCAAACACCATGCACTGGGAGGAATTCAGACCACTTTATACTGGAGGCGAACGCCAACGTTCATACGAAATCGGCGATTCGCGCGGAAATTTGCAGTGTTGATAAACAATCCTCCTCCCACCTCTTGTATACGTCAAATAACATATATTACCCAACCCAGCAAGGGCCCAAGGTCATGCAATAATACACATAATCCTACTGATGAAACTGGTGCATTCACGTTTTGATCACGATCGAGGACACATCATCCGACAGCGAGGACGAGATGTTAGGTCTGTACGCCCTTTGACCTCGCAATCGGATTGGCTGAATAGAATTGTTCGCGCGAACAATTCCCCAAAATTCGACCTGGGGGCAATCTTCGGACGAACAAAAAATGGGCCGCGTTCGCCCTTAGTATGAACGACTCCATTAAAATTGGTGTTAATAAAACAAATGCGACCACCGCGGTCAGAGTCGCGTTCGCGCTCGGCGCCAGTATAAAATGATTTTTACCGCTTTGATTAACTTGACGCCATCTTGTGGTGAGGCAGTTTGAATGGCTTCGTTCTTCGCTGTCGTTCAGCAATCCAGTTGTATCGAGATCACTGAGACGTACACATAGATGCGAGTGCTTTTTGCCCCCACTAGTCTAACCTGAAATAAAAAGTGGTACTATCGTCACTATCGTCGAAAGTTTGGAACTTGGAAGGTAAAAGAACCCCAGTTGCACATCCGCGTGCTAATGGCTTCGGCGAATGTCGGTTTGACATGGATTCTCGGTATATTCATTTACCAAGAGCAACACTCTGAGCTCTGCTTGTCTCTATAGATCATTTGGTAGATGCCAATTAAACGATCGTGATTTTTTAGGAAAACAAGAACTGTGGCTGCATTGACGGAAGCATAACTATATAGTGTTTGTCCTTGTCACCTATGTATTGGTAATTGATCAAAAGCTACTGACAACATCATTGAGAGGGGCGAATAGCATTTCCTGCATGATATATGACATTTGCAACGGAAATTGAAAATTGTCCAATCACAGCAGTATTTAAGTCAGAACGTCAAAAGGTATTGATTCACAAATATCACGGGCAAACATACCCACTCATACAATGTCAATGATACGAAATAAAATATTTATTTGTCTCAAAGGTGCGATATATCATTCCATGCTTCGCTTGTCAACATCTGCACAAAAAACAATACAATTAACTTTTGAACTCTTTGATCGATAAACAGGAGTTTGTTTACATATTCAAGATCTATACATGTCGACTTCACATGACGAAAGATTAACCACATCTAGATAGAACACATATGTACTGTGATTTCCAGGGCTGGGTAGAGGGTGTAGACCTGGGGACCGGAACTTTGGGGGCTCGGGGTTGGCCCAAGAGTCCAGGATTCTTGGATCAGGCCTGGGTCCCCAAAGTTCTGACTCGTGTGCCAAGCCTGGCCCTCCGATCACCGAGCGAGAATCAGCACGATAAGTTGCCCGTCGTATTGGATAACTAGTTGCCACTCATGTAAAGAAGGAATGGGAATGCCCCGTGGAGACACTCAATCTGTTAACCCTGTACTTAACATGAAAAGCAGACGACACTTGCAAACAAAATTATGAATATCTATTTTTTTAATTTTTTGCATAAAAAAGATACCTCATGACCCCTCATCAGAACGAAGTTAACGAGCTCGTTCCAATGAGGGGTCATATGGTATGTTTTTGAGGAAAAATAATGAAAATCGAATGGCAATTTTTGTGAATAGCGCCGGCCGGTTTTGGACGTTACGTTATTTATATACATATGCACCAGACCAGGTGTTATCACTTCAAGAATTCTTCACTTCAAGAACTCCGGCATCTGCATCAATATCCCGACACTTTCGAAAGGGGGCTCGTCACAGAATTTGGGGCCCATATTTCCTCTCCCCGGCCCTAGTGATTACAAAGTAGTCCCCTTTGCCAATCATATCGCGATTTGATCGCAACACTCAATAGTGGGTCGAGATGTTGTTATAAATGAAATTCTGCGAAATCAATACTAAAACAAGAAAAATGAATAAAAATGGCTTTTGAGATATATTGTTTTCGCATTTCGTTTTCGACGCTTGAGATTTTTGGGAGGAAAGCGTAAGAGAACTTCGACACAGTCGCGGCCCACAGAATGGTGTATCCCATGTCAATTCAATGACTTGAATGGGGAAATTCTTGGGTTGATAATTACAAATTTGCACAATAGTCAATCATTCTGAATCGTCATGTTTCATCGAGACTGGGTCGACCAGATGAAGCAAGACGCAGAGGACGTCGGATTTGTTTGAACCGATCTGGTTTCGCTGATGAGACGAAATGCAACGACTAAGAATTATTTACTGTTGTAATAATTTCTGCATTATATGAGAATGGATATTTGAAGGAAATTGAATTCAACACCCGAAATGAAACAAAAATAATTTTATTACATAATCACCATAAAGTAGCTTACTGCGGAATATCGTTCACAACAGGTCCAATAAACACTAGTCAACATCGACGTCGCAACAATGTGAGTGAGTTGGGTTCAGAAGTAGAATTTAAAACAGGAATGATATAAATTTAGAATAGATGCGACTCTCGTTTATCAGAGAGTTAAGCTAGGGACACATACCACCGTTTATCGCATCCGTTGAACGCATCCGATCACCGCGTCCGTCAAAACGGTTTCGGACAATATGGTTTCAGTTGCGCATGGCACATACCTCCGGCAACGATTATCGGTTGCGTTCACCGGATCCGTTGATCGCAGTTTTCGAACGCTGCTCGATTTTTGCGATGAACGGTTCCGGTAAACGCAGGTGAAATTCCATTTTGTGACGTAAAATCGGGGAAGCCCTCACTACAGCCATGCCGCGTGCTTACACGAACTTATCAACTGAACAGGTTGGGGACCTAATTGAGGAGGTGAGGAAGAGGCCCTACCTATACAACACACGGCACATATCGTATCACGATACAGAAAATGTTTGACTGCATGGAAGGCAATTTTAAAAATTTCTGAAGACGGAATTGTGCGGTAAGTGAAATATTTATTATGATTTATTATGGAGCCTCGATAGCGCAATCTATTTTCATAGTTCTTTGACCCATGGCTAACCACTACAACCTATAGATCGGTTATATGATCCATCCAGGTCCAAAGTATCTTCTTCTCTTCCTCTTCTTGATGATATTGTAAGCAAGAAGGACAATAAGTAGATCATCTTCACTCGATGAGCTCATGACGGCAAAAGGATTTGTCTCATCAGCCGTTTTTGACGCTTGTATGTGTCAGATGTTGCCGCATGGTTGCCGTCCGTTCAACGCATCCGATAAACGGATCCGACAAACGCAATGCGATAAACGGTGGTATGTGTCCCTAGCTTTAGAATTGATGGGCATTCTCCAATTGCGAGGCTGTTATAATTATTCACATAATAACTAATTTCTCTCTGGCCTGCTGCTCTTCCTAAAATGGGTGAATATATTAATAATAATAATAATAATAATAATAATAATAATAATAATAATAATAATAATAATAATAATAATACATGGTTTTTATATAGCGTAAAATCACAAGGTTGTGCTCCAAAACGCTTTACATGGAAAATAAATACATATTTGAGCCCCCCCCCCCCTCCCCCACTAAAAGCACTGATGTAACAAAAACTGATCAATAGAGATTATTACCATTATGTGGATGTACAAAATATGTATTCGAGTCGAGCTCCGGGTTCTGAGGGCAGATCATGACGAGTCGAAGACGAGTCGTTATCTACCCTTAGAACCCGGAGCGAGACTCGGATACATTTTGTACATCCACATAATGGTAATAATCATTTTGTCTTACAATATATTGGGGATAAGTCAAGAATGTAGACGAATATATAACGAACTATTTATTCGTACGGATGAACAAAAAGAAAAAAAATGGAACTCACGCGAAAGGAACGTGCTTGTATCCGACCCCCTGATACAAACATCTGTACCAAGGGGTCGGATACACGACAGTTGCGGAGTTAATATAGACAAAATACATGTTGATTGTAAGATAAAATTAGATAGCTGAAACCTCGAAGGCCTCTCGAAAGAGATGAGACTTGAGTTTTGTTTTGAAGTCGTCTAAGCTTATGGAAGCCTGGATATGCACTGGCAATGAGTTCCAGAGTCGTGGGCCTACAATGGAAAAGGCCCTAGTATTCACCAAGGTGGAACGGAAAAAAGGAACAAGAAGCCTGAGTTGTTTGGATGAGCGGAGATTCCGTATTAATGATTGAACAGCCAAAAGGTCCTGAAAATATTTTGGAGTCGATGCATTAACGCTCTTAAAGACCAACACCAAAACGTTGAAAGTTATACGTTGTTGAACAGGGAGCCAATGTAACTTTTGGAGCAAAGGGGTTATGTGGTCATAGCGTCTGGACCCCGTAATAATACGAGCGGCAGTGTTTTGTATTTTTGCGATGAGCGATTGTGGTAGACCTACAATCAGTGAGTTAGAGAAATCCAAATGTGCAGAAATAAAGGCGTGAACAAGCCTTTCCAAAGATGTTTAACTTCTTTGTGCATAAAACAGCGCTTGCAAATTGCACCAATACTTCCTTCCATCGAAAGACGTGAATCAAATATTACCCCAATGTTGCAAGCACTATCTGATACTATCTGTTTTGAGTTGCCAGTTTCTACATATTTAATTTGAAAATCAGAAGGAATTTCGGTGCGAGATATAACCAACACTTCTGTCTTATCATCATTCATTTTTAACCTATGGCCCGCCATATCGTCGCCTGAGTGCTAGAATGTTCTATGTCCCCTATGGGACACAGAACATTCTAGCACTCAGGCGACGCTATATTGGGTTAAAAACAGATATTGTGAACATGTTTGTACCTGTGAAATTCTCCTGCCACAAACTTTTTTCAAAATGGCATAGTGCATGAGAACAAAACATTAAAAATAAACTAGATGAGGCCACATAAAATAAAAAGATTCTCGTGAAGATTTTTTTTCAAATCAGTTAAGGAGGAAGGTTTATTTTTAATTTTTTTCTTACATGTAATAAGCCTGGATTCAAAGGCTTTCTGATCTCTTTTCATACACAGAATATATAGACAGTGCATACTTATACAAATTAACTCATTTAATGTTAACTCTGAAGAGCATAATTCCAATTTTGATCAATTTTACTGCAAAAAAACAGGTGCCCCAACATGCTATCTTTGAGGAAACTTGCAAGTTATATTTCTAGTGACAGGGCAGTCAATTTCTAGGCAAGCCTATATAAGCAGCCAATAATTGATTAGACGCAACTGCAAAGCCACTGTCTTTAGGTATACTTTTCAGATTTCAGTAAAGTACATCAATCAAAAAGTGTAAAACGTTTCGAGTCTCCGGATTTTGTAGTAATATTGGAAGATACTGAAAGGTAATAAAATCAGCCATTGAGGAGGTTCAATTTCAGTGAGGGATTGTCTGAGAATCAAAACATTTTTTTTGCGTAACTGTATAATATTAATGATACTATGAACAGAACTTCCACCTTTTCTTTCCCTCTTAAGTTTCAGAATACTAGATCACCGCCTTGTTCAATCATTTCCTAACGTGCCTACAAAACGGTCAGCGCTATTCACAAAATTACCATTCAATTTTCATTACTTTTTCCTTTTTTTGGTCACATAACATAGCTTATGACCCCTCATTCGTTTCTATGACGGGCCATAAGCTATGTTTTTGACGCAAAAACTAAAAAAAAAAGTTTTTCAAGAATTTGGTTTGCAAGTGTCGTCTGCTATTCGTGTTAGGTAAAGGGTTAATCATTTACCTAACGTAACGGCCATAACCAGCCAGCGCTATTTTCAAATTCAAATTTAATTATTGTTTAAATTTTTGTCTTGAAGAATGGCGTATGACCCCTAACTGGGACGAGTTCATTCCAAAAATCTCTCATAAGCCATTTTTTAGACCAAAAATGAAATTTTTTATTTACCTAAAATATTTTTTAGCAAGTGTCGTCTGCTATTCGTGTTAAGCAAAGTGTTAAACAGTTTTACGAAAAGAACATAATTTGTCGGAAAACATGGACATTATCGTATTAAATGAACACAAAATGAACTTATAAAGAAGAAGACTCTATGCAATTTCTTTTTAAATTTTAATGACAAAATGTATGCTGTAAAGTAACTGGTCAAAGTACTGGAAAACACCCAATTTATTGAATAGATAAGTTTTTTATTTACCATTTAGCATTTTTTTAAACTTAGCTTGAGAGTGATTTTTTCTGGTTATCCTCTGAAAACATTTAAAATTTTGACCTTCTGCACACCAATGTCAAAACAAGTGTAATTTTTTGCGGCAATTTTTTCGAGAATGCAATATGGAATTTATTCAGTTCAGTCTTGGTTGACAGAGATCAATGAGCCCTGTCATACAAGGCTGGGTGGCTTAAATTCCTAGTTGGATTATGGGAAAACATTGCCAATTGAAATAAGGATTTTCCATCTCCATTGTTCAAAGCCACGAATGCCACTTTCTGGGGACTGCATCGCACTGGTGCATGATGCAGAGTTTTGTATGAGTAGGAATTAATGATGACAATAAGTAAGGCTAGTATGGATGGAGAGAAGAAAAATTAATGTGTTGAAAATGCAATGCACAACCAGAGTCAAAACGGAATATTCGTCAGCGTGGGAGAAGACAAAACGCCAGACTCTTTGAATAGAATGAGAAACAATAACACTGTCAGAAAACTGCAACAGATCTGCGACTTCGTAATTACGTTGGTTTATTTATTTATTTGGGTTTACCGACACTTTTGACCGCCAGGGTAGCCTCGTGTCGGGCAGTTTTATGGGTGGAGGAACCCGGAGAACCACCGAGGAACTGCGAACACCTGTCAGACTCCCCAACGTAGTAACTCCCCACAAACAGGGTTAGCATTGGCTAAAGACAAGTGCACCATCGACGTGCAGTACGCCTTATTACACAACGCCATCGTGCCCCCCTCCTTCCACACGTGGGACATTGGGATTAACGTCTTGCCCAAGGACACAAAGCGGTTGCCGCAGGTGGGATTCGAACCGAGGACCTCTCGACTTGCCGCCTGCATCTCTACCTACTGGGCCACCGCGCTCCCAATTATGTTAGTTTAATAAATAAAGAGGTTCTTAGTTAATTTTATATCTGCCGAGATATCAGCCCTCGGTAACTTAACACCAACCTTTAACTTTCGTTCTCAGGCTGATATGAAGTTACCTCTGGCTAATATCTCGACCGATATGAAATTAACCAAGTATATAATCTCTAAATATCGAGTAAAATAACTCAAGCGATAGTTAACCCTTTCATTGCCACGCCCAATTTGCCCATATATGGAGTACCTCTATGTAAGCCTGTTTGCGAGAAAGTGTAATAAAATTTATGACATATTTGATACTCTACCATCTGATTAATTGTTGGAAAGGGCTCTTTGAGCCCTTTCCAACAATTAATCAGATGGCAGGTTTGATCTTCGCACAACAAAGCGTACAGATAATCATTATAAAATAGGTGACAATAGTTGCTTTCGGCAGCGAAAGTTTTAAAGAAAGGCGATGGTTGTTTTTTATCATCATCAATCGCTTTTGCGATAACTTTCCCAGTTTAGTTTGGTGTGATGGTGTTAATAATTCGTAGAATATAGACAGCTGGTGAAGTTACTGCATGCGGTAACCGGTGACAATTTTTCCAACTGTTTTACTATTGCTCCAGTTGTCAATGGAAATCTTCTGCAACAACAGACACTTGTCATCAACGATAAGCCAATGCTAAACTCAGATATTGCTCATTATTCTGATAGAATTTTCATTTCAAATCTTTGTAATGCTTTCCATCCCCAATAGTTTTAACGGGAATATCATGGTGATGCGTGAAGCGTGTTCGGATCCCCAATATGCGTTAAGAGAGAAACGTTTGCGTTGACCATTTTGAATGGTGTGACAACCGTTCTGGATTTCCGAAATGGCACCTCCGTATGGTATCACATAGTGTTGTAGACCTTGTCACGTGCTTCGAGTAGTTTTTACTTATACTGGGGTATGTCTGTAGGGTTTTTTGGCTATCAACACCACCCACTTTCTCTCTGTCGTCGGTCGTATTTAGTTGTCTATTTGATTGACGGAGGCCACCAAGTCAGTTTTTCATGATTAGATGCTGCAGGTGTGAATGGTTTTCAATGTGTTGAAGTGTGTTCTAATGTTCCTGTTTACTCGAGAGTATCTTGATAAGCACCATGGACGTTAAATTGTGACAATTGGTATTGGGCGATTTGGGCTCACGCGAAAGATTTTTACAAGGACTCAGATCATGTGAGTGTCTTATACCATTGTACAGGCCACGTGGTCAGATGTCCCGTCGGTCGAACGAAAATATTTTTTGCGTGCTCAATTTCCACTAAGATCCCTGTTTAGCTCTTCTACGAACCTAATCATCATTTCATCTCGCGTTTCTTAGTCTATGGTGCAATTCTCCCGAGTCTTAAGTCTGCAGTACAGGAAAATGCGCCTTGGGTGTTACAGGAGTAAGCTCAATTGGATTAGAATGACATTGTAGTATAGCAGTGGCGCTATATATCCATTTTCATGTTTTCTCAGCAAAGCGTACCTTCGATAGTACTTTTAGTACGTATCCAACATCTTGCTAGATTGCCCAAAATGATGTGATTTCTGAGTATGCTAGATAAGGCGTGTTCTCACTAGTGACAGGACGACTCCGAAAGAGCGCAACAGACTTTAACGTTTAACATATCCCACCTCGTAACAAAATTAGGCGTGCTATATTATTCTACCTGTTGTGCTAAGATATCTACCTTTACTACTATCCTATTGTTCTGGAATACATATTTAGAATGGAGAACCCCCAACTTGGAACAACTGTGTTTTCCAGCCTTGTATGTCACTTTTGTTGGCTGCCACTATCTCTATCACATCCCTAATAGAGCTATTACTAGGAGTTCTGTAATTTCGGCTACTATTGTCGAAACATTATACTACTGCTAGATTCCAGCACTACCACAGTATTCCACACCACTACAACTCATCTTCAACAATTCTATCACTGCTATAACTAACAGTCTTCATTCCCAACTATTACGATTATTTTTGCTTCTGGCTCCTTCCTCTGCTATCTGTACCAATGGATAATAGATTATGTAACATTGTGATACTGGCACCGGAGTGATCAATATGCCAGGTGCACCACTTATTTTATGTTGATAAAACATAATGCCAGATCCCAATTACATACTTTATGCTAAAATGGCATGTTGAAAGTAGAGCGTGTGTGATAATCAACAGTAAAAGGGCTAAACGTAAATGTGAGGCGGGAAATCAAACTTGATCAAATTACACCATTGCCTGTCTTTCAAAGACATCGTGTCTGTACAACATATACCCGGTAAAACGCACTAAATGCCTTTTTGACGTGTTTGATTTATGATATTATGCCAAGCTGTATCCATAGCTTTGTTTGTTCTCAGGGGTCTATCGATGAGTTCACAAGCCACGGTCAACCAGTTTCACGGGACGAAGGAAGCTGAAGTTCTCAGAACGACTGAGATCAGTCAAGCAACTCTCAGACTCTCCAACGTACTAACTGTGCACAAGCAGAATAAGCAGCGGTTGATCTCAAGTGCGCCATCGACGTGCAGTACGCCTTACTTAGGAAACAAAACCACCGTGTCCCCACCCACCCCCTCCCCCACGAACGAATCTTGACCTCTTAGAAATAGATCGCCTAAAACTGCGTGGGGTTTGTGGAGGGTCTCCAACTCGTCAGCATATATATAGCGACATTTTTTAACCCTGTGAACTCTGGTGGTATCATCCAAGTCAGTTCAGTGGCAGCAATTAGAGGAGTCCATATTCACTATTTGGGGTACGCCAATCAATATTTTCAACGTGCATCCTCGGGGGGGGGGGGGGGGGGGGCACGTTGAAAATATTGATTGGTCTACTCGACACATTTACTGAAAAGCCATCATATTTAATGACGTTATGACGTATCACGTTCCTGGTGCGGCCGCTCGGATTCAAAGGGTTAAACGAGTTCAGTAAATTAGGGCTGCAGCGAACCTCTGGTTCGGTTCAGACCTATTTTACCAGACGAGGAGAAGATTATATTTATAGACTGGTTCAAACCCGATGAACGATGCCTAATTGGCCTGTGATGCAAACAACACTTCCCGTAAAATCTCGGATTTCGTTGTGAAGACGCGATGTTTACCAGAGTTAAAAAAATAGCCCACATTAACTAGATGTTTTGAAGTAGTCAATAATAAGACAGAACGAAACGAGGATGGGGTGCTGGGGACTGAAATCAACAACCCAACGGCTTGTCATGTCCCACATTCTCTACCCGAGGTGTGTTCCGTACTTAAACCACGACTCAACGTGAATTAAGTGAAAGAGGCTGGTATATTTAAAGAAAAATATCACATTCGGCGGTCTGTTTACATTCTTGCTTGACACTGTTTTGTGTCGAAGTAGTTCATTCACGCCATAGAGTCAATCAGTTGCATAACGACCAATCAGATACGCCGTTCTTACATGGCGTTCTTACACTGGGTCGGATTCCACGCGGTCCCAATGTACGTATTCTATCAGATAACGTTCAACACATACATGAACCGTGGTATAAGAGAATGTATTTGAAACAGCTGTACAAAACTCAATTGACAACTTAGGAGCCATGTCATTCCTTATGAGTGGGATTACTTCCGATTCGGTGAAATGAGGTCCTTCCACAGTCTTCTATGACTATAGAATCCCCTTTTCCTCGTAGGTGGGTGCGCGGTGGCGTTGCGGTAACCGGTTCTCGTTAGATCACCGAAGTTAAGCAACGTCGAGTCCTTTTAGTCCTTGGATGGGTGACCGTCTGAGCGATCGATTCGGACTCCCTCATTGTGTTGTGTCCTTGGGCAAGGCACTTCTACCCGATTGTCCACATGGGGGCACGGTGATGCCGTGTCGTAAGGCGTACTGCACGTCGATGGTGCGCATGTCTTCAACCAATCTAACCCTGCCTGTGCTGAAGTGCGGAGTTACGATGTTGGGGAGCTGGCAGCTGCTCGTCGTTGCTCGGTGGTTCTCTCCAGGTACTCCGGCTTCATCCAGCCGTAAAACTATCACCGACACGATATGACCTTGACTGTTAAAGTGTCGTTACACCCTAATAAATAAATAAATAAATTTCCTCGCAGGTGCCTACGTGCTGCATGTGTTGTGTTCATATTGTGCACGAACTAAAAAAACACTTATCAGCATATCCAGGATGTGTCCATGTGCTCTATGTATTGTGCTGTGCACACATTGTGCACATCCACACAACCACATTTCATCAAACACCGGTCTCATGTTCCGTGGCACTCCCGTTTCAGCACACCTATCGTACGAACGCCAGGACATCGGCACCCTGTTTTCCGAGTTGAGTCGAATAGCCATATGGGGAGTAGCCCTTTCCTGTAATTAGTCAAGAGCTCATATGCCCGCTAAGATTCGAGTTGTAAGAGCAGACACCCTTTCGAGTAAATTTTCTACCGACTCTTCACAGTTCCCAGCTATAGTAGTAGCCAACTACACAACTGACAGTGGTTAGTGCACCTGGAGACCAGGGTTTGCAAGACTGATACTAGAAGCCAATGGTACGATTGGATGGAGAGTATTGGCAGGAGTCTGGGGTAGTGGTATGAAAGTGAAACAATTATTGAATAAGATTAACATTGATTAACCCGTTGAACCCTGGTGGTATCTTCCACGCCAGTTCAGTGTCATCCATTGGAAGAGTCTATATTCGTTACATGTGGGAAGACCAATCAGTATTTTCAACCTGCAGCCTTCGGGCTGCACGTTAAAAATCTTCATTGGTCTACCACACAAATTCACCGAGCCACTAATTACTTAATGAAGTCAGGTTATATCACGACCCTTGACCGGAAAAGCGGTCTTCCCGGTTCAAGAGGTTATCATCGAATGAACCATCGAAGTTTTTTTTGTCAGTATATAAATACAGAATATACCCATAGTAACCTGGTGTACCAAATGTTCCCCACGATTGGTGAAGTGGTGTTAACCGCGAGCGTTTGGCGCCCGGTTAACACCACTTCACCACGAGTGGTGAACATTTGGTACACCAAGCTACTTTGGGTATCTTTTATTTACATGATCCTCACGTTATTAAGAGTCGCTATTATTTATTCTCAATTTTACTGAGCAGCAGATGTACATACTTGCGAATCTTTTTTTGTTTACATGAACATCGGGGGCGGCACTTCCACTGTCAGTTTTATCAACGAAATGAAATGTAAAAAGAAACTGGGCGTTTTTCATTTTAATAACATTCTAATTCGAGTAATGGATGCTTTATTAACATGAGATAATGCAAGTTTGTTAATTTTTGGTGTCTTTTGTGTTAAACTCATTTAAAAATGTAATAAATAATTGCCACTTTCATTTCACTCTTCGCGAGACGACGTGCGATAAATTTAGACAAGTTCGCATTTAGGTCGACGTCATCAAAGATCAACTTGGATGTAGTTCCACTGTAGGTGTAAATTTTTTCTACTGAAACCCCGTTGCTGGCGTGTTCACCACGGTTGGTGTGTAAAGCTAAAATTTATGTCATAGGCTTTTCATATATAGCTGAGTGGGTAATCATGGTATAAACACAGTTTTCAACCACTTTAACGTTAATAGTGATTTGATAAAAAAGACAACTGTTGAACAAGATTAACTGACGATGTACTGATCAAACAAAAAAGCTAGGGAAGTATAATAATAATTATGTTGTCCTCAGTGGAGAACGAAAATATCTGTACCTAATACAGATAAAGTTATTCCAAAGTATTCCGTGGATCCGAGTAAGGCGCAGCTCAGAGTTAGCCGTTGTGTTATATGAATATGCGCCTCTTTTGGGGATCTTGTATTTCGCATACAATCAAAATAAAATACAAAAAAATATTCAACTCCTTCCTTTGTTCAAGTACACTCTGTGGGCCCGAGTAAGCAACAGTTCCGAGTTAGCTGGGGACCGAGTAAACCGCAGTTCCGAATCAGACGGGTTCCGAGACAGCCGCAATTCCGAGTTGGGCGAGTTCCGAGGCAGCCGTGTTCCGAGTTAGCCACATACCAAAGTGAAGTACTAAGCAAGCACGAGTATAGTGGTAGCTGGTCATAGCGCAGAGAGCTCCAGCTAAACTACAAGTCGGTATGTAATGGTGGAAGGCTCTAGCAAAGGACAGGTGGTAGTGACCAGCAGTGGTGGTAGCTTGCAGCACCCCACTTGCAGCATCCCACTTTCGGCAGCCCTAACGCCGTACGAGCGACAGAACGTCGGCACCACTTTTGGCCGATTGTGAAGTCACTCTTTCCATCAGTTACTCCATATCTCATTTGCTGGACAAGATTCGAGTCGTCCCATCAATACCCCATTGACTCTTGGACTAGTTCATACTGCTTGGATAGTATCTAGAATAGTGTCTTAATAGGTAGAATCGGATGATAGGGAGACGAGAGAATCCAAGCCAGACAAACAGAACGTAGGAGGAGACAGTAATAGGTAGATACCTGGGGGTTCTGGGAGAATCCGAGCCAACTACTTTTAGACTTTTCGGGTCATTGGCGGTAATTACATATATTGGCGTTTAGTAGAACACACCTTTGATGGCCCCACAGTGCCATTGCCCTATGTGCTACTCTTACACACAGCTTTCCGGAAGAATTCGAGTTAAATAATGTCCGTTTCGGTGAATTCTTTTGGTAGTTTTTAGTGCCTTTGAGTAGTTGTCCGTTTCGGTATTTACATATGCTGCGTTTAAATCGAATACACAATCAGAACACAACAACGCCCTATAGGAAACCTTTCAGGCTTCTAGTAAACAAGTGTCGCCACAGAAACCAAATGGCGGCATCCGGTAAATAAAATGGACAGTGGGATCACGTGGTACCTAACAACATGTGCTAGCGCATGCGCACTGACAACGCGTATCACCCTTGTAATGACGTAATAACATAGCGGCTTATGCGAGCTACTATGACAACCCACATGATTTAACTTGTCACGTGACTATGACGTCACTTCTGAGGTCTCTCACCGAGGTCTCCAAACTATGATCTGTTCGTGCACATATACTACTAGTTCCAAGTAACTGCCAACCATTATTACTTCACCCAACAATGCAACTGCGTACATCTTGGTCTACTTCCGGTATGTTACTGGTTGATCGTGCTCTACTATTTTTCAAGTACAAGTTTAATGGTTGGAATGGCTCAGATCATGTGATAAGTAACTTTTTCGCACTTTTCCAGTTGGAAGAATTCGAAAAGATGCAATGAGTTACATAATAAAGAGATTATGAAATTAGGTTTTGAAATAGATTACCTTTTTATTCAGTTGATGGGGTTTTTGTGCACATCCGAAAACTGAAGGATACGAAGTTAAAATCTTCGGAGAAGAGTGGACCCATATTTGCCAAACAACATCACAGAAACATGAAATGTCTTTTGTTTTCACCAGATAATTTGCATTTGCAAATAACATTTATTTGTCTGGCAGAGAGCCAGATAAAATATAATGCACTTCAGTGTTTTGATGTCTTGTACTGCAGTTTCCCTTGATGTAAAACTATCATGCATTTCATAAAGTGATCGTGAATATCAGTGTTCTGCGTTCAAAAGTTCGAAATTCTGTGGAAGTCTGATTGATATGAGAAAACCACTTAACTATCAGACAGACAGTTAGTAATGACTTTGGAGGCTGTGTTAAGACCGCGGGGATTAATAGCTAGAACAATACTGACATGTCAACCGTTACTTATTTCCAGTTCCTTATTTGATATTCGTTATCAACCGATTTTAAGGAAATGGAAATAAGTAACGGTTGCCCCCCCCCCCCCCAGAACAATACGAGAAGAATGTATTTCTAATACCCCCCCCCCCCCCCCGCTGTAGTACCACTAAATTGTTAGCTAATGCACCACCAACTGCAACTGATGTTCCAACCAACTCATGAAACATGGAAGATGGAGTTAAGTTCCCATCTCGCCAGTAACATCAAATTCTGTGGTGGCGTGATGAGCACAGGCAACCAATGGATTGCCTGGTCAAACCCGTATGTCCATTGGCTGAAACTTCGCCTTTGTTTCTTCGCTTGTATTTCTTTAGGAGTTTTGTTTTTTACAGACTTCTTGACTGAGTAGATTCATTCATTCATTCATTCATTCATTCATTCATTCATTCATTCACTTGTGTGTAGTTACAATGAAATGTGATAGTTATTCTTAGGAGGTATATTCGGGGAAAAGTAGAGGGAGGATTACTGAAAAAATATTCGAGGAGTTGGGTTATCGTCCCGTCTGTAAGCCCAAATTCTGCAAAAGCGCGCGATGGGCACAAGCAAGTTTCTGCCAATGGATGTCCGGTTCACAAACGGAGATCCATTAAATGAAGCCTCGAATGTGTTTCTTCACGATTTTGTTTTTGTTTTTTTTGTTTCACAGAAAATGGCTTTTGGCTAGGGTGGAAGCTCCGGGTCACATGTGTTGTTGTAGTAGTGAAATGTGGTAGTAGTTTTGGGGAGATATACATGCGCAAAAGCAATTCCCATTAAAACTATATTATTAAATTTTACAGCGAGCAAAGGAAAAACGCATGTAGTCTTCTATAATACAGGTGTCGTGAAGCGACGGGATGGTATAAGGATCATGATGCTAGTGCGAGAGCGCGAGGTTCAAGAAGCCAAACAAACATAACTGCAGCAACTAACTGCAGACAGGATCCAGTTTAAATTGGAATTCTCAAACATCCGTTTCTCTTTTGTTTTGAATCAATGTCGGGTGCACTTGGACTTTTAATACAGAGGGTAGGGTACTTACATGAACACACGCGTTCATCTGTACGTAACCCGAACTAACAAACAAGCGGTTTTCTGATGGCAAGATTGTGAAAATTATACCATTATGCTGTAAACCTTGCTTGCTTGTCAGAGATTAGTCCGTGTAAAGAAACGTGACGTTGTCCATGAAACAATTTGTGCAGAACTGAGGACTGGTCAGTGATGTTAACGAAATTATTTGAAACTCGTTTTGTTTGAATCTCTTCCATAGGTGTTAGCACCAATAAACCTCACCCATGAGTAAAGGAATTAAAAAGGCGGAAATGCCTTTACAACGGCGCAAAGAAGCGGTACAAATGACTGAAGGGGCGTCGTCTTTTAGGTATCGCTGAACTAAATGTTTGAATTGGAGTTACACGCCTTGAAATATGTGCACTCGGAAATCATGCAATCTCTAAAAATAAACAGCCTTGGGAAAATAATTGTTTCAATAAACACTTGAAATATTCTATTGATATCTTGCATTATTGTTGAATACTCCTGATAAAAAAGAGGGTGATGTGATGACTTTTTGACCTAAAAAATACAATTTACTTTTTGTGTGTTTTTGAAGGGAATTCCCTGAAAAATATGTGCACGTGACCGGTACTTCCCTTCGTGTCATTTTTTGCACTCTTATTTGTTGCATGACCCCCCCCCCCCCTTTTTAGGGTCAGAAAAAAGCTGCTTGAAGGGCTATATTTGATAAAGATGTTTGAATGCCAAAATTAAAGTGGTGCGATCATATTTTTTTTTGCCTGAACATTTTTTGGTGGCCTATGGGAAAATATTTGCATTTGTAAATAACATTTATTTTGAATGGTGATTTGGGAGGGAGTTGGAAGATTCTGTGATACCTATAGGAAATATGTTTTTTGGCTCACAAGCCAGATTCAGTTATTATTTGGGGGATTATTTCACATTTAAATGTTTATTGGGGTACCACACACCTTCAAAAACTGTTTTACTGTTTTGAAAAGTTACTTTTTTGTCACAGTCAGCAATAAAGGCTATATATTGCCAAAACTAAGGCTGTTAATGCAAGAAAATTCACATTTTGAGCAAGTGCATTTCCCAGGAGCACGCTATAACATCTGGCAGCTGCTCACTAACAGCCTAACTTACCCTATTAACACATTTATTTGAACCATGGTCCCCACTCATAGTACTGGCTGGGGCAGGGAAGATTGCAATCTTTCCACTCCCTCCCAAATCACCATTCAAACACAGCCAGAAAATCTATACTGCACTTCTATTCAATGGCATTTAGAAGTTTTTCTCTTCTATATTATGCTCTTTGAAATGTTGGATAACAATTCCTTCATTGAAAGAGTATTTTGGAACACAAATCCGGGGAGGGGAGGGGAGGGGGCTACAGTGGAAAAAATAACATTATAAAATGACAAATGTGAATGAATGGCATTTGTGCTTGGCTACCAATATAGTAGTGCAGCACTAGTGATGTCATGGTTCCCATGATGAGCACACATTTACAGTGACAGCTGTGAAATATTGCTCTCTCCTTGAACCAAGTCCCCCTCCCACACATGCTTGACCCTTCTGCTGATGATAAACATTTGAAAAGACTGAACAGCATGTTTTTAGAGGCTGAAGTTAATATCATACACTTTCAGTTTCTTTTGATTTTTTAAGCTTATTTGTTTTACAAGAATAGGCGAACAAGTTACGCAACTTATATTAACGCCTCTCCTTATCCCAATGACCCAATGTGGGATGACCTTAGTAGCGGCAACTTCGTGCCCTCGCTCTTCTCGAATACTACGAAGGGATTTTTAGCCTGCACGGAGTGTGTCTCTCTCCGTTTTTACGTCTCCACCCGATAGGATGGTACGTCGTGACAGCATCAACCCCACAATTGATGCTGACAGAGAATGTTTGGACACCTCGAGAACTTTCCCCTCTAGCATCAGACCAGCGCACTTATCCACTCGGCCACCTTTCTTCTTTTGATTTACTTTGAGACTGCAGCACTCATGGTCCACTGAGTTATTTTTCTATTTGACAACCTTGTCCTGGCTCTTCCACTCTTTTTTTCATTGTATGTCATTCAGGACTCTCGTGTAGACTTCCTAAGTGTGTGACTGCAAGCCTGTCTGTCTATCTGCCTGTTTATCTGTTCTGTCTGTCTGTCTCTTCATCAGACAAGGTGCCTCTTTGCTTTTCATTTGCCTGGATCTACATTTTCAATAATTGGCAGCTGACTATATTTAACCCTCACCCCCCCACCCCCCCCCCCCTCCACACACACACACACAAATATATTAAACATCAAAGACCACTATATTATTGAAGCAAATGTCCGGTTCATCCACTTTGGAAACATATTTTCTAAAATTTCACTCTTTTTGTCAGAATGGGTGGCTGTGGGGGTTGAAACAAAAGTTGTGAAAGTGCTATTATGGGTACTTGCAGCACAAGCATAGCACTATAGAATCAATATTTGAAGGTTTTAGGCATTTTAACAGTGTTAAGAGATACAACAGTTGCAGGTACTGGTAATTCTTTTAGAAAAAAGCACTGTTTTGTGTTTTGTCAGTGCCATCCCAAAGTGCCTTAACTGAGAAAACTGAGGCTTTTTTACAAAAAATTGCAAAGAATTCATCAAACACAATGTGAAATGTCTTCAGAAGCCAGAATGTGATTTTAAAACGATCACAAATGGGAAATTTAACATGACAGTAGGTTTGTTTTGGGACAATATCAATTCATTTATGTATTATATCATAGACTTTGATGAAAAGGGGCATACCGGGTGTCCTATGCAGGGCTATATTTTACCATATCAGTTGGTAGAAGAAAATTTGACATCAGTTGTTAGGATAAAATGGCCGAGTCCTTTTATATTGGTGAAATATATAGCTGCATCCCTAGTTTTTGAAACAAAATTCACATTCATATTGTTTCCTGGGGGTTGGGGAACTGTTTTCCTTGCAGTATGGTTAAATGAATCAGTTTTTCCCCAAAATATATAATTTCTCTCTTATTTGTTGCATGACCCCCTGTTTTCGGGTCAGAAAAAGTTGTCTGAAGGGCTATATTTGACAAAGATATTTGAATGCTAAAATTAAAGTGATGGGATCACATTTTTTTGCCTGAACGTTATAATGGTGGCCTATGGGAAAATATTTAATTCTGTGATACCTTTAAGTGAACTTGAATCGGTTTCAGGACACATTTTTAGTATCCACCACGCTGTTTGAAGAAGGATCTGGAGCCTACCGAATTTCGCGTTCCACGTTTATTGTTTTACAGTGATGGCTGATGTGTCAAAGTTAAACTCTGGTTGTGTTCATACAAACGGCGAATAGACTTCCTTACCTGATGATGAATTAAAGTGATGGGATCACATTTTTTTGCCTGAACGTTTTAATGGTGGCCTATATGAAAATATTTAGTTCTGTGATACCTTTTAGTGAACTTGAATCGGTTTCAGGACACATTTTTAGTATCCACCACCCTGTTTGAAGAAGGATCTGGAAACTACCGAATTTCACGTTCCTCATTAACTCTTTTACAGTAATGGCTGATGTGTCAAAGTTAAACTCTGGTTGTGTTCATACAAACGGCGAATAGACTTTCTTACCTGACGACGAAAATACACTGAATTTACAGTGACACTTTTGAATTCATTTCGTTATTCTGAAATTTGAGCTAAATCTCGCAAAACAATAGACAACAGAAATCAAAAGCTTTAATGCGACTGATGTCATCAACCAAGGAATTTATGAGTGCGTTTTATGACCAGGAAGGGTGTCAGCCTTCTAGAACAACCCACTATTAAATATACACTGTATTACTTCAGTAATTAGAATCTGAGTCAAATTTTCACTCATGCAATTCACCACCAAGACGATACACATCTCTTCAGTTTGAACTTCAAACTTTGAAGACAACTTAGGTCTCGTTTAAAATTATTCTTACGCTCGCACTTTGTTCAAGAATATATTATTATGGGAGAAAACTAGCCATCGTTTGAAAAAAATAGGATGAATCAATCAATTTTGTCTTACCTCATGACCAGTCGGCGGACCGACCGACCGATTTGTAGTTAACGCTAGAGCTGAAACGGTTAAGGGATTTTCCTTGGATTAACCTTGGTTAACCGATTAATCACTTGTCCAAATAGATATCTGAATAACTGCCATACCGTTGATGAATTACACCATGAACCCTTTACCCAACGTAACAAACAAAACCGACTTGACCTATATACAAAAATCTCCATTCAAATTTATTATGTTTTCAATTTTTGTCCCCAAAACATAGCTCATGACCCCTCATTGGAACGAGCTCGTTGAGCTCGTTCCAATGAGGGGTCATAAGCTATGTTTTTGAGACAAAATTGAAAATTTTCAGTAATTCATGAATTTATTTTGCTAGTATCGTCTGTTACCCGCAATGGGTAAAGGGTTAAGAATGACCGTTTCCAACTACTGATACAGTATGATGATCATGCAAGTAAACAAGTATGTCAGCAAGTAACTTGCATGCTTCACTCTGTCTCATATAATTGATGTGAGCCAGTGTGACAATGTATACCTGTTTTGAAGCTTTGTTAACACATATAATACAGTAGTTCAACGGTTAATCGATCAATTACTTTTTGGATAGATCAAGATGTTGATCATTAATTAATCGATTAATCGGTTAACCGTCTCGTCTCTAGTTAACGCCCATAGTGTGCACTTCACGGTGCTCTCAAATGCGGTATGTCCGTGGTCTGGTCGCAACATATTCACACAAGTGCATACGCCATTAGTAAATTAATGGGAATTCAAGACCGATAGGCGAAAACAAACGAAATTAGCATCCGAGATGCAATGTTTCAGCATTTCGATTTTCGACTGGTGAGATTCTACAATGACATGGCAAGGATAGCGCACAGAGAATTTGATCAGATCGCAACCCAGTCGCGATCTGGTCTAAATTCCCATTCCACTTCTTTAATGACCGTAGTGTAACATTTATCTGCAAGGACGCGCGGGTTCAAGACTGAAAATACGACGGTCAATTACTAACTTGTGGCGAGCAATTAGGCGTGAAGAGGGCAGCTGAGTTGTGCAGCATCAAGAAATTTGAAAACGATTGTATACTAGCCAAAAATGGGAGCGCGTTGGCTCAGTGATACGGCATTGGACGTCAAACCGAAAGGTCCACGGTTCGATCCCCGCCTGGGGTAACTGCGTTATGTCCTTGGGCAAGGTTCTTTATCCAGATTGCCCACGTGGTGACACATTGGCGCTGTGTACAAAGGCGTACTGCACATCGATGGTGCACTTGTCTTCAAACAATGCTAACCCTACTTGTGCGGAGTTAGTACGTTGATACTGCTCTGATTTGACAGTTGCCCGCCGTTTCTTGGTGGTTCTCTCCGGGTACTGCAGCTGCCTCTACCCGTAAAACTGTCCGACACGAGGTGACCCTGAGTGTCGAAAGTGTCATTAAACCCCAATAAATAAATACAGTACTAGCCAAAAGCGATTTTTATTGTTAGAGCATGAACTAAGGAATAGTATGCTTTGTACACCAGTGTTGCGGATTTGTAGAATATGTCTAAATTGCAAGTTGGGAGCCAGAGTGTTGACTGCGATTTTAATGCATCGGTCAAATCACTCCGGCGCAAAGCTCGCAAAATGGTACAGATATGTACCTTCACTATTTCCTTACTACTCTAACATGCAGATGAAATCAAAAGCAAAATTAAGGTGCTATATAAGTAAGGGAAAACAATTTACTATGACATTCCAAAATCTGAATGAAATTCCTTAACCCTTTGAACCCGGAAGGCCGCTTTTCCGACCCAGAAACATGATACGTCATAATTTTATTACGTGGGGAGGTTTCTAGGGGAATGTTTCAGTAGACCAATTAAAATTTCCAACGTGCAGCCCCAAGGCTGCACGTTGAAAATATTAATTGGTCTAACCACAAATTATGAATTTGGACTCTTCCAAATTCTGTCATTGAACTGACATGGAATATACCACCACTGTTCACAGGGTTAAAGTGTAAGTAAGCGTTTCACCCAGCACATTATAACTAGTGGTCTGCAATGCACAGTAATTGTGAATCAGAAAATTCGGACAAATATCATGAACACCAGTAACGGCACACAAGTGAAATGGGTACAATGGGCGAGAGGCTATTTGATACTTGGCCATCCGACGTGTGGACAACATGTACCTACACACTTATTAACTTTAATATTAAAAATTCGAGGACCTAACAGGTAACTCTTCAACCAATGCTAACCCAGCTTGTGAGAGCCCTTTCCAACAATTAATCAGATGATAGAGTTTCAAGTATGTTATAAATTTTATTAAACTTCCTCGAATACAGGCGTACATAGAGGTCCTCCATATATGGATAAAGTCGGCGCGGCAGAAAAAGGGTTAATTTTGTTCAACAGAACTCAATGAGCTCTGTCAAATAAGATTGAATTGGTTAAATATTGTGGGGAAATGTTAGGCTTGAAATTCCATTATTTTGACTTCAGTATGCAGAGGGTTAAGCATGCTTGCAAAATGACATGGATTGGACTGCTTTAAGCCTGTACAGTGCGGAGACCACACAAACAATTTACCTGACGTTTTATACGATACCGAACCTTGCTCAACAAAACCGTTACGTATTATGCGGTCAGGAACATCGCACCAGCTTTCGAAGCCAGGGTCACCCAGTGTCGGCCAGTTTTACGAGTGGAGGAAACCGGAGTACCCGGGGGGAACCACCGAGCAACGACGAGCAACTGTCAGTCTCCCCAACGTACTTACTCCACGGGATTACCATTGGTTGAAGACAGGTACGCCCATCAACGTGCAGTACGCCTCAGTACATAACGCCACCGTGCCCCCACGTGGGTAGTGGAGATTAAGTGCCTTGCACAAGAACACAACGCACTTGCTCTTGGAGGAGATCGAACCGTGTACCTTCCGGTTTGATGTGCAATTCCGTAACCACTAAGTCACCACCAGCTTGACTGACAATATTTCACACTTGGAAAGATTTTTTTTTACATTGGCATGGCGGGGGTTCGAACCCACGCCGAGAGAGTTTCCTTCGGAACCAACCGCCTAGCGAAACTATACTGAACCACGCACACCACTCGGCCACCGACAGACCCCCTCTGTCGGTGGCCGAGTGGTGTGCGTGGTTCAGTATAGGGGGGTCTGTCGGTGGCCGAGTGGTGTGCGTGGTTCAGTATAGTTTCGCTAGGCAGTTGGTGCCAAAGGAAACTCTCTTGACGTGGGTTCAAACCCCCGCCATGCCATTCTAAACAACACCAGCGTCCTTTCTTAATTCTATGGCATCCGAGAAATTTGAAAAAGTCAAGTACTCTCGCTGATTTCTTCTGAGGTGCAGTTCGTAGAATTAAGTGCTTAGATGCAACTATCTGAGGAAAGATTATTGTTTTGTTCGAGCGGCCGGGAAAATAAAATAAAATATGATTTTGGGGGGTTTTCCTTCAATATATTTTGAATTCTACCGCTAACTCTTAATCCCATATCGTTCTCATTAGCTGGGAAACCTTGAAGTGTAAAACGCGATAATGAAGGGAGAAACTAAAAATCTTGAGTGTTGTTAGCAGCATTCCAAAACGTTCACATTCGCTCGAAATGAACCACAAAAATATGTTAACAAAACAACCCGTCGAAACAATTATAAACCCTCACTTCTCGGGTCAATTCACGCAACCTACCAAAACCCACAGATAGTTCCTATAGTTTCTGTTCTTTAACGGTTGATGTGCAGTTTTTGTCACACTGTTGGAAAAAGGACTCAGAGAGTCATTTCCAATAATGCGTCACAAAACAGCATTTCATGAACAAATGTAAAAATACACACATCGTATGTTCCATTTCTAGTACAACTCATCGCTATGAAACAGTTAATAACTAATTACTCACACTTGTCAAAGTTCTGGTAATTGGGTTCCTCACGCCAGCTTAAGAGGTTCCGGAAAATCTAGCCCACCTGCTCTGGCTGACAACCTAGAAGATTATAAAACGTTGAATCGATCAAGGAAGGCCATTGACAAGTCATTCCCAAGTTCTTCCTGGCTATTCTGCCAAGTGACTTAAGTCAATATAGTTCATTGATTTCTTACTTGAAACAACAAAACTACCTCATCAAGGAGATTTCGTGAGCAAATGTGTCAATACACATGTTGGTATGTTTGCACTGGTTGTCCGGTTTCACAATCACTACTCTCAGATCTGACCAAGGTTTTTTTGTAGCTGATATCGGCCGATCAAACCAGCTTCTAACTACTGGACAGGGTATGCAATATGCAAACAAAGAGAATGTACCCATAGTAGCTTGGTGTACCAAATGTTCACCACGAGTGGTGAACATTTGGAACACCAAGCTACTTTGGGTATATTTTATTTAAACCATGATCGTCAGATTATTAAGAGTCGCTATTATTTTTTCTCGATTTTACTGAGCAGCAGACGTACATACGTGCGAATCTGTTTTTGTTTACATAAGCATCGGTGGGTGGAACTTCCGCTGTTAGTTTTATCGCCGAAACGAAATCGAAAAAGAAACTGAGCCTTTTTCGTTTTAATAACATAATAACATGCTATTTCGAGTTATGGGTGCTTTATTAACATGAGATAATGCATGCTTGTTAAATTTTGGCATCTTATGCGGTAAACCCATTTAAAAACGTAATAAATAATTGCCACTTTCATTTCACTCTTCGCCATGCGACAAGGTTACATTCAGATCGACGTCACCAAAGGTCAACTTGGATGTAATTCTACTGTTGGTGTAAATTTTTGCTGTTGAAATCCCACTGCTGGCGTGTTCGCCACGGTTGGTGTATAAAGCTAAAATTTTTGTCACCGGCTTGCCATATATAGTAGAATAGGTAATCATGGTATAAAGTGCTATGGACACCCCCGGATGACGCGAGACGGTAAAGGAAAAGAGGCTGTTGAGTCCATTGGTGACATTTATGTTTTCCATCCATAAATGTCACCAATGTTTTGACGCAAGGCGTCAAAAATAAAAAAAATAATTTATCCAATATTGATAGTCAATGCACTGTTTATAGTAGGTAGAGGTGCAGGCTGCAAGCCGAGAGGTCCTCGGGTCGAATCCCACCTCCGCCAACCGCGTTGTGTCCTTGGGCAAGACACTCCTCCCCAATTGACCACGTGGGGGCACTGTGGCGTTGTGTACTAAGGCGTACTGCACGACGATGGTGCACTTGTCTTCAACCAATGCTAGCCCTGCTTGTGTGAAGTTAGTATGTTGGGGAACCTGACAATTGCTCACCGTTGCTCGGTGGTTCTCTCTGGGTACTCCGGCTTCCTCCACCCGTAAAACTATCCGACACGAGGTGACCCTGGCTGTCGAAAGTGTCGTTAAACCCAATAAATAAATAAATAAATAAATAAATAAATAAATAAATAAATAAATAAATAAATAAATAACATGGAGATAATGTCAAGTTTAGTCAATCGTTTAAAACCATGTTGTCTATTTTTCAATACAGTCGTCGTGGATTGGTCATAATCCACGCGTGGTCAGAGATGTCCACGCATTCCTTTACCAGGTAATAAAAATCATCATCAGCAAAATTTTAATTAATGAAGCACCGGGTTCCACCTATAACCCGGTGCTTCATTAATTACATTTTTGATGATTATTCCTATAATTTGTGTTTGGAATCTAATATTATTGCGTCCGCGGAAATATTGCCCACCCGTGGAAAGTTTCAAGTTCATCGCGGCCATACTGTAGAGAACTTCCACCCCAATTGTACAGGCGTTGAACCAAGTAGAGTGGTCGTACCCGAAAAAAATTTTGGGACAAGCTGATTGTTGTGTCGTTTTGACGAGGAATGTCTCCCGAAGAACATATCCAAAATCCGCAAAAATCCGCTTTGGGGGAAATTTTTATAGCATTTACACTGATGGTGGTGTAAGAGCGAATTTCGATCAATTTTCCGAAACCAGAATTCCAACGTTTGCGAACGTGAGGACATGGATTTGTGTGAATCCAGTTTTTTTTCTACTCACTAACACACAGGGTACACAGAGTGTATCATCACAGTCCATAACACCGGTGCACATCCCTCACTAGCCCAGAAATGGCTGAACCTGATGCCGCTCCGAGGAGTTCATGTAGCGTCGGGAGTGGACAGAAATCTATCAACAGGGAAGATTTAGATAGTGTCAAAAAAAGGAGTTGTATGATAATGTGCTGGACAGCTCGATAGCTCTTTCCGATGTTGCAAACTCAGCAGCTCTCGTAATGGTAAACACTTGCCTCGACGAGTACAAAACCAAACTGGCTGAACAATCGCGCACCGCTAAGCTATGGATACAATATCTAGAATATGTCCAGACACTGAAAATGTTCATCAGAGGTGAACGCCTTGGCGATTGGAATATCCACCTTATTGCTGTCAGTAATATGTTGAACCTCTTCGCTGCCACGGGACATGTACACTATGCTAAGAGTTGCAGGTTGTATCTGCAAATGATGCTTGAGCTCCCCGAGAAACATCCGTGGTTGTATGATAGGTTCTTCTTTGATGGTTTCCATGCTGTACGCCAGAGTTCCAGGGTTTGGACAGGCCTTTCAAGTGACCTTGTGATTGAACAAGTCCTCACGAGCTCAATTAAAAGACGAGGTGGACTAACGCGAGGTCGTGGGGTGACCGAATCAGTGCGTCAGGAGTGGATTTACACCATGCATAAATGCGCTGAAATATACGAAGCTATGACAACGCTGACATGAAACTCAGTACCAGTGAACAACATGTGGACATGGGCACTTCTCGTCGTAAACGAGACAACACCGACATGATGAAAATACTAGAGTGGTTTGACTTGTACGATCCTATCGATGAGAACGACAGATTGCTTTCCCTGTCCTCCGGATTGTCAGCTTCCTTGGGTGATGGTATTAACTGCGACAATACAGAGTTGGTAGGGCGGACATACCCTCTAAACTAGACACTGTTGTTGTTTCTGATGCCTCCATCAAAAGGAGTGATCAAATTCGCTCTTTAGACCATTTGAACCCCGGGGTGAAGTTTGATAACCAGAGGGCATCACTAGACCCATCAGGTCTGTTCACTCGATTGGTATCTATTGCTCAGAGGGAGCGCGACGTGGCACAGTTCTTCGAGTACGAACTGACTGTGATGCCAACAGCCCTCTTCAAAGACTTCTGTCTCAGAAAAGCAAACAAGGCAGACCTAGCAGCTTCAATAACAGACCGAGGAGCACTTTCGAAGCCGCCATCTGATTCCGTGTACGTGCTTGACGGAGGGGCTCTCCTCCACAGAGTCAAATGAAAGGCGAAGGCTACCTACTCGGACGTAGCCCATCAGTATGTTGGATATGTGGCCAACAAATATGGGCAGAATTGCTGCGTCGCCTTCGATGGTTATGGACAGCGACCAAACACGAAGAGTCATGAGCATAGAAGGAGAGCTGTTAACGTATGTGCTGATATCACTTTGGCAGACACCATGACTGCACACAAGAACAAGGAACGGTTCTTGTCGAACGAGAATAACAAAATGCAGTTCATAAGATGTCCACATTACTGAGAGCGAGTGGACATACTGTTAACTGCAGTTTGGGCGATGCTGATACCCTGATTGTTGAAAGTGACATCAAACTTTCATCTCAAGGGAATTCAGTTGTCATTGCCGGAGATGATACCGATGTACTAGTGCTATCCGTTCACCATTGGAATCATACTTCGGCTGATGTTTATTTTCAATCAGCAGCACGGAAGTCACATAGGAGTGGGGAGGCATGGAAGATCGCAGATATAATAGCGAAGATCGGAGAAACAACCAGGCGACACCTCCTGTTCATACATGGGTGTGATGTTACTTCGGCAACGTTTGGCCATGGGAAAACACAGCTTCTCAAGAGGTTAGAAAAGTCAAGGGAGATTCAGAAGATATCAGCAACAATGCACGACAGCGCCGTATCTCAAGCAGAAATTGTAAGAATCGACGCTGAACTGTTTGTAATGCTGCACTCTGGCAAGCAGTCAGACACATTGAATGGCTTGAGATACTCAAAGTTCATGACAATGGCCACTTCCAGCAAGACAGGAATCGAACCTCAGAAACTACCTCCAACTGAACGCGCGGCATACTTTCACAGCCTGCGAGTCCACCTACAAACGGTGGAATGGAAGGAATTGGATATTGATATCCTAGATCCTCAGAAATGGGGCTGGGAAATTCTCGAAAATGAGTTGATACCCGTGATGACTGACCTGGATGCAGCGCCTGAAGCTCTCCTGAAATTTATACGTTGCAAATGCAAAATGACCTCCAAACACCCCTGCGGAACGAATATATGCTCTTGTAGAAACGCAATCAAATGTGTCTCCGCTTGTGGAGACTGTCGAGGGGAGAACTGCCTGAACTCCGAGGCGGTTGAGATTGGAGACGAAACTGGCGACAGCCGAGTGCCTTGAGGAACACCGGCATGATTTCGGTGAGATCTCATCTCGGGATTTAATCATTGCGAAGAAAGTTGATCGCTATCATTCTTCGCCATCTCGGGAGTTATGAAAAACATCGGCAGCAGAATTATAGCTCGTTTTTCTGTTTTATTCAGACTCAACTTCGTATGGGTGTGAAAATTGAAGAAAATAGTATTTTGGGGCCATTTCCCTAATAATTGTGAATTTTCTCATTCATTTTTCCGCTTTATAGGATTGGCATTCGCGCTTAAAGTACGAATGACGCACAAAACTTCTTCAGATCTCACACAAAATATCAAGACTATTGAGAAATTGATGCCACTAAAGAATTTTTTCTATGAAACCCCTCCTTGCGGCCATCTTGCATGAACAGTTTTCCCCAAAGCGGATTTTTGCGGATTTTGGATATGTTGTTCCCAGATAAATTCCGCGTCGAATGACACCAAAATCAGCTTGTCCCAAATTTCTTCCGAGTCAAACCATATTGCGCCTGGACTACAAGTATTGGTGACGGGATCTTGTTTTACCAGTAAAACAGAGTTTGTTTATCACAGTTAGCGGCCAGGAGGTGTTCAATGCATTGGTTTTGCTCAACGGCGAAGGCTAGATTCTGTACATTTGGTTGTTGATGATTCTCTGTTGTGGTTTCGTGATTGGTAGGCATTATTCCCGTAGGGGGAACTTCATACAATACTGTAATCGTATAAACAGTCTCATTTTCGATCAGATCGCGATCTGGTCGTGACTCACTCATGCCAGTGATGCCGGATTTCCTAAATGAAATATTGCAAAATCGAGACAAAATCAAGAAAAACAAATCCGAGATTATATGTTCTTGCATGTCTTTTCGATGGGTTAGATTCTACAGTGTTATGAGTAGATAGCGGACAGAGTTTCGATCCAGTCGAAATTCTCTGTCCTGTTTTTGAAATTCGATTTGAAGTGCAAGGGTGCATAAAAGAAAAACACACGTATAAACCGTACATGCATGGTTCTGTGTATCCATTGTGGAATAAATTAACCTTCTCAAGTTTTGCTCCTTATGTCAGGATTTGATTCGCTTTAAGTCGAGAAATGAAAGTGTCATTGACACTCTAGCTCAGCTTGTGTGAGACATGTACATGTATAGTATGTGACCCAGCAATGACACACATCTAGGTAATGACCGGATAACAGAGGTACATGCAAAATATTGTAAAGGTCTGTACATAAATACTGACCATAGCCTGTAACAAATGTACAGGTAAAGTATTATAAAGGTGGGTGACTGTTAAATGCTAAACTAGAAAAGAAATCTCCATGGGGTTAATGTTACAATGGAGATCCTTGTATGGTGCACCATAAGCCAAATGTTAGCAAATGTTTTGGCCTGTTAGATTCAAAACCCTTCTAAGGTTGATTCATACTAATTAATAAATATTTGTCCAATTCTTCTTAAAATATAGGTATTTGAATTTTTTATCTTTAGCTTATAGGGTTTCCATGGGTGAGGAGGTTTTATTTTTCTCATTGGAAATAGAAAATCGGATTGTGCTAATAATGTTTACCCTCCCCAAACAACACCAAATATTAACACAGGAACTTGGCTTCAACACATTTGAACGGACACATCCTAGGGATGCTGAATTCAAGAAACATTATTTTGTCTAGTGTTTTTGGAAAAGATTTTTAATTATCCCCGTTTTTGAGTCCCCTAGTGGGTCTGACTGAACCCCCAAAAATATTTGTTCTCATACCACAGTGATAACAAAGGCACCCAATAAATTTATAGCAAACATTACTGACATAAAAAAATGTTCTTTACAGGTTCTGCCCAAAAATGTAATATACACAATTCCTGTAAATATGACTGCCGACAGGCATATTGAATTATGGTCCGAACCAAAAACACTTGTTCTTGTCCCAAGGTGACAACAAAGGTACCCAAGAAGTTCTGTGATGATCAGTTCATAAATACGGCCTCTAGCCAAAGACGTATTGAAATGTGCACTTACTTTGTATAAGTAGCACGGAATAAATCAAAGTTTATCTAATTGGCTGCCGGCGGCCATCTTGAAATTTCGGACCCCACCCCAAAACACTCGTTCTCGTCCCAAGATAACAACAGTACCCAAGAAGTTCCGTGAAGATCGGTTCATATATACAGCCTCAAGCCCAAGTCGTACTGACATGTGTACTTACTGTGTATTATGAGTAGCACTGGATAAATCAAAGTTCATCTAATTTGCATAATTTATGCCCTCCATAGGCAATGGGACCTCGAATTATTTATAATAAATCAGATAATTGTGGCTCGTAAACCTCATTCCACTGTGCACTATCTTGTCCGACTAAATGTTTTTCGGCCTTTTCTGCGACTTCTCCCAGTTATCATGAACAACCCAAGAACACCCAACGGTCGTGTAATACACCAATGTAAAGCTTATTCATGAACCTGGGTACTGCAGGATACGTTGTGTGAATCAAATTTGAAGGGGGGGGGGGGGGGGGGGAACGAAGATGAGTGCTATCGTTTTCGAAAAGCGAGTTGTTTACCTTGTTAATATTTATATACCATTAAAGGGGCACGTCAGCATAGATTCAAAAATGGTATCAAATATCATTTTTCTTTCGATTTCCCAGCTTGTGCCGAGTACCTGTGCTCTCAAAGAGCAAATCGGGGGCAAGTGATACGTCACCCATCTGTAATGAAGATCAGTCGAGTGTTGACGAGTGATAGTAAAGGCATGTTTCTTTAAATTTACTTGTGTGCATGATGTTCAGACTTTGACAAAGCTCTTCATTTAACTAGCAAGGAGCTACTTGTGTGCATGATGTACACACAGACTTTGACATAATATCTGAGTATTTAACTGGTAAAGAGCTACAATATTTTTACCTATGATCCCAGTATTTAACTAGTAAAGAGCTACATTATTTTTACCTAAGTAACAGGTCTGGGCATCATGAGGCGTACTGTTCATGAATATTGAATTGTGTCAGTTTACCTTGCTTTATTTGTGTAGTTTGTAGTGCCATACCACTTCTTATTTTTTTTTTGGTTGTGCAATAAAGCATTAAAGTATTTCGAAAAAGGGAAACCTGACTTATGTCCTCAATTAGACTCAAGTCTGAGTTCTACTCAAGTTAGATATTTTGAAAAAAATCATCAAGTTCGAAATAGAACTCAGAGTCATGCCTTTACTTAGGAGCTTGGGCCATCAAAACAATACTAGCTTTAACCATTTGGTGTATCTATTTTGCGTTTGATGGAAAGTTTAGTAAAAATGGGGTGTCCCCACTTTGCCATCAAGTATTGTTCTCATAAAAAGATGTTAATAGGGTAGACAATTGGGATTTAAGTTGAAGACTGTACTATATTTTCCTGGATTTTTCAGATGGATATCTCAGGATGAAATGATGTTTTATTGATTGATTGGCGCCGATAATAAAATTATTTAATTATTTTTTTCGCAATATTTTAACCTTTTCATAACATGGATAGCAGACTACACTTGCAAACAAATTTCTTGACTAACTACAATTTTTTTTAATTTTTTGTCTCAACATTATTAGAACGAGCTCAACAAGCTTGTTCCATCGAGGGGTCATAAGCTATGTTTTTGAGACAAAAAATTTAAAAAAATTTAAATGGTGATTTTTGTTATCAGTTGCAAATGATAGATAACAGATATATACACAATATTTGAATTAATTTGTCCATAATGCTGTCCGCAACTCGACCGACGAATTTTCTTGAAGAAAATGATACGTACTTTTTTAAAAGTCATCTGGAAGCAAGGAACTATTGCTTTTATCCGAAAAAGCACGAAAGGTGACGGAAAGTTTGAACTCAGCTATATTTTTATTTTAATTTTTAAAATAGTTATGGACTCGAGTAAAAATTTCAGTTGAGTCCTCAGTTGAACGTTAGTCAGGAATCTCGAGTCTGAACTAAAAAAAAAATTCGATATGTAAGTTGGCTCCTGATGGTATATCCACAAGGTTGCAGTATATCCATATGTTTGAAAATAACCCCTTTATTTCTTTGTAAAAATCGAAAAAATAAGACTAACAATGAGACTTAACCCACCTCAACCCGGAAACAACGCTAGCAGTCTTCGTTCTCGGATAATGAAAATAATGGCATGGAAAATCCACCCATTGACGTTTCTGCACATTTCATTCCAAGTCAAGCTGTTTGGTTCTAATTGAGGCTGAGTCTCGTTTCGAATACAAAATTTGAGTTCGAACAGGCCTTGATACAATTAGCAATGAATTCGAGCGAAGTCCGACACAGATGCTCGCATCATCAAAAGCAAATTAATACAAAACAGCAAACTGCATAGTCTAAAACAACCAGAATTATTGACACCGGAAATTATATGTCTCTACGAACTGCTGTTTCAAAGGAATATATTCTGTTGTGATCAGAGAGTATTGCGTTTTTTTTCAGTTATTATCAGTAATTACTTTAATCTGGATATTGGGAGTTGCATAATATTTGCTTTTTTATCGTTTGATATATAAAAAAGATCCAGCTGCTTGTATCAACAAACATTTATTTATTCAAGAGATTGAATTCATCATGTTTTCTGCTTATTGTCGCGAAAAGAACCTGAAAGAACGAGAAAAAAAAACACCGTAATTGGAAGGGGGGAGGGGGTGAACGAGAGACAAGCGGAATAATTAACTCCGAACCTGGTCGATGTCAGTGCAATGGAAACGTTATTGAACATTTGAAGATTTCATTTCCCACGAGTATTCAACATTTTGCAAATACGAATTAGAAACAACGATCATTTTATCTCAAATCAATGGAAAATGGAGAACCCATGCGTTCCAGAAGTCATTATTTCTACCAAATCTCCTACCAGTATGGATTTCTGTCATACCCATCTCTGAAATGTTGACAAGAAAGAAGACGATTGTCTTAACAAACTTTATCAAATATTGTACAAGGTTTCGAGTCATTTGGCAATTTATAGACCGACTGGTTACCCATAATATGCAGCCGATGTCAATATGCAGATTAAGGGTTGACATGGCGGTCCATAGTCTGCCACATGGCTCACAATGTCATGTGGTATTCATTATATATTAATACTGGACAACATATTGTTTTACCATAATCACCAGAGGCGGCGGCGGAAACAGGGAGGCACAGGAGAACGTACCTTTCCACTTTTTCCCCCACAGACCTGTTGCGCGGTTACACAATGGGTTAAATGGGCGCAAACAAACGTGTCAATATACAGGCACTTCTGTAATATATTATTTGTAAATCCAAACAACATTTGGCCAAAGAATTCCACCTTGGGTCGCTTCGGTCGGTTTCTTCTACTTCAACCATCTTTTAACCAGAAGGCCAGCCTTGGCCTTCGGGTTGGAATATGATGAAGTAGATGAAATGGACAAGACAGTGACCACACCTCGGCATGCTAATCTAAACGAGAGATTATAGTGTGTCATGGTACATTAACGGATGTACGATTGCAACCTTTATCCCACTGTGCTGTACCATGGTAGCCTTTAAAATTTGTGTCCCTCCACTTTTATTGTGCTTCCACCGTCACTGATTATCACTATTATTTTCATTTTGAAAAAAAAAAGAAACCGAGAACCAAGCCACAGCATTTTGGCAAAACATTTTTGCGTGACACTGATAAATAACTTAATAAATACATAACGGGGCAGAATTACAGGGAGAGCCCAATCTGGTACAGTTGTCTCCTCAGTGTTTTAGCTAGGCGGGTTTTTCTGTGTTGGGTTTCACTAATCTTTTCGCAACATAAAAGGCTTAAATGTTTCGCCGTCGCGAACGCTATTGATGTTCTCGCGAAATTTATAACGTGCAGTCCATTGTCATTTGGCTACGGTTATATATTGAGAGATGGACCACAAACTTTACAATAGATTAAGAGTGAAATGAAACGCCTGGAGTTTAATAATAATAATAATAATAATGATAATAATAATAATAATAATAATAATAATAATATTAATAATAATAATAATAATAAAAACACTTTGGTTGGCCGCTGATTTGTCGCGGTTCTCGGGTCAGAAGGACTTCATTTGCACGTTGCGCACAAATGCCTTCTTATCTCTCCTCCCAACACTCTGAGACGAACTGCTTGATGACATCCCGTACCCCATTAACTCCCAATCTCTCCGAGAGATACTAGCCCTCTACTTTGTGTCACCCACTAAACACATGTCCTTCATTCCCCAATCCTACTTGCCCACAATACTCCCAGTGAATCTTAGTCTTGTATTCTGGACATTTTAATAGAAAGTGTTGCAAGGAATCCACTACGCCAAAATTACACATTTGGCACTCCTTTATATTGCCTTTCCGGGTTTTTTCCCCAAGCTCCAGCGACCGCAACCTCATCTTGAACAACAGTGCCCCCACCCCCCCCCCCCCCCCCCTCCACAAAGCCGCCATCAAGGTACTCTTCAAAACATGGAGTCTCTCTATCACACAGGCCACCCAAAAGACTTCTTTGCTTTGATCCCCTCTCGCCAATTCAGATTACAATCCCCCATGACTCTTTCTCTGGCGATTTTATTACCCTAGGTTGCGCCCACTTCTAAGTCCGAGATCTCCATTGATTAATTCTCTATTAATTCACTCACTTGATCTATCCACCCTGTCTTTATGTTTGAATTCCAAATATTCTGGGACATTACTTTACACCATCGGCTGTTGAGGAGATTTATTAAATAGTTACGATAGCAGAGTTTCATTAAGTCTATCCTGTCCTTAATCCTCATCCACCAAAGCTCCCCTTTTATTGCTTCTAGTGCTGCGGCAGTACTCGATCTCGTTATCCATCGGCTTGCATCGTTCTGCAGGGTTTCCATGCAAGCTATTTAAAGCCATTTGGTTTAGAGGTATCACTCCCGTGCCGTATGTTACACCTGGTACACCCATCATTTCCCATATTGTTTTCCCCACGAAAACCTTATTGAGGCTGTTCTTCCCTATAAGTTTCATTTGATTTAGGATTCGCTCCCCCTTCACAGTTAGTTTAATCGTGTGGTTTCGGTAGATGCCTCTTCCCGTAATGTCTAAATTTACCCCAAATACTCGTAGTCAAATGTCTCTCCCACACTAAGAAGTTTGCTGTTACCATCCGGAATACAAAATTCCCCAACTCTCCACTTTCGAGTGTGTTCAACTTTACGACCCACGGCTATAACTTTGCTTTCGCTTTCATTTAGTTCGAGTCTCCATTTGTTCCCATATCTCAAAACAATTGCCAGCATGTTTTATAGCAACCTCCACCCCTTCGCGTTCTGACACTGGTACCACATAATCTGCGAAAAATAGCCCTGGGATCTTCAGGTCTCCAACTGATACTACCCCCCCCCCCCCCACCCCGTCGCTATGCAGGAACTCATCTCCTAAATCTTGGATATAAAATGCAAGAATAATTGGCGAAATGATACACCCCTGCTTTATGCCTATCTCCTTCGATTCGATATACGTTTTGTTGTTATGTTACCCAAGCTAAGTTCTGTTTGTACATCTGTATATAGTGCTTTCAGAAGTCCCACAAACTCACCTCCCAGCCCAGGGCCTCGAGCTTTTGTAATATAATGTTGATGAATTTTACGATTTATTTTTAAATATCCTGAACAGATTTAAAAGATCTCTTGTGAGTTGCGATTTCATATCAAATGTCTGTACCGAGTTCACTAAAATCAACCTTGGCCGATGTTCACTCAGGCTCAGATCGATTTTAGCGAACGAAATTTCATGTCAGTTCACATGTGTAATTTGACTTTTTACCTTACATTATTTATTTATTGGAGTTTAACGACACTTTCGACAGCCAGTGTAACCTCGTGTCGGATTTACGTGGCACAACGTCTAAACTGGCCAGCGCTGTTCACAAAAATCACGAAACAAATTTAATTATTTTTTCAACATTTGTCCTCAAAACATGGCTTATGTAGCCTCATTGGGGCGTGCATGTCGAGCTCGTTCTAATGAGGTGTCATAAGCTAAGTTTTCGAGACAAAAATTGAAAAGATTTAGCTATTCAGGAAATGTTTTCTGGAAATGTCGACTGAACAGTCAACGAAAAATGAGGGGGCGCGGTGGCGTTGCGGTAACCGGTTCTCGTCAGATCACCGAAGTTAAGCAACGTCGAGTCCGGTTTGTCCTTGGATGAGTGACCGTCTGGGCGATCGATTCGGACTCCCGCGTTGTGTCCTTGAGCATGGCACTTAACCCCGATTGTCCACACGGGGGCACGATGACGCCGTGCACTAAGGCGTACTGCACGTCGATGGTACGCATGTCTTCAACAAATCTAACCCTGCCTGTGCTGCATTGCGGAGTTACGATGTTGGGGAGTTGGCAGCTGCTCGTCGATGCTCGGTGGTTCTCTCCGGATACTCCGTCTTCCTCCACCCTTAAAACTGTCACGGTCATGATTAGTCATTGTGCATAAGTATGTGACCTTCACCAATTTATAAATAAAAAGCGAAAAATGAAAGAAGATTAATTCAATTCTTCTTCCGAAACCAACTCACAACGTTCCGACGTCGACGATGAATGATATTTTCTGTAATGAGCTACTTGATCGTGATTTTGTGATAAATTTGTATATAAACATGGTATGGTAATAAAAATTATCTATCCTATATTTTTAACTGGAAGAAGGCTAGATTCATTTCCTGGTAGTCAGAGTTACTTTATGAGTGAATGCTTTTGTTACAGGTTATTGGAAGGATCCCGAGTACACCCCAACAGAGCAAACTTTTAATTGACTTTTTTTGAATACAAATCACAGCCCCCCAAAAGAAATCTTTAGTGAAGTATTATCACTTTTAATAGAAACTGTTTTCAGCCCCCGTCTGATACAGTTAACATGAACGTTAACGCGGAGCGGCGTAATTTCGGGGAGGGGGAGAAGAGGGTGTTACACCCTTTAACAGAATATCTTTGTCTCATCGGGCTGTAGTGGGAAAGAGCACCACAGCTCAATAAATGACATGTTCAAAGACGACCACATGGGCATAAATCTGTCACAGGTGTTTGCTAGTTTGGCGATAAATGAGTCGGACCAGCCTAGAAACTAGCCACGTCAATAGATGATGACGCGGTAAAAGTCTTGGTAGTCCGCTACGGCTTTTTATCATGACATTGCCGATTGTCGTGGCTAATTACGGTGACAGTAAGCTCCTTGTTTGATTTGCTCGCCGAGAAACATAAGGTAGTGGTGGTAAGCGTCCATACTAACCTTGAGGGCAAATTCATGTCATAGTTGGGCAAACATGCGCCTCTCCAGCCATTACCCGAAGGACATTAAGAACGAACACAGCGAGGATGGAGTACGGGGACATTGGTCAACGACCCAAGTTTGATTTTTCTAAGTGTATCTTGAGCGTCGTAGAAGAACAACTCCAGAAAGGGTAGTTGATTTCTGTTCCCGGTACTCTGCCTGAGTTGTGTTCTGTATTTATGCAACGATCAAACTTCTGTTTACTTTCTTCCTTGACGCTGTTTTGTGTTGAAGCATTTCATTCGCTTCATGACGTCAGTCAGATTCGTAATGACCAATCAGATGCCTTCTTAAATGGCATTCGTATAAGTAGGCCGGATTCCACGAGTGTTGTATCTAGCACATTTCTTAAATGTCTTTATTGTATCAGTAGTGTGTAATATACACAGCAATCGTGGTATAAGAAGAAAACCGGAAGACGAAACAAAAAATATCTAAAAAAATTCACAGGAAAAAAGTATTAACAGATTGCATGCTGCTGTAGGGTATTGCTGCCAAGGATAGGATTTCTTTTGCTACTTTTTAAATATAGTTCGGTCATATTTAATCCAAATTTCCCTTTGTAAATGGGATTGATTTTTTCACAAATGATTTCCTGAGTTACATTTAGATGAATTTTTCATCACATCCAGTCATGGCTGCTGCACAGCAGCCATGACTAGATGTGATGAAAAATATTTTGAAATTACTCAGCGGTAAGGTTAAAAGTGGCAATAGCAGTTCCAATGAATGATCCTCCAATTCAATTTCCAAGCATCTGTCTTGTAATACAAATTATACAATAATACAGAGAATCCCCATTGTCGGTATATATAAGATCTTCGCCTTTTCTTACATTCATCGCCTTCGAAGTTGATTGACGGTAACACGCAATGCACTTAATTGTGATGGCATTTACTAAAGCAAACGAGCATCAAATAAACAAACGAAATCCTCCTGATCTATCAAGAATCGCATCAACATTACACTACGCGTTGAGATATAAACACAGAAGTGTGCAAAGTTTGTAATGGAGTATATCAGGATTATTTCACGAATAAAGCGAAAACAGTATATTTTGTGACAGCTATCTTTCGTTTATCTAGAGAATAGGAATTTTAAAGATAGAGTCACTGCTTAACCATGAACCATACGTTTTGCGCTGAGAAAGTCGATGAAGTGCAAATGGTATGACAACAACACGAAAAACAACGAAAATGCCCGAAACAATCGCGTTTGGTGGAAACGTGGTGACTCGTCGGTTAGAACTTTAAACTGAAAGGTTGACGGTTCGACTTTGACCCGCGCCATCCTAGCTATCGCCTCGGGAAAGACATTTAATCGCGATTGACTATGTGGGGCACGGTAGCGTTGTGTACTCAGGCGTAATGCACGTCGACGGTGCTCATGCCTTCAAGAAGCTTCTAAATGAGCTTGTGTCGGATGAGTAAGTCGGAGGCTCTGACAGTTGCTCACCGTTGCTCGATGGTTCTCTCCAGTACACTGTCTTCCACCGCAACAAAATGAAAACACATTCTGATTGGTCTTAGAATTTAACGGTTCGCTTTTCCGACCAACTGATTGACTCCAGACGATTGAATCTAAAAAAATACCATAAACATTCATTTTCTGTAAATTAGCGCAAGAAATATCGCTCAATGGAGACTTCATTTGAACAAATTTTTGATGACTTACCATAAGGAATGAAGACTCACCACAGCCGCAGTTGTATGATTACGTCCTGTAGTTCCAATAATTGTGTTAATATATTGTGTGGCAATGTGAATTAAACACTTATTGATTCTAATATCTATAACTAGAGCAAGAAAGAATATAGAGGATAACTACGCTATTTTAGTGAATATCGGGAATTATCTCAGGAGTGTGGACCTGAAAGTTTTATTTTTCACAAGCGCTTGCGTAGATTTTCTTTTTGTAATATGCTACTTGACATTTTACTGCGCAATATTCAGCCCAATTCGACTGCAAACAATTTCAAGACAATAACAAAGATTTGCTGATCGTTCCTTTAAGAGGACGTCATTTAGGAAGCCACTGAGGGATATTACTAGATATCCATCGAGTCGATGGATATCGAGAAATATCTCTTAGATAATTTGCTATAATTCACAGGCTAGCGTATAATAAATCTGTATATCTTTGGCAGTAAAGGGACATCACATTGTATTTAACGGTCGTCTGCGTACAAACTGCAGGAAAATAGGTAAACAAACAGCCCATAACAGCATCGAATTCCGAACAGAATTAGATTGGTGGCCTAATGTTTTTTATCATAATGTACTAGTTTTAAAGAAATCATGCAAGTTAGTTTTCTGTAGAAAAGCTAAAATGTATTTCAAGATTTTCTGAGTAGTTCTCCTTTAAAACAAAAGTTTATGTTGCTGCTATTGGACTGAGTTGGAAGAGTCATTTTTAAAACTTGATCGTATTCTGTATTTTAGGTGAAAAAGGATACACAAAATTATCATGTTTTACACGGTCATTCTTATCGATAGTGTGCGCATCGTGACATATAATACAGACACTGCCCATTCCATTAATATAAAAGTATAGGAGGTGAGATTTTCTTATTTTGTTTCCTGGAAAGAGTAAAAACTGTAAAAACGCATTCGCTAAACAACGAACCAAAGTGGACATTACTTAGTTTTGGCGTGCGTGATACTGATAGATACTCTTAATGGCAGATTTTGTTACTTTCAATAAACGAAAACAACAGACAGCTCCGAGAGCTGTCTGTTGTTTTCGTTTATTAAAGGTAACAAAAGGTAACTTGGCCTTATTTTCAACTGATGTCAAAGGTGTTTCCATAACAATTACTTGATTTCCAATTGGAACGTCCTCCCTCATTCAATAATTTCAAGGGAGATAACTTTATCGAAAGCAGATGTTCACGACGATATAAGTCGGGGATGCTGATCACTTTAATAGCTCCAAATTTGAAATAAAACAGGATAAGATCATGTCAGTGAAAGACATTCCGTATTGAAAGTGGGGCACTCTAGATCAACAAGACGGCCTTTGCACGAGCAGGTAGAAAGCACAATAAGCTAAGATATTTCCTGGTGTATACGTTGGCAGTGAGAGTCTTTCAACTCGCAATGTGGACACAAAGACAATCATTCACATTCAGTCCAATGTCTAAGTGAAATAAACAATGATTGAATTTAGTACATAACATATTGAATTCTAATACATTGATTAGTTAGGTGTAAACATTCTGTCCGGTAAATATCCCTTGGGATTTGATTTTGAGAACACCGTATCTGATTACGGGACTCCACTCACGCGATGTCGATTCGCGAGAGATTATACTTGACATCAGTTCACTGAACGATTATTTCCCTTCTTTAATTGGGAGTACGGCGGCGCATTGTGCAAAGGCGGACATGGTTACAACCGATGCTAACCCTGCTTTGTCCGGGGTTAGTGAGTTAGAGAGTTGGGCAGTACTTTCCGCTGCCCAATGGTTCCCCCTGGTACCCCGCCTTTTCCACATGTAATACTGTCTGGCACGATATGACCCTGGATGGTAAAAGTGTCAATAAACAGAAATAAATAAATAAATAAATAAATAAATAAATAAATAAATAAATAAATAAATAAATAAATAAATAAATTCCCCTTCTTTGAAAAAATGAATGATAAAACTCACTAAAGCTAAGTGCACGATTTATCTTGCAACGAATTTATTCCATTCTATTTCTTAATAAGATTCTTAATTGAAAAAAATGAGGGTTGTACACCTTTTCCCTGAGAGCTTTATTCGTATAGTATTGTCTGGTCAGGAGTAGCGCCGGAACGAAACGACTCGGGCACTACACATGTCCAAAGAACACCACACAGAGACCAGTTGCGAGAATTGCCTTGGGAGATGTTCAAAGCGGAATAATAATTTTGACTCATCGAGGATCGTCAGAATTCTGATACCGACTTTATGTTTCACCATGCACAATACTCTAATTATGTTAAATGATTTTCTTTTGTTTACAATTAGGAAGGGACTGCTGATATCACGCTCTGTCGGAAATGGAAATGATGTCTTCATTAGTCCATGAGCCAGCGGGGTTGGTCAGTACCAATTAGGGGGGCAAATGCCACTGGTACCAGTATATTGGGCTACCCAAAGACAATCAAATGTGTCATGATAGACATTCCAAAGTGGTAGCTTTGTCCCTTTAAAACATCATAATATGTCTGATCAGCTTCTTTGTGGAAGAATGGAAGAATGGATGAGTACAAAGCAAAGCTTGGTGAACGGGAGCTGTTTTTCACATACCATGAGTTATGTTACCATCTAACTGAAAGCAGTACTGAAAAGATGCCAGATTTGAGGTCAACACAAGAAGAGGCAGATACTCGACTCTTGTTTTATGCAGCTCATGCCTCCAAATATGCAAATAAAGCTGCAATTCACATTGTGGAGGATACAGATGTTCTTATCATGAGTCTTGCTTCCCGTAGCAAGATACATGCACCATTGTTCATCAGATCAAAAGCTTAAAGTCTCATTTAGTTTGTTCACATCAACAGAGAAGCAAACACACTTCGCCAGGAAGTATACTATTAAGGTGTACATGTCTTTATGGGATGCGATACGGTCAGTGCCTTTGCTGGTCGTGGCAAAATTATAGCACTGAAGTTGTTGAAAGCACACAAGGAATTTCAAGACACATTTCAGCACCTAGGTGAAAACTGGGAGGTCACACCTGAGTTGTTCAAAAAGCTGCAAATATTGACATGTGCAATGTACACCTCTAAGGGAAAGCCGAACACAATGCATGTCAATGAGCTCAGCTATATACTGTTTTCTGCTAGGAAAGTGAACTAGAATCCCGCCAGCTTCCACCCTATGCTGACTGTCTGTCCCAGCATTGTCTTAGAGCAAACTATTAAGCAAAGATCTGGAGACTTAGTCTTGAAGCAAGTCTCCATGTGCCTTCTGTTGGTTATGGTTGGCTTAGGGAAAACCATAGGCAGTGACAAATTTCTTGCAGTGGGCTGGATGGATGGTCAACCAGCATCTGGAGCAGTCCTGGAGCTCCTGTCATGTGACTGCGTGAGAGACTGCACATCACAGAATTGTCCATGTGTGGCCAATGGACTAAACTGCACAGACTTATGCAAATTGAAAACCTCTGGTAATCAGACACATGAAGTGAACTAAGCATTGATACAGTAGACTATGATAGTGAAGAAGAGTAATTACTATGTCCCCATTATGGCATTAATGCTTTATGTTCACCGTGTTTATGTACTCGCTTGTCTGTTAACTGGTAGAGTGTTAAATTATTTTTGGCCATCAAATCTTGTACACATGTCTTTGCCTTGTTACAATTTATGGGAGAGTGCCTATGGGCACTCTCCCATAAATTGTAACAAGGCAGACCCTTACAGACTAAATAATATCACTTCAAAGATAACACAATGCACTTGCTCTGAATAGGAGCCTTCAAGCAATGGTATCTGCACTTCGGAATAAAGCCCAAATATGGGCTTCCAGCACTCTACCAGTTAAGTGAAACTTTCTATATGCTAAAGGGTGTTTGAAATTTTATCATTAATAGATCTAATTCAGAGGCAAGTGGAAGCTGTAAAACTGCAAATATCTAAATGGTTAATTCTGTTTATTGCTTTCTTTTAATTGAAGGTGAAGAGTATTGGATCCTAGTAAATAGAAAGTTATTCCTAAGTCAATGATAATACTCTTGAGCAGCATATTATAAGTTACGGGATGTTTAGTGGTTGGGTATGGTGTCATGTGAGTCAGAGTGAGATCAATGTTAGGTGAGGCATTAGCCAAGCCTAAAATTGATCTCACTGAGCTTCGCATGACACCATACCTAACCACTAAACACCCCGTAACGCATTTATTATGCCAGCAGACAAAATCCAGCATGTACCTTTAATTATTCGACCCGGTAATTTATTTTCTCATTGGGCTGGTTCGCGACTGGAATTTTATACTGATCTTAACATTGTAAAAATGCAATGTAATTTGTTACTATGTCTGGTAGTTTTCTCCTCTAAAGTGTGTTTTTAGTCATTTCAAGACCCTTGAAAACAAATAAGATATTTTATTACTTTCCAAAGTGTGATTTACTGGGATTTCCCGGTTTGATTATAAACGATAACTTCACAAGTGAATTATGCAATCAACAATTGGGCCATGTATCAGTGAGCGCAAACCGACGCTATGCCGTGGGTGTTATGGGGACTTCATTGTTTTTTTTTTTGTTTTTTTTAACCCTTTACCTAACATGAAAAGCAGACGACACTTGCAAAAAAAATTCTTGAATAACTATTTTTTTCATTTTTTTTTGTCTCAAAAACATAGGTTATGAACCTTCATTGGAACGAGCTCGTTCCAATGAGGAGTCATAACCTATGTTTTAGAGACAAAAAACGAAAAAATAATGAAAATTAATTGGAGATTTTTGAGAATAGGTCTGGCCGGTTTTGGACGTTACGTTAGGTAAAGGGTTAAATAATATAATTATCGTTAATAATGAAAAAAGTAATAAACAGAGTAATCGCTTAACTGGACTAATTACGTGAAATAATTCATTCGAGGCGAGGGACTATATTGTAAGACACTCGTGCGCATCCGCGCACTCGTGTTTGTACAACGTCCCTCACCTCTCATGAATTATTTCACGTAACCAGTCCAGTCAAGCGATTACTCTCTATCTCTTCAGATTGCTAACATAATAACACTTTGCATTGATGAACAACTAATAAGAATTACAAAGTACGCCTTGTATAGTATGTAATTTAGTATGTTATCCAAACGTACAATGTAGATGGAGCCACAACTGATAAAGTAAAGCATTTGTCCTTCATTTCTATTTCCTGGAGTCAGTAGACAGAGGCTTAAATATGAAAATATGATAAAAAAGGCCATTTCCACCACATGTTATCCTCTTTCAATATTGGTGTAGTTGCATCGTTGCATTTGGCATAAAAATGTATATTGACCAGCTGCAAAAATAGGCTGATATCTTACATTAAGCTACTACTTCTGCAAGTCTATCATTCAGAAATGTTATGTAGGGATGTTATACTAAACAAAAATGCATATTAGAATTTGCCCCCCAAACTGGTACAGAAAGGTCAAATTCTGCCCTCTGGGCTCATGGACTATATGTGCACCGTTACCCATCATTCAGATCGGTGGTGTCGAATGAAGAATAAGTGCCCATTACTGGAGAAAAATAGGTGCTTAGATGTTACGAATAAGTACCAACAACATATTGTCGTTTACACGGAGACAGGTTGGGGAAGGGTAATTATCGACAGATGAGGATAAATCCCCCATCTGTTTCCCACCGTTTAGTAACAGTGAATAAATCAAATCATCAAAGTGATTTTATTACCATCAGTAGGAAATCTATATATCTAAAGATCCACAGCGTCATACTCCAGATACTCGTTACTTTTGTTACAAAGATCTATGTACCTGCCAAAAAATAGTATGCATCATATTTTATTGACGTCAAGTAAACGAGGTTTTTTAACTGTATATTCTATTTTTGAACAATAATTTCCTTTATAGCGATATCGAAAGGAAAAAGTATAGTTGGCTAACTAGTAAACTTAGTTTAAGATTAAAAAATAAAAAATAATGCAAACGGTAGGTAAAATCCAATTTATGAATTCGATTATGCAATACCATTAGTCTTGAAAAATACATTATTGTATCAGTGAAAAGGGAAAGCATTTGGATGAATGTGGATTACGCCACACAGAAAATGCAATAGCAGTGCGTTTAAATCAGAATTGGAAATATCGTTATGATTTCGATGTGTTTTTTAAAGTAGATTTTATTTTTCAATGATGAAAAACTAAGGGAAACGGATAGATTTTTTCAAACAATATACTGACTGATATGGCAGTCTGGTGCTATGAATTGGGTTTTAACCCTTTACACAACATAACGCCCAAAACCGACCAGCGCTATTCACAAAAATCGCCAATTAATTTTCACTATTTTTTCATTTTTTGTCTCAAAAACATAGGTTATTACCCCTCTTTGGAACGAGCTCGTCGAGCTCGTTCCAATGAGGGGTCATAACCTATGTTTTTGAGACAAAAATGAAAAAAAATTGTTATTCAAGAATTTTGTTTGCAAGTGTCGTCTGTTTTTCATGTTAGGTAAGGGGTTAAAAGTTAACCCTCATGACTCTGAAGCCTAGACGGTATGGTTTTCTACCATAAAGTCTACGGCGAAATTTGGGGAATAGATTCAGCATTTGCATGACGGATCAGTAAAAACTTAATCCTTCAGATCTGTAGAGCTGTAGGATTAAATTATTACAGACCCGACCAGCCGATTTTTTGTTTTTTGTGTCACTAATCAGTCGAAGTCTTATTTTTCTTCACGCCCAAGGCATGCATACCGGGTTGAAAGGGTTATCACCTGAAAACGGGATAATGCCAGTCGACGGAAGGAGTAGGCTAATTAAAATAACATTTTGTCGATCTCCTTCATTGATAATACCAACCTGGGATATTGATCACCAGAAAGCTCGCGGAGAGATATTATTATTTCCAATATCGGTGCCCCACCCATTAACCGGACACCCCAATTATCAGACAGTTTATGATCACAGATTATATGGTCGAGTGGCAGAAAGTTAGACAACAGAGTGGCAGGAAAGAAAAGAATATTGCTCTCTGTGTTTCTACATTTTTCGGCACTTTTTCCTGTTTATCAATACCAATACATAAACTTGTGTTTTTTATGACAAAAATGAATATTTCTAGTATCAGAAAAATAGATTCTTTTGTACTCATCCCATAACTTGTAGTACACGGAGTGTTGTTTGCCACCAAAACCACAGCGAGGAGTGATGTTTCTTCCCGATAATTTGACCCCTTCAACACTGGCGCCTGGGAGGTATCATTTCAGTCAATACTGTCAGCGGCGAAATGGGCAAACCCATCCTGGTATGTTGAGAGATTTTATAATTTAATCCAACAGTGTCGAGCTGTTGGATTAAATTATTACCGAGCCGTGCTTCAGATTATTTGCTCTTTTTACCATGCTCGGCTATGTTACTACCTGTGTAAAGCCTGTATGTTAAATTTCTGCTTTTAACCCAACTACCGGTGTAAAGCTTCTACTGCGGTTAAAAGAAATTACCCCAAAAGTCGGAAGTTCATCCAACTTGACCTCTGACATGACGCAATTTGCCAACTTCGATACATTCACACTTCGCAATGTTTCATTCAAACATACGACGTTTTGCGATACTATCTACTACGTGCAATGACTTAAGTTTAAAATATCTACAATTAAATATTTAAAATAAAATTTAAGAACTGTTAATAATAATTTGACTGAAAAAGCAAGGTAAATTCAATCAACTTTGGGGATGTGTCTATCTGTCAATCACGTGCAGTCGGTAGTACTGCCCACCGTCGCAAATGTAAACAAAACAAATCCGTGTTTTTGCGATAGAAAGTGTTTTTTCTCCATTTTAAGTGACAAAGTCGTTTATTTATGATGAGTATGGTATAAATAATACAAATAGGTACTAGGGCGGGCAATCAGATTTAAACCATTCGTAGAATAAGGATTTTAACCACTCGGCAAACCCTTATCTTACTCGTGGTTTAAATCTGATTACCGGCCTTAGTGCCTATTTATTCTATATTTATATCGTCTGCTTGTCCACTATCAATTTTATCTTCACACAAAAATGTATGCACATCGTATTGAAAGGGTAAGTTTTGTGATAAAGCATAAAAAACAAGCAATGTTTCGTTTAGTAGACCTTCGTTGGTTAAATTATACTCTCACTTTTTATACTTTTTCAGTTTGGATCCATTTAAAGTTTTCAATGGGTTTAAACCTTCAGCAAGGCCTTTCTTTGAAATTTGAGAGCGGCATCCGAAGAATATTTGTTGAATCAAAAAGCGAGTCCCATGGAAAGTGGGGCGGGGCGAACTGCATTTCCTTGGATTCAACAAGTTCACGTGTTTTAAAACCAAGCATGTGATGAGAACTGCAGAGTCAGCTTGATACAAATAGATTTCCAGAATGGATTTTAAATAGAGCGATAAAAACTTAACGAAGTGTTAGATCATCAATTCCAATACGAAGTACGGTCTTTGGTTTTTCGTTGTCCAATAGCGCTGAGCCAGCATGTTCAGGAAATTGGAAATGTTACACAATCGTTGTTAGAAGTACAAAAATCGATTGTTGGATGGTGCAGGAAGTAACAAAATAGATAACAAATGATCCAGACACACACAAATTAACAAAATACCCGCTTAAAATATAAATATTTAAGATAAGAATTTGATAACAGATTCAAAAAATCTCACTAAAAAATAACTAGAGGCTCTACAGAGCCTGTAATCGCTCACCTGGAAATACATATAAAAATGTGATTTCCCATAGGATTTCCATGGTAACTATGAGCTGCAATTGTGGCCATGTTTGCAACATTACATCAAAATTACATGAGGATCATTGGTAGAAGATGCCCCAGTCTTCAATCACGTGAAGTTTCAAAACATTTGAATCCATCAAACAGAATCATAGAATGTCTCTGGTGGCCATATTTTCCAGCCAATGGGAACAAAAAGAGGTTCGTTTGTAGAGGGCCTCCTATAGACCCTTCTTGCCAAGTTTTGGTTCACGTCAGCTCAATAGTTCCAGAGAGAAGATGAAAATGTGATTTCCTATAGGTTTTTTCTATAGTAACTATAAACCGCAATTGTGGCTATGTTTGCAAAACGATCAATATTAAAATGAGGAACGTTGGTGGAGGGTGTCCCAGTTATCAACCATGCAAAGTTTCAAAACATTTGGTCCTGTGGTCTCAGAGGAGAAGAGTTTTCACAATTGACCAATCAGAATCAAAGAATGCTTCTGGCGGCCACGTTTTTTCACCCAACAGGAATAAAATGAGTAACAGTTGTAGAGAACCTCTCATAGACAATGCCTGCCAAGTCTGGTTCACATTGGCTCAGTACTTTCAGTGAAGATGATGAAAATGTGATTTCCTATACGGTTTCTATAGTAACTATAAGCCACAATTGCAGCCATAATTGCAACCCGATGAAGATTAAAATAAGGATCATTGGTAGAGGGGGTTACAGTCATCAGTCACATTACGTTTTTTCAAACCATTTGGCCTTGTAGTTTCAAAGAAGATTTTCTTGAAAATGCACACATTTATGAATTCTGATTCAACAAAAAAAATCAGTAAAAAAAGGGTTAAAATATTTTGAAAATTACAATTTTTTTCTGACAGTATTCTCTTTCAAAATAGCTTTTGGACAGGTAAAGGGTTACAGGAATCTTAAAAGAAAAACAAGAATTACTGTCATCTGAGCTGACATGATTACAAGATAATAAAGAGAATTTACAATGTAACCTAGATTTTTCTAAACAATTTAACATGTGTCAAACATAATTAGATTACAGCTGAAGATATCAACCTACAGTTGCACTTGTTTTACAGTACAAGTCAAAATAAGTTGTGTAGGATAATCCTATAAACTATGTATCTTTTTTCTTCCTACACTGGTAAGACCAGAAGCTGGCATCATTTTCTGGAAAGCTCTCACTCATAGCTTTTCCAGAAAAATGTCAGATTCTGATCTTGTCAGGGCAGAAGCTGCAGTCTACTTAGTAGTTTATTGCAGTTATGCTATAGCTTATTTTGACTTGTACTGTATACACAATATTTTTTTTCCCCAGTTTTCAATGGAGAAAAAACTGGAACCAACCCTTACCAGATTCTCAAAAACAAGTATTTTACTGACAGTACCGATCTTTTGTGCAGACAGGAGAGGCATTGGGTTAAGCATTAGAATATAGCCTCTGGTGGCCACATATTTACATCCTCTCATAGACCATTTCTGCGAAGTGTGGTTCACGTCGGCTCAGTAGTTTCAGAGAAGAAGATGAAAATGTGATTTCCCTTAGGGTTTCTATAGTAACAATAAGCCACAATTGTGGCCATGTTTACAACCCGATCAACATTAAGTGGGGATCGTTGGTAGAAGGGGTCCCAGTCATCACTTATGTGAAGTATCAAAACATTTGGCCCGGCAGTTGCAGAGGAGAAAAGTTTTGAAAATCCACCTATCAGAATCAAAGACTGCCTCTGGCGGCCATGTTTTTCAACCCTCGGGAACAAAATGAGGATCGTGTGTAGAGGACCTCCCATAGACCATCCCTGTCAGGTTTGGTTCACGTCGGCTCAGTAGTTCCGGAGAAGAAGATGAAAATGTGATTTCCCCTAGGGTTTCTATAGTAACCATAAGCCGCAATTGTGGTCATGTTTACAACCCGATCAACATTAAATGAGGATCATCGTTTATGTGAAGTATCAAAACATTTCGCCTGGCAGTTTCATAGGAGAAGATTTTTGAAAATCTATCAATCAGAATCAAAGAATGCCTCTGGCGGCCATGTTTTCCAACCCAAGGGAACAAAAAGAGGATCATTTGTAGAGGACCTCCCATAGACTATCTCTGCCAGGTTTGTTTTCACGTCGCCTTGTTTTTTCCAGAGAAGAAGAGGAAAATGTGATTTCCCATAGGGTTTCTATAGTAACTATAAGCTGCAATTGTGGCCACGTTTACAACCCGATCAACATTAAATGAGGATCGTTGGTAGAGGAGGTCCCAGTCATCATTTATGTGAAGTTTCAAAACATTTGGCCTGGCAGATTCAGAGGAGAAGAGTTTTGAAAATCCACCAACCAGAATCAAAGAATGCCTCTGGAAGCCGTGTTTTTCATCCGACGGGAACAAAATGAGGATCGTTAGTAGAGGACCTCCCATAGACCATTCTTGCCAAGTTTGGTTCATACCGGCTCAGAGGTTACAGAGAAGAAGATGAAAATGTGAAAAGTTTACGGACGCCAGACGACAGACGATAGACGACGGACGACAGACGCCAAGTGATGAGAAAAGCTCACATGGCCTTTTAGGCCAGGTGAGCTAAAAAAAAGGTACATAACACTCTTCCGGATCCGTTGACATACAAATGATACAACTGACAAAAGCCTGTTCCCAATCACTGTATAACTGCGATCGGATGCGCCTTGCGTGTTCAAATGATGTCGGCTTGAAAAATTAGGCTTCATCTCATATATAGTTGTAAATATAAAGCGTGGTGATAGATAACAAAAAATACACCCCCTATCACCGTAGACTGGGAACACCAGCCACATTGTGACGATATACGGCGACTGTCGAAACAACACGCCCAGCTCTCGTGACTAATTGTCGAAGCGCCTGTCCGATAAATTTTACAAAACACATTAAGCTTGCTCGATAATAATGCAACACACCTCTGGTGTTCCATTTCTGAGGTGCTCGTGCGCTAGCACACCTATGTTACGCACCTTATTTGTAAATAAGGGAAAACCATTTTTCGCGTATTAGGACATGTATCTTATAATTTCTACACCGCGCGACAGGCTTACCTGAGTCAGGGCCCAGATAGGCCTGTGTCGTGGTGTAGAAATTATTATACAGATTCTACTACTCGGATAGGACTGAGGTGGGGCGTGATCTTACAGTGACCATTCTTAAAATAGATGTGGAAGTGCTGCTACTGTAAACTCAAGACAACGCCTTTGTTCTCGAACATCAACTTCTTGACCATGCCTATTTGAGTAATAAAGTATCGGGCAAGCTCGGGTATGTGTCTCAAATAACTAACTCTGAATATCAGGGTAATCACTAGCGTTCCATAACTGTCTCAGATACACTATTTTTATGCTCCTCGACTTAAGTCGGATGGCATATAGTGATTGAAGTGTGCGTGTGTCCATCCGTCCGTGTGTCCGTGTGTGTGTGTGCGTGCGTGCGTGCGTGCGTGCGTGCGTGCGTGCGTGCGTGCGTGTGTGTGTGTGTGTGAGGGTTTGTCTTACCAACTTGACGAGGTAATTAGACAAAAGAGTTTGCGTGTTTTGCCTTACCGAGGTACAAAAGACAAAAGAAACCCTTTACCTCGGTTGTTTTCCCAGAACTGTACCGGCAAAACGAGGTAGAAACCGTTAGTAAACACAAAAGACAAACAATGGGGTACCTCGGTATGTAGGGAAGACAAGACGGTGTGTGTGTGTGTGTGTGTGTGTGTGTGTGTGTGTGTGTGTGTGTGTGTGTGTGTGTGTGTCTGAGCCAATAACTCGAAAACGGTTTGGGCCACAGTCATCAAACTTCACACAATTATAAAGGGCCATGGGAGGATGTGTCACACACCATATACGGGTTCGTCCCTTCAAGGTCAAGGTCACATTTCAAGGTCACACTAAAAATCGGTCAATATTCGTGTCTCAGCCATAACTCAGAAACGAACCATAGAACAATTGTTAAACTTTTTACAAATGTTAAGGACAGTCAAAAGGTGTGTCGCGTATAATAGTTTCCGCCGCATCTGCAAGCTGAAGGTCACAGGGGGGGGGGGGGGGGGCATGTGTTACCTTAGTAACATTTTTCTTATTTACTCTTGTTTTAACACTTCACCTCGAACAAGGGCAAATCACCATCCCAGCCATAATCAAATTTAGTAACACCTCCAGCACAGACATGACAGGAAGAATTTACATAATTTTTGTATGCTACCTTATAAGATAACGGGAATGTCAAATAAATATTTTTCGATATCTATTGTCCCCCATAGATATTAGAAAAGCATATAATTCGTGGCTGTAAGGAAATTTAAGTATTTAATTGCTGCTTTCAGTCGATCGCGAAAACTTATATTTCCTTGCAGTTACTCTTAAGATATTCCGAAAAACTACTCAAAAGAGGGGTGTTCTCTCTACCTATATAAATGCTATATACAAACATATCAGAGAGACAGTAAATATAATTAAAGAACAATTTTTAACTAAGAGTTAAATAAAATTGACGAAGGGAGGATGTAAAATCGCACGTGTCTCGGCCGAGCGGAGATGGCATTTTCTGATAGACGTCAAGACAACAAAATTGCTGGTATATGTCTGTGGTCCGAGCTTTTTCAAACACATAGATCTCAGTGAAAGATCTGTGAAGATGCAACTGCATGAATTTACTTTCATATCGGTAAGGTCAAACTCGAATTCTACAAGGTACAGTCCTGGGCCCGAACCACTTGACTGAAAACTGTAAAGGTTTCCGGACGTTAGCCTGATAGGAGTCGATCGCGGTCCTACGGCACCCAAGCGCCTAGCCATAAATGCCCTGCTACCATACCGACTGAGCTAACGGTAACCCTAAAGTGTTGTAAACGTGAACTGACATAATGGCTGAGTTAATTGCAACCTTTTATTGGGATCGCTTTTAGCTCAGTTGGTATGATGGCAGAACATTCATGGCCAGGCGAATGGGTGTCGAAGATGGGGGATCGACTCCCGTCAGGGACAACTTCCAGCACTTTTAGGAACGCGAAGTAAAAACTCAAGAGTAATTATGCGCTGAACATTCTGGACAAACATCCCATTTCATGTGTATCATATTCATTTTTTTAAATATCCTTTGTCATATAATAAATAAATTATTACAACACTCAATCTGTCTGGGTTGTCATTTTCCACCTCGTTGGCGAGACTAGATCAGAACGATCTGTCTAGATCTGTCTGATCTAGATTTGTCTGATCTAGTCTCACCAACGAGACATATCATAACATTTTTATTACACTCAAACCAATACATTTTGGTACATGAGGTACATCAAACCTTTACGTGAAATAAGGATAAGGACAAGACGGACTCGTGCTAACCAGATCAATTTTCTGCGGTAATCATCTGTATGCATCGTTCTTCCAGCTCATTTGTTTGTTCAATTCATTCCTCGCCACTGTCGTACGAATTCCACCCCTGATGAAAATCGCTAGTGTCCCAGTACAAATAGTCGGGCCCGTCGTTCAATGGTGTTAGTGACTGTAGTACACTCAGCGTTACCGCAGATCGTGAGTTTGTCCAAAATGTGGGGGTAACTGACTATCGTTAAACTATGACAAACGATCGCGACCGGCTGTGACGTCACGTGTTAATTCGATAATTTTATAAAACAAAATTGCCGTGTCACGAATATAAGCTATAATCTATGAGGAAAGAAAATTGTCTTCCTGACCAGTGACATCTTAAGCGACTCCTCAAGAAGGGTACTATTGAGAAAATAGACAAACATCTTTGTAGCTGATATGTATAAATACCGTGGAGTCAACTTAATTGAATATCTTTTAACTGAATAACCCTGTACAATACTAACAACTCAAAAATCACCAAACCTTCAGTACAATTGTCCCTTGTTAATTGCATATCGTTCAAGGTGTAAACTCCCATTAATTGAATAAAAGATCCCATAATCTGTTGAAGAATTACTCCGACATCCACTTAATTCCTCACATTTATAGACATTGTTGGCCTAAATACATCCAATATAGGCTTTTAATCTATTTTATTATACGCTAAAAAATAGATTATCGAAGAAATTGCGGAAAGACAGAAATCGTATCTCTCACTGTGAAGATATAGAAATGTTCACTTTCCAGGTATCACTCAAAATGGCGGCTTTCAAAGCATCACTTCAAGATGAATACGTCATGATTCAAATTATCACTGGGAATGATCAATTTGTTCTAAAAACGTATAATGAAAATAATTCTAGTGTTTTTGAGTGGATACCCATCATTTCCAACAATAATTCAACACGTATTCACCTTGAATTGATACATGAAACCAGCTAGTCCAAACATGGCCTGAAAGCCCGTAATATAAGTTTTTGGTTTGGTACGTCCGTTCAAAGGATGTACCAAACTTAAAACTTATATTACGGACTTTCAGACCATGTTTGGACTAGAAAACCGCTAGCTGAATCAGATTACAAAACGCTATCTGTTCCGAGTATCAAACAAATCACTTCCGCGTTTCAACTATTCAATGCGCTGTTCACTTTCAGGCATCAATTCAAGGTTGAAACGAGTGGAATTATCAGATTCGTATAAAAACCGTACAATAAAAAGAAAATCTAGTGTTTTGGGGTGGCTCCGAAAATTATCTCACTTGTGACCGAGATAAAAGGTAACTTTTGCTCGCGCAAGCGCTCGCGAAAAATAAACATTTGTCTCGGTCACTAATGAGATAATTTTCAGTATCCACTCAATAACACTAGATATCCTCTATATATCTTTTTTATTTTTCATATTTTTTTTATTTCAGATACAAACTTGTGTACATAGATATTTAAATATTTGTATATATAGATAACAATATACAGAGCTGAACTGCTTAATCTTGAAGAAAATGAGTATAGTAGATATTTTGCACAGGAAGTAGTGTTTTTTGTATAACTTAAAAATTCATTTATTTTCTGTAAAGGAGTCGGGAGATCTCATAGTTTTTTACATATTGTATGAGAGCTATATCTGTATGTGGCATTTCTTCCTATGCTCGTTATTAAGCGCAATGTAATAGGAAGAAGGAAATTACTTTTTATATATTTCTTAGCTCGGTCCGAGCAAGAAGGACTGAACCCAATGACATAGTTCGAAATTGGTTCTTTAATCAATCTCGAATTAAGCCACCCAATGCAATCCATCTTGCTCGCATTGCGACTGATTTTATTTCCGTGTAAGAAAAGGTGGGCAACAGTTCAAGACTGCAGTAATATTTCAACTAATCGATATAATTTTCCATCACGGGTAGACATTTTCTCAATCTACAGGAATAGATGAATTTGTTGTACAGAAGTGCACAAAGATAGCCCGTATCAACCGAGATGTCCACTTCATTATCTTCAATGCATTGACCTAGAATAACATATTCGGGAGTTACTGGAAACGATATGTTGCATTTCTCCTTCAGAAGTTGGGACAGGTTTAGTAAAATTGTTTTTGAAATGGAACAGTCAAAAAAGAGATGCACGACTGTCTCTTTTGTTTCGCCACAGAACGTGCAAAGCTCTGTTTCCGATAACTTACATTTATATAATTTCTGATTTGTATATAAGATCCTCTGTAAGATTTTATACTGTAAGGTTTGTAGATAAGTATCATCTGTAATTAGGAATGGCCTTTTGTATATCACCCCCCCCCCCAGTCCTCCGTTTGAAGATTAATTACAAGACTTTGGACAATATTTAAGTTTCTCAACGTTCTTGTTTATAATCGTTTGTGACTTTTTATATTGTTTTATTATATCCTTCCATTCTCTTGGAATTGAGTTTATTACTCCTTGATAGAAAGTAAACGGTGTTTTGATATCATATTTTGTGGAGAATTCATTGTATGACAAAAAACTTTTGTTTTCATTTAATAAATCATTTACAAAATAAACACCTGCCTTGCACCAGTGATGGTTAAAAATTGTTTTGTTGTTGATTTTTATATGGTTGTTGTAAAAGATTGTTTGTGAAAAGATTTCATCTGGGGTTGTGGTGAAGTAATTGTTGAGCAGTGACCAAGCTTCCAGAACACTTTTCCAGAAATTATTTGTGTGGTTCCCAACTATTCGTAAACCTTCTTTGTTTAAGTACCATATTTTAAAGCTCCCAAATTTTTCAAACTGATCTAATGCAAGAGTTTTCCACGGGGCCATTAAGTTCGGGTCTATAAGTTTGTTAATCCATGGTAGTTTTAAGGAGCGACAATAGCTTTTTATGTGGGGGAATTTTAGACCACCATTTTCTATCATATTGATAATAATTTCGCGTTTAACTTTGTCGTTTTTACCGGACCACAAAAAATTGAAAAATAGGTTTGAATCTTTTTTAACGTCTCCTCGTTTGGATCTGGAAGGACCGATAAATAATGAATTAGTATTGGTAGGGCAAGTGTTTTTATAACTACACATTTACCTATCAGAGTAATATTTCTAAAAGACCAGTCATTTAACAGTTTCTCAATGCTTTTTAATTTCTATAAGTAATTGCATTATGTGTAGTTTTCCTCGAATAGATAGTATTCAATACCTAATATTATAAAACTGTTACTATGATTCTAATTCAGTTCTTCTCTTGTTTGAATTTCTTCGCCACAACCCCGTTTCGATCCAATCCATACAACCTGTGTCTTATCGAAATTTACTTTAAGACCGGAACAACTGGAAAATAGGTTCACCATTTCTAGTGCTCTGTTCAAAGAGGTAGGGTCACACTTAGAAAAAAGTGATGAATCGTCTGCATACTGACTAATCCGGTATTCTGAATCATTTATTGTTATGCCTTTAATGTCGGGGTTAAATTTTATCGCCGCACTCAAGATTTCTGCTCTAAGAATAAACAGGTAAGGGGAGAGCGGATCACCCTGTCTGACACCTCGTTGTATATTAAATCTCTCTGAACAGTTTCCATTGTTCAATACATAGCTGTAAATGTTGATGTAGAATGTTTTGAACGATTTACGGATAGAGGTACCAAAATTTAAAAATCTTAAAGTTTTCTCAATAAATGGTCCTAACGAGTGGAATGCTTTCTCGAAATCTATCCAAATCAGCAGTCCAGGGATATCCAAATCTTCGCATTTCTTAATTAGCTCAAATGTTAAACGAGTTGATTCCCCTATATATCTTCCCTTCATAAAGCCTAACTGAGTCTCAGATATTAGTTTCGGTAGAACTGTCTTTATTCGATTAGCAATTACAGTGGAGCCTATTTTTACGACTACGTTAATAAATGATATTGGTCGCCAGTTTTTTATGTACATTTTCGATTTATTTGGCTTAGGAATACATGTTATTATGCCACCCCTTTGAGTTATGGAAAATTCTCCTGAATCGTAACTGTAATTCAAGGAGTTGACCAAAACATTCCCGATATCTTTCCAAAAAAACTTGTAAAATTCTGCTGTGAAACCATCCAAGCCAGGACGTTTATTGTTTTTCATATTCTTTAGGGCACTGAGGCATTCATGTTCCGATACAGGACCTTCCAGTAACCGACTTTCATCCTCATCGAGAAGGTTTAGATCGGGGTTTTGCGGATCAAAAAAAATATCTTCATGACGAATATTGTTTTCGGGGCTTTCAATCTTTGATGAATACAGATTTTCAAAGAAATTTCGTTGTTCAGAAATAATATCATTTAGGTCGCTAGTTTCTGATCCATCAGATTTAATCAGTTTTGCTATCATTTTTTCCAAGTAGTGTCGTTTTTTCTTGATTGCAGAAATACTTAGTTGCTTTTTCGCCTTCGACCTTCCACCTGGATTTTGTTCTTAATATAATACCTTTTACCTGTTTGTCATTAATTTCTTTTAGGTCATTTTCGAGTGGAGTAATGCGGCTACTGGCAGATATGTCTCACTGTCTAATTTAATGTATAGTTCGTTTAGTTCGTTCTCAATTTCTTTCTTCCTTTCTTCTGTGCGTCGTTGTTTATGGCTTGCATATGATATAGTTTTCCCTCTTATCATTATTTTTAGCGTCTCCCAAAACAGTTGGTCATTAATTGTGAGCTTTAATTTATCATTATTTTTATTATTATTATTATTATTATTATTATTATTATTATTATTATTATTATTATTATGGTCTATTGTTTCAGTTATAGTTAATTTTACTAAATTTATATAACCAGGGTCGTATAAAAGAATGTTGTTAAATTTCCAAAATCCTCTCCCCTTTTTCTGGTTCATGAAGGAGAGGCACATACTAATTGGATTATGATTTGATCTATGTCTGATGTGTATATCTGCTTTTTTAATAAATAGCTGTAAATCCGAAGAGACTATAAAGTAGTCTGACCGTGCCATCTTGTTTCCTGGCCCTCTCCACGTGTACCGTTTTTGATCCATATTTTCGAGTCTCCAAACATCATTTAAGTCCAATTTTTCCATTTGGTGTGAGATTTTTTCATGAGACCGCGTGTTATTCCTATGTTTGTAGTTAAAGGTATCCAGTTCATAATTTCTGGGGGCATTCCAGTCACCTCCAATTATACCTGACGTATTACCAATGTCTTCAATTTTAGAAATTTTTTTTCAAAAAAAGTGGGTTATCCTCGTTAGGCCCGTATAAGACTGCCAGAGTGATCCTTTGGTCCTGGACATCTACATCTAAGATAATAAAATTACCCCCGGGGTCATGTATATTCTTACTTATGGTATACGTGAATGTGTTTTTAAACAGAATAGCCGTACCTCTGCTAGAGCTTGAACACGAGCAAAAGAGTGCCTCGTACCCCCATTCATTTCTCCACATTTGTTCCACATCCTTGCTCGAGTGAGTGTCTACCAAGAGAGTAATATCGAATTTATTCCTGCACTGTAAGAAAATGTCACGGCGTTTTAATTTATCTGATGCGAGACCCCGACAATTTAAACTTCCTATTGTTAAGTTAGCCAGATTTATTTTGTGAAGGAGAAATTTCGTTTAAAGCAACATAATTCAAAAGATATTTACAGTTTGTCTCAGTTACATGAAAAAACCTTTTATTTTTGTTTTGATTACAAGCATATCTGAAAGTTAAAAGTTTTAATAATAAAAACAACAACAACAACAACAACAGTCTCTTCAGGGACATTTGGAGGTACAATTCAAGAAACTGACCGAAATTGTCTTGTGCTCTGCAACAAGGAGGAGTGTTAAGGAGATGTGGTAAAAACCATAGATATCGGATAGAAATATTCTACCATGATATACATGGTAAAAACCGATCGTAAATTAAAGGAATTCCCATCTCAGTTATCTCTATGTCTATCCAGCCACAGTCCACATAAAAAAGTGTTTGAAGCTTTCCTGAGTGAAGGGGGGTATTCGTATATTGCACGTGTGTAAAAGTTATCGTTGGCAATGGACCGTTTTGGGGAGAGAACTACGTTACACCTGTGTGTCCATAGTCATCAGAAGTTTTATCACTCTGGTGAGATGGTAGTCGAAACCTGGACCCCAAGTCCGCAATGCAATTCCCCTGTGCGGTACGTCTTATAGGACGCACCGCACCAAAAAATCACATCTCGGATCCTGGGTCCAAGTTTGGACCAATTAGAAACAATCCGTTATTGAAGACAATTGCCTGGACTTTTGACATTACATGTATAGGCCAGTCAAACGTACCCGAAAAATTATAACTGTCCGAAAGATTTAATTTTTCCCTACTCAAGGAGGGCTGCAGCCCTCCCAGCCCCCTGGCCCGTACCCTCACGCTATGCCCATGACCCTCACACCGGAACAAGTTCAACGAGACATAAAAAGGGAGCTTAATACAATTTGAATGGAAGTTTTTGTAAACAGCGTTGGTTGATTTTGACAGTTGTTATCTTGGGTGACAGTAATTAGCAACAGAACGACTTTTTATGAATGAAAATCACTAAACTAAGTTTTCTCTTAGTTCACAGTTCAGGAACCCTCTCCCGGCGCGGATAGCAGACGATAATAGAAAAAGGTGTTCTTGACTGACTTCAAACTCCGTCCCCAAACACAGCCCATGACCCCCCCCCCCCCCCAATCGGTTCCCTCACCCAGCGCAGATAACAGACGACAATAGAAAAACGTATTCTTGACTAACTTTAACCTCTGTCCCAACCAGGCCCCCACCGCAACGAGCTATACGAGCTCGTTTTAGTGTGTGTGTGTGTGTGTGGGGGGGGGGGGGGGGTCAGAGGCAATGTTTGCGAGACAAAAACTGAAAACAAAGTAAAATTTTCAAAGAAAGTTTTATGTATAGCGCTGGCAGAACTTGCCCTTCATGTTCAGCGACAGTCATTCCCCTACAACTCGCAACAAAGTCAGCCGACAAAATGATTTTTATTAATAAAATCACTAAACTATGTTTGCCCATTATTCACTGTGTTAAATTTCGTATTCAGCACGGGTAGCAGATTATAGTCGCAAAATAAATTCATAAATGACTCCTCTATATATCTTATTTGGCAGAGCTTGATGAGCTTTGTCAAACAGGATATAATAGAATATATTATCAGTTTATAACGAGAATAAATTATCAGAGTATAACCAGAACATAGAACAATGACTCAAATCATGTTAAATGTATACGCCTGGCAAGATGTCTAGTTAATTAAAATGGTTTCACGTTTGACGAAAAAGACCAATAAATTACAGAAGTATTTTGGGGATTATTATTGCCTGGGAATAATGTCTTTTTGACAGTCTGGCATCTGAAAAGATTTGTTTGTTTTGAAAATAGTTTATCCATAACAATATTGTGTTAACTATTAACCTGCAGGGTATTGAATTTTCTAACCCAATCAAGTCGTGGCTACTGTAAAATAGAGTCTGTCACCAGGAAATGTTTGGTAATTCTTCTTTGGGGTATACGTTTATGTAACATACCTTAACTAGGTAAGGCCAAAAAATTACTTTTCATCCTCAGAGACAGCCGCATTAATTTTTTTGTGCGCGTTGGTGCATTTTATTGACATTTTTCAAATATCACCGTTGGTACAGCCACGAAAATGGGAAACTTAAAAGTACTGGGAAGTCGGTCCCATTAATGGTTTATCCTGTAACATAACCACGAACAAACAGCAGATGCAGTGGAGTTGACATTTGTTGAAAAGTTTAGGTAAAAAATTCCATAGTTTCCGAAAATACGAAGTCGTCGAATTGAAAGAACCGAACACATGCATTTGTTTATCCCTTTACCTAACATGAAAAGCAGACGACACTTGCAAACAAAATTTTTGAAAAACTAATTTTTTTCATTTTTTGCCTCAAAAACATAGGTTATGACCCCTCATTGGAACGAGCTCGACGAGCTCGTTCCAAAGAGTGGTCATAACCTGTGTTTTTGAGACAAAAAAGGAAAATTAATTGGCGAGTTTTGTGAATAGCGCTGGCCGGTTTTGGCCGTTACGTTGGGTAAAGGGTTATACAAGCCTTCTAGTGAAAGTGTCACTGTTTGTGATTTATTTCTGACTATGAGTATACATGTATTGAATAACGCCCCCATTCGAGAGATTTTGCTGGTTAGTTCAATGTTTGTACGGTTTTACACGTCTTCAACAATCCATTTTAATATCGGAAAATTTTAAAAATGCATCTGTATATAATATTACTTCAGCGATCTCAATGTAGTGACTGCCCAACTACCTGAGGTAGCCGCTACGTTCAGATCGGTGAACTATATATAGCAAAGGATATCCGGGGCCAGATCGCCATAGTTATGTTCCTCATAATTCATAGTCCCAGCGAAACTAAAAAATAAAATCCTCCCTCCCTCACTGATTTGAAAAAAAATCTCTGAAAATCAAAACTATTTTTTTTTGCCCTAAAGGAGTATTTTTATTTTAGGAACGAAATATTCCCGGAACAGGCAAACAGTTAATTCAATCATATTTTTCTATTCAGCAGCTCTTAAGTGGTTTTGCATTCTCTCGTAACGTTTAGTAGTCTTCTCACGTACGTCTACTCGCATCGTAATTACCGAGTAAACCGCGTATAATATTCCCAGAATTATAAAATGTCTCTCAGTAAGCTTGTTGAATATTTTATTATATTTTCTATAAACACGCATATCCTCTTCATTTTTGTTTGTTAACGAGCAGTAAGCACCGTTGGTGACGGGCGCGAGCGTGTCAAATACGTGTACTAACGCGTTAACCACAAGCTTCGGATATGCCGTGAATACAGCCACCGTATTGAATGCTAATATTAAATCTTATCTTCAGAAGTTGTTTTTGTTCCCGTTTATTTTTAATTCTTCTCATGGCTAGATTTCCTTAACCCTTTGAACCCTAGCGGCCTTTTTTTCTGGCCAGTCATGATACGTCTTAACGTCATTAAATAGGATGGCTGCTAAGTAAATGTGTGGGGGTAGATCAATCAATATTTTCAACGTGCCGCCCCTAGGCTGCGCGTTGAAAATATTGATTGGCCTACCCCAAATAATGAATATAGACTCTTCCAAGGGCTTCCATTGAACTGGCATGGAAGATACCACTAGTGTTCAAAGGGTTAAGGCGAATAAACAGAAGCAATGTGAAGACATTGACCATATAGCACACTGTGCAAAAGGCCTATTAGTTCAGTTTTATGATGCATTTGTTTCAGTTCCTTTGCATTCTGTGTCATAAATAACATATGTCAAGAGCTGCAAGGTTTTTCTTTAAACGCTTTATATATTTAATAAACTCACTTTCAACGATCATTTTTTCTAGATACTTATTTTCATTGCTGTGAGGTCTAACTCCTACGAAATCATTGTCAGCAGATCTGTATTTGTATGGTATATACTGTATGAGCTGAGACCAGTGAATTTGATAGATTGTATCAAAAGAATAAAGCGTGAAAGTTTTGAAAATATGCAAATGAAGTAGATGTAAACAAACAACTTCTATGGTGACGGGAACAGGAGTTGTCTTGAAAGTATGGTGGTCATTCCATGCATGTTTGCTGAGAGAGTTTTTTGCCCAGGCCAAGTACCACTGTACTGAAAACTACAGAATCCCAGGAACACCAGAATATCTGAAGGAGGAGATCTGAGAAAACTTGATTTGGTAAGCAGTGTGACTCGGGTATGCCCATTAATAGTGTTTTGATTGCCTCAGTTGCAAAAAAGACAAATATTGCTAATATCGTAATATTTTCTCTCACTAGAGAAAAGTCCTATGGACTGTACTGGCCACTTTTGTTTCTGATGTGATCATAACTGTACGATTGGCATCATTCCCAGTCATGCGGAGTGTTGTTGTCTGAAAACAATTACTGAGATTTAGCAACAATAGAGAGTCGATCATTCATGACAATGACTGAACTTGCTATGAAATTATATCAGTTTTACTGGGTATCTGGGACAAAGAAACTTCAAAGAGCATCACTGACTGGTGCAGCCTGCATTGCTTTCTGAAACAATCCCCTAGTTATTAACATGATCAAGATGGTTGTTATTTGTTTACCCCAGCTTCATTAGCATTTTCTCAGAAATTTTTCTCGTATTTCTTTCATAACACAATGTATCAAAATTCCAGGTCTCAGTTCATATATACCAGAGAAAAAGACAGAACTGTCAGTATAATTTTTGTAAAGGTAGGATTGCACAAGAATGAGAATAACTGCCTCGAAAAAATGCTCTTTAAAAGTGCGACTATTAAATATTTAAATTATAAAATAATTTTCTGAAGGTCTCAGCATACCATGTTTATGGTATTGAATGCAGGTGCACAAAAAGTGCATCCTGAACTAGGAATAAAAAGAAATTCCGCACGATGATTTTCTCCATATTGTTTCTCTTTACATTCATCTCATTGCCATTTCTGCGTTTTAGCATTCCTCGCTTTTCGTACAAATTCCCTTCACTGGCAAGGCTATTTTGTACAGAGTCTTGTTTATGTGTGCTCAGAATCTCCTGAGTAGCCGCGTGGGCACCACTTACTATACAGAAATAGTGTTCTTGCAAACACTAGTAACAGAATTTTCCCAAATAACTGAAAAAAACGTTTTTGTCTCCAAAGCATACATTATTACACATCACTGGAACGAGCACGACTAGCTCCTTCCAATAAGGCTTCATAAGCTATGTCTTGGCTTCACGATTGAAAAAAAAATAATTAAATTTGAAAGGAGATTCTGTAAGCGGCTGATCTCGAAGAGCTCTGTCAAACAAAATATGTTCGGTTATATTCCCATCCTACTGAACTTGAATTTCCCTGCTAAAATTTGGTGAAGAGGGGGTTGGCGTGAAAATACATTTTCCTTGTCTATTGCAGGGTGTATAAAAATCCACATTGCTTTGAAAACTGATACGCCCTTCAGCTGCGCCTCAGGATGTACCAGTTTTCAAATCTAATGTAAATTCACAAACACTCTGGATGATACACAAATAACTAATAGTGTTCAACGAAAACGGGTGTAATAATAATAATTTTGTATTATTTTTATAGCACTTTGGACACGAGTGATACATACACCACTCTTCCCTCCCCCATCGTGTAAACCAAACAAAAAAACTAGTATATACATAGAACGACACGCGTTTGTGAATGGGGAAATCAAATGGGAAAATCCGCGATGGCACAAGTGCCATGTCGATTAACCCATTCACACACGCGTGTTGTTCTGTGTTTATTACACGCCTTCATATCTACAAAAACAAGTATTAGAAGGACACTCGGCAATTCATTTGACGACTATCAACAAAAAGAACACATTTCATCGCCAACCAAATTTGCGAGAACCCTTGTTACTAGTTCGTCCCCTGAGTTCCAATGTGTTTTTTTGTGTCTTCTGGCACATAAAACACTTTGGAACTCATGGGAGGATTTTTAGCTATCGCTAGGGATTCAAATTGTAATTGCGGTGCACGATTTGTAGAAAATTCCAGTGAAATCTCGCTTCCATTTAAAAATTGACCTCCAACGATTTCCGTTCGGCACATATGTGCGGAACAGATTTTCATTTTCCGCATGGCTTAGTGTTGCTGAAGACGGGGATTTCATAGAACAGGCGTGTAATAAAATAACTTAAAAACAAAATCAAGTCTTTCGAAACTATACTACTCAAAGTTTGCTAAGCACCAAGAATATCCAACTACCTGTTTTACGTTTTAGTTGAAATATTGTTATGAAAAGTGTATATATTTTATATTTAATTATATCCTTAATGATTTAAGTACAGCAATTAAGATTTTATTTGTGTTTGACATTATTTTTTAGCTTTTGAATACGATAACCATCGAAAATGGATAGTATTGGTAAAAGAAGAAATTTTCCAAATTTGCCAAAAAGTTGACGGCGCGAACTGGTATGGGTTCAATATCGAGTATGAGACCCATTACTGTTAATTACTGCTTGACAACGCATTCTCATGCTCCCAATCAGGTTCCTGATGGTCCTTTGTGGGATGTTGTTCCATTCTTGGACCACCATGGCACCAAGTTCCTGGACACTTTTTGGCTTGACTGGACGGGCTGAAGTTGCAAGCTGCAACTCATTCCAGACATGTTCGATTGGATGGAGGTCAGGGAATCTTGCTCGACAGTCCATACGCTCAAGCTCCCCCCACCCCCTGTCGGTATTCCCGGACAGCATAGGCAACATGAGGACGGGCATTATCGTCCATCAGAATGAATCTATCACCCACTGCACCTGCATACAATCTGACGTGGGCATCCAGGATCTCATCAATATACCGCCGTGCAGTCAATGTAGCATGGTCAAGGACACAGAGCTCTGTACGTCCATCCCAGCTGATGCCCCCCCCCCCCCCCCTCCAAGACCATTATTGACCCTCCATCATAGCGGTCATGTTCAGCAATGTTGGCTGCATGGAATCGCTCTCCTGGACTTTTCCATACCCTAGAACGCCTTTGTGTACTAGAGACAGTAACTTAACTCATCTGTAAAAAGGACAGGTCGCCAATCTTCTCTGGTACATCCAACATGGCCCCTGGCCCATCCAGATCGTGTCTGGCGGTGGTTCTGGGACAGCGGAATGCGAATACATGGTCTTCTTGATCGGAGACCACCTTCGTGCAACCTTGCCCGGATAGTCTGCGTCGAAACATTTACCCCGGATGTATTCTGAAGGTCACTGCGAAGCTGCGTTGCTGTTGCAAAGCGGTTCCTATGGGCCTGAATGATCAAAAACCGGTCTTCAGCTGCAGATGTTGCCCTGTCTCTGCCACCACCATGCCGTCTTATTGGTGTGCCATACTGCTGAAATCTTGCTCGGGCTCTGGTGATCAGCGTATGGTGCACACGAATGGTAACACCTACCTGACGATGCGTAGCCCCTTGCTCCACCATCCCAACAGCCCGCCACATTTCTGCTTCAGACAAATGTCTTCTCACATTTGTATTCGCCATATTCAATCATTCATCACAAGGGTTTGTGTTGAAATGAAGATTGAATACCCTACACATGTCATGTACATGTAGACAGTACACGAAAACATCATGAAAATCAAGGGGTACATGCTTTCCATGACTGTCACGAAAAGTCTGCCTACCAAGGGAGCTAAATGTAAACATTGGGCACAATCCCAATACATTCCTCAATCATATCCACCAAAATTGTCGCAAATATGTCACAAGCAAATTTCACAATGATGTGTCAAATATGTGGTGCTTTGAGTAGTATATATATATATATAAATGATGATGGAATATTATCTTTTGAAAAAAAACTCCACTTTACTGTCTGAGTACTTCATTGAATTTCTTTCAAAATCCACCCACATTCACCCCCCCAAAACTAACTAACTAACTAACTAACTAACTAACTAACTAACTAACTAACTAACTAACTAACTAACTAACTAACTAACTAAATTAGTGAATAATAAAATACTGAAGCACTAACAATTTATTTTATCATCATAAAGGCCGAATGGGGAGTCATAAGCTATGTTTGTGAGGCAACAATTGGGACAAATATTAGCAGTTATGTCTCTGCATGTGAATAACGCAAGGTAAAGGATTAATCAAGGATGAAAAAGTCGAATGCTAGGCTGTGACACGATTTTGTGCGTGCGTGCGTGCGTGCGTGCGTGCGTGCGTGCGCGCGGTGGATATGAAATTGTTTAACAGGGGTAATAACACGGCTTGCCGCAGGAATTCATCAGAGTTAAAAACATTTGGATGGGAACAGTGTGCATTGTATTGGTGAGTCTCTCGCGGGAAAATTTGTGCCCGACGTCAGGCATCGATAGTTCTGTCTGAAGCAATCCTGGCCATCTATTTGTGTTAATTTTGAAATACTCTTCAGGAATTTCTGAGATTTTTTTAGGAGTCACCTCTGGTGCCATGTTCACCCAGTGAGCGAAGCTCTCAGACTACCCGTCTAATTCTGTTAGGAATTCGAAGCTATTATGGACTATTTGTTCACTCACTTTTCATGGAGTTTGCGTGCAAATTACTGTTGATTTTATATGACGCATTACTCACATAGATATAAAGTTATTCTTCCGTTCTCCTGTTATAGACATTCCAATAAAAAAAGTCCCCCATTTGCTTTGTGAACATCAAGACATTAACACAATTGGTGGAGCTACGTTACGAAATCATGAAACAACTACCGTGGTGAGTCTCCGTTCGTGATTATTTAGTGACAAATATATCCAACAGTTTGGATAAAGTCATTAGTGATTTGGTCAAATCAAATCTCGATTGAGAAACATTTCTGATTCAATGTCTCGAGACCAACTTCAGGCCTTGGTGTTTGAATTTGTTCGTTGACCTTATTATATCTTATACCTTGGTGTTTTACAACAAAGTCCATGTTGTTATACTTATTATACAATCTTTTTTCTTTTTTCTTAATTCTGAATGACAATTTTTTGAATGAAGCACTTCAAATATCGCAATCTTCTATTCCATTACCAGAAAAAAATACATCGCTTAACCCTTTACACAACGAATCGACCGCATCCACCCGCGTAAAATGCAAATTCAGCAGTTGAAAAAATATTATTTTTCAAAAAACTTCAACAAAACCATATCATGTGACCCCCTCGTTGGAACGAGCTCGTTCCAACGAGGGGGTCACATGAGATGGTTTTGTTGAAATTTTTTGAAAAATTTGAAAAAAATGATTTTTAAAATAATAAAGTTTGATATTGTCTGCGTTGGGTAAAGGGTTAAACGGTTTGCCTAATTTAATTGATGCAGTGGAGGTCGTACACGTTTAAAAACTTTTGATAATGTCTGCATGTCCAGATAAATAAATAAATAAATAAATAAATAAATAAATAAATAAATAAATAAATATTGTCTGCATGTCCTTATAATAAATAAATAATGAATAAAATAAATAATAAATAAATAAATAAATAAATAAATAAATAAATAAATAAATAAATAAATAAAAAAAATAAATAAATAAATAAAAAAATGCTATCTTACCTTTGATACTTAAGTTGTTTTAACCAAGCTGGGGCACACTGAAAACAAAAGATCTGTTGGCTTCCCTGTTCATCTGAAGATTACCCAAACATCTCTTCAGAAATATTGTTTTCATACTTAGAGATTGTAGGTTTTATACTTTCATAACTGACAATGATAATTTATTCAAGGATCAATTCTGACACATTTTCGATAAATGACTCCAACGCATTAACCGTATATACTTCAAATCACCGATAATATTGACAGAGTTCCTTCACAGAGGGATAAAACAGAACTGCAGTTACAGCATTATTGTTTACATTGAGAGCACATTTTTCCAATCACGAACCTGAGAAATTAAACATCTGGGAGGATTTTATATTCACGTGGAGTACTGAGATGCGGATTGCAACTGTTTATAGAGCATTCTCTTGATTGCAATAAATACAAATTGCAATTAATGTCATTTATATTCAAATGAGTTTCATGTACTTGGAAGTTCACGACCAATAGATCGACCACCCAATGTGACAAACGTCAACTGGAAGAACTGTATAAAACGCATGCGAATCCGACAAGGATGACAAGAGGTCTCTGTCGGTTACAATGGTAAGCCATGGTATTGTCCCCAAACCACCATGGTAAATCGTGGTTTATCATGGTGGTTCGGGGACAATGACATGACTTAACATAGTAATTTTTATAAAGGGCTGGTTGGGTATACACCCACTCACCCACTTACACCCGCTTACAAAGCAACTAAAAGCATCCCCGGCGTCATTGTTGGTAACTAGAGCATTTATTTATTTATTTATTTATTTATTTATTTATTTATTTATTTATTGTGTTTAACGACACATTCGACAGCCTGGGTCACCTTGTATCGGACAGTTTTATAGGTGGAGGAATCCGGAGTACCCGGAGAGAACCAACAAGTAAAGGTGAGTACCTGTCAAGATCCCCTACGTACTAACTCCACACAAGCAGGGTTAGCATTGGATGAAGACACGTACACCATCGACAAGCAGTACGCCTTCGTGCACGGCGACACCGTGCCCCCATGTGGGCAGTCGGGATGAAATGTCTTGCCCAATGACACAATGCAGTTTCTCGTGGCGGGGATCGAACCGTGGACCTTTCGGTTTGAGGTCCAATGAGGTAACCACAACCAGAGCATTAATGTACAGACTAGTTTCAAGACCTCCATATTGACTGGTGGTTTCCGAGCTTTGTCATGTACATAAATTATTGAGGCCTCAATCACTAAATCGAATCTACTAGCCCCCCAAATTGTACAACATGTATGCTGACGTCACTGGTCGAATACTAGTGAAAAGAAAGATAGTCTTATAACCGAACAGTTGTTTCCTTGCAAATGGAGTCCACCTTAAAAGACATACGAAACCTGATTGGAAACGACTGTGGGCCAATTTTTTGGCAAATTCAATGTTTAATATACCACCTATTATTACACTTTGGCCGGCCGCTGATTTGTCGCGGTTCTCGTTCATATTAATCAGTGATAAATAAAGCCCTCCGTCAATTCCATTGGTCAATTTCAAAACTAGACAATTTGATTGGCTGAACAAAATACAATTGGGCCACATTTTCATAATTTGCATAATTAGAGTTGGGAGCTTTCATTGGTCAATTTCAAAACTGGACAATTTGATTGGCTAAATAAAATACAACTGGGTCACATTTGCATAATTTCAGTAGGGAGAATTTACGTTATCTGTTCTATTTAGGGTCTTTTACCTGCAAGAAAAACGCCATTCATTTTTTTTATATTTTCATGTTTTGCTTCCAAAACATAGGTTATGACCTCTCATTGGAACGAGCTCAACGAGCTCGTTTCAATGAGGGGTCATAATCTATGTTTTGGAAGCAAAACATGAAAAGGTTTAGTTATACGAGGATGTTTTTTTCAAGTGCCGTCTGCAACTCAAGTTAGGTGATGGGTTAAAAAGTCATACTAAGTGGCTAATTTGTGCATGTGTGTGTCATGTGATAAATAGAATATGAAATGAGTGTTTTTCTCATATAATATTTATGAAACTCGTCCGAATTTTCCGTTTGGGCTCTCCAAAAAGGAAAATTCTTAGACTCGTTTCATAAATATTATATGAGAAAAACACTCATTCCACATCCTCTATTTATGCCTCTACCAGTTGAAACTTGTACATGTACGTGTACACAGCATACCCAGTCGTGTATATTTAGATACACTTTTACGCTGTTGTCGTACAAGGGAATGCATTTTGTCGTTTGAAAATTATAAAAGTATCATTCGGGCGATAAAAACGTTCATTTCACAAGTTTTCTCACGTAAGAAAAATAATGACTCTCATGGGTTTTTTTTTGTAGACAGGGTGCCTCGCATTTGATACACTGACTTTAGAGGAATAAAATCTGTTAATGATAAAATTAATATTTCGATAAAATATAGCTTTATTGCAGAATTCAGTCCGCAATGCAATGGTTCGAGATAATAGTTTAGCACACCTGTACAGAAACTGATCCAAAAAAATTACCCAACAAAATTGTCTTCTTGATGTTTTTTTCCGGTTACCACATCGGATTAACTTACCCTTTTCAGTTAATGGTTATGTTAAATGAACCACATGTACATATATACATATTTATACCATGATTACCTATTGTATTATATATGAAAAGCCTATGACATAAATTTTAGCTTTATACACCAACCGAGGTGAACACGCCAGCAGTGGGATTTCATTAGTTAAATTTTACACCTGCAGTGGAACTGCACCCAAGTTGACCTTTGGGGACGTCGACCTAAATGCAAACTTGTATAAATTTATCGCACGTCGCCTCGTGAAGAGTGAAATGAGAATGGCAATTATTTAGTACGTTTTAAATGAGTTTACCCCATAAAACACCAACAATTAACAAACATGAATTGTCTCATGTTAATGAAGCATCCATAACTCGAAATAGTATGTTATTATGTTATTAAAATAAAAAAGGTCCTATTTCTTTTTCTATTTCGTTTCGGTGATATAAGTGACAGCGGAAGTACCGCCCACCGATGCTTATGTAAACAAAAGCAAATTCGCAAGTTTGTACGGCTGCTGCTCAATAAAATCGAGAAAAAAATAATAGCGACTCTTAATAATCTGACGATCATGGTATAAATAAAATATACCCAAAGTAGCTTGGTGTACCAAATGTTCACCACTCGTGGTGAAGTGGTGTTAACCGTGCGCCGAAGGCTCGTGGTTAACACCACTTCACCACTCGTGGTGAACATTTGGTACACCAAGCTACTATGGGTATATTATATATATATACACTAGCGGGTGTTACCCGGAGTTGCACGTGAGAAGATGGTTATATTAGTATACCCTCATATATGATCGGCTCAGCCGTTTTCGAAATAGAATGTCAAGTTCAAGGTCACACGGGCACCCCGATAAAGTCAAAATGATCGATGGGTCAATATACCAGCACATATGAAAATTTAGTCCGATCGGCCCAGTCGTTTTCGAAATAAAAGGTCAAGATCACCAATTTCAAGGTCAAGGTCACCCGTACGGGTACCCCGATAAAGTCAAAATGATCGATCGGTCACTATACCCGCACATATGAAATTTTAGCCCGATCGGCCCAGCCGTTTTCGAAATAAAAGGTCAAGGTCATCAATTTCAAGGTCAATGTTACCCCGCACAGGCACGGCACCCATCCCATGTTACTCGCAGGGACAAATTACCCCCATGTACAAAATTTTAGATCGATCGGTCGAGAAACGGAGTAGTTTACCCGGAACAAAGATAGATAGAGAGATGGGGAGATAGAGAGATAGAGAGAAATATAGATACAGACCTTCGCATTTTTTTATTAGATATACATTGGGCCTGTGAGAAAAGAGCTCAGTACGTTTGATGAAGCAACAGTATCGAAGTTGATCAGAAAGGTTCCCATTTGATCATGGTAATACTAAATTTAGCACGTAATGTTTGGTCTAAAGATTCAGGGTGACAAAGTCTGGTTCTTGGTATTTCCAGTCCTGACCTAATCTTAAGTCTTGTTACTTTGAATTGTCATATTTTTTTTATCCCACGTGTTCAGAACCCAGTGATGGTTTTCACAGTAAAAGTTTTATCTGTAACTCCGATACGCGTTATCCACCTCAGGTCGTTTCTTCTTAGGTGGTTCTGCGTCAACTGGTTTCTTCCTTTATCGCCTTAGCCTCTCAATTGGGTAAAACTAATTTAAGAAATTAATAGAAACTTGGAATTTTCTTTTCTTTTCAAAAATGTAAAACATGGCTATTTTATTTATTGATTAACAATCTTCTCTGTTAGTTATTAAGCTTTGATTCATTTTTGTTGTAAAAAATAGGCCCCCGTAACCAATGCTTTGGAGGTGCAAACCCTCTCTAAAATGGACAACATGGCTTATTAACGCTCACCCCTGGTCTTGAGTTGATACTCATGTTGTGGTCATGATCAGCCATTGTGCAAAAATATGTGACCTTAAACACCAATCAATAAATAAATAAATTTGTGTTGTCAACATAAAAATACCTCTGTTCTTGTTATTAATATTTTATGTGATAGATTGGAAAATTCCTAAAAAAAAGTTCATATGAAGCGATAGTGGAGATCTCGTTATGTGCAGTTTGCACAAAATATCGCGCATATAGTAGAACAAGGCACCGTCTGCAATGCTAAAACATTGCAGACAGCGCCTTATTCCACTCAAGAGTCGATGTATGGCCTTTTTCGTCCACTTTGGTAAGACCTGGTCAATTCTCGTTTGAATTTAATCCTACTGCTAAGATAACTGCTCAGCGAGTTATCGCCGCTAGAAGATTAAGAACAGAAAATGGTTAACTCGTTTTGATAGTGATACATTCAAAGCGGTAGCTTCGAATAAATTAAATGCCATTGCGCCAGAACCCCATCCTTTTTGGTTCTAATTAATGAAAGTATGTTCAAAGAAGAGTAAAATCCTTGCCCTCTGATTGGATGAGAGCTTGCGTAGTTTCTTTTATGTTTACGGCTCCAGTAGCAAATGTTATCGTCTGACGTCACATCGCGAAATGTTTGAAATTACGTCGCTCGTTTCGTAATTGCTTTATCAGCGGAGTGACTAGCAAGCCGCTTCATTTTTCTGGAGTTTTCAAACGTACAACAGACGGTATTCTGGATGAAGTGTTGTTTAAATTACAAACCGATTTACGATTTGAACTAAGATGGAATGAGTTTATCTAGTTTATTGATTATTTATCCAGTACCGTCGTGGGTACACGAGAGGTTTATTTACTAAACCTGTGATCGTTAAAAGTTGCCTTGCAGAAGGCAACTTTTAACGATCACAAGTTTACTGAATAAGCCTCTCGTGTTTCATAATGTAGGTTTTGGGTTATCGGTAGTGTCTTATTGAAACATATACGTTATTGTGATGAGTTGACGGTAAAATGGTCTGGGCTTTGCAGCTCGGAGCGTATGTTCAACCGAGACATAAGCTGCGAGCCGCAAACCTCAGATCATGTTACCGTCAACTCACCACAATAATTTATAATGTTGCACATCAGGTCGATGCACTGGCGCATGCCAACATTTCTAAATGGAATACCTTCGACTGCCAATGTGAACAACCTTTCCGAAACAACAAGTGATTGGTCAATCCAGTTCTGCTTGTGGTTCGATGATGCGAATAGCCTACCCAGAACGTATATTAATACTGTGTACACACGGGAGATTGACTGCATCAGTACGACATCCATGGTATCATAACAATTGTAAAGTGGATTCAATTCGAGATTCGATTTGGTTTCGAACCTTTCGCCTCATTTGATTTAAGTTACAGGTGAAAATAGTTTCATGTCTCATGCATTCCGTTTTTGGTAATGTGTTAACCCTTTACCCAACGTAACGGCCAAAACCGGCCAGCGCTATTCTCAAAAATCGCCAATTAATTTACATTATTTTTTCATTTTTTGTCTCAAAAACATAGGTTATGACCCCTCGTTGGAACGAGCTCGTTTCAACGAGGGATCATAACCTGTGTTTTTGAGACAAAAAATTAAAATAATTAGTTATTCAAGAATATTATTTGCAAGTGTCGTCTGCTTTTCATGTTAGGTAAATGGTTAAAATAGAAGTATGATAACAATCACAGATCTGAATGCTCTTTATAAACGTTTCTAACCATGGGCGTCATAATAGGGTCATAATAGGGTCAAAATGACTAAAATTGGGTTCGAAAAAATCTGCGTCGAAATCATTTTGGATGAATCGTTTTCGTGACGAAAGAATCTTGGATCGACACGACTTGACGTACAGCGATCCGTTACCAATATGTGAATATGTGAAATCAACCGGATCAAAAGGCAGAATAAAATGGTTGCAAAAGCATTATCATGTTTTCTCTAGTTTTCTTGAACCTTCAAGTTGCTTCTTTCAAAATGTTGTGGGTAATGTTAAAAACTCAGAACTCTGTAACTAAGTTGGATATTGCAGCTTTTCACAGTTCGAACATCTAAAAATAATTGTTGAAGTTTGAATTTCCTACTTGCAGGATGTTTTGTTATGTTAATCTTCGGAGTTTTACAAGGAAGTTGTGAGTGACGGAGGAGAGGATGAAATTTACGACAGAAATTATGGAGCAGCACACGAGTAGCTTTAGCATTGCAGATGGCGCCTTGTTACACTCAAATGACGATTCGTGGTCAATTGGTTAAATTGTTCGCATTTACTATTTAGCACCAAAAAATTCATTTTGTACCGAACAAAAATTCCACTTGGCACCCAAAAATTCAGGCCAGCGTGAACACTAGGGAATTAATTTGTCCTCTGCACACTGATATAAAAATTGCGAAATTTCAAGCATCCGAAATTTCCCCAAATGCAAATAGAATTCTAACCAATTCAATCATGTTTAACAGAGATCAATGAACTCTGCCAAACAAAACTGAATTGCTTATTTTCCTTGTTGCATTGTGGGGAACATTTGCAGCTTCAATTTTGGATATTTCGACTTCAGTGTGCAGAGGGTTACGATAAAGGTACTCCGCCATATACTACTACCAGGCGAAGCAAATAGTTTAGTGGATCTCACCCCTCCCCCTTCAGAATTTAAGCTCGTTCCATGAGATAATCAATCAGTCGCCAGCACGAAATTTGTAAAAAGGAGGACAACTGATTTTCCAAAAGCACATACATTGTTAAAGTATCCCATATACCTACATTAATATCTTCAGGCTATACACCAATAATGTTTACACATTTTAGGCAAAACGTTTCCTTCCCGACACCCAGCTAATCTTTGAATATAACAGACATATTATCATCATAATGTAGATTGCATTTAACCCGGCAGTGAGAGCTGAACATATGCGCGAGCCCTGATTGCCAGTGTGACAGGAATGGAAGTCCGTAGGAAAATTAGTCCCTCTGGACTATTATTCCGCTGAATTATAGTCCTAGGTCTAACATTTCTAGGAATAGTAGTCCGCCGGACTACTATTCCTAGAAATGTTAGACCTAGGACTATAATTCCGCGGAATAATAGTCCAGAGGGACTAACGTTCCTACGGACTTCCATTCCTGTCACACCGGCACCAGATAGTCTTCTGAAGTCTGCCCGATGCAGTTGCAAACTGACATCTGAGAACCCATGTGGAGAAAATCAGTGTTCATGTCGAAAACATGGGCTGAAGTGTGTCACAACTTGTGAAGATTGCCATGGAGAAAGATGCCTGGCCATAGACGAGAACGACGCCTAACCTACTTCTCGACACTCCAGTCAGTCTGTTTTTTGTATTTTGCAGTCGGCCTCTTGTATTTTTAAGTGGATTTGCTCTCTGTATTATATTCGACATTTGACCACTTAATACCATTTGTAAATCCTCATTCTCTTCTTATCTTTTTCACAATTAGACATCCACAGAAAAATCGATTTTGTGTTTCTTGGCGGCCATATTGACCGCCTCCACGCAATATCTTGATCACCTTCGAGCAGTTTATTCTTGTGCAACTTTGGAAATCTTCTATTGACCAAATATCGTCGGCTTTGAAATTTGAACATATAGATAGACAATATTGGTTCAGTAGTTGATTTTACTCAATTTTAACAACCGAATTGGGCGCCTTTTTAAAACAAATCACTTTAAAAGATTTTCCCCAAGGCAGATTTAAGCGGATTTTGGATACGTTAATCAGGGATCAATCCTACATCCATTAACAGGGATTTAGCTTGTTACTGTTTTTTTCTGGGTTCATCTCTCTAACCGCTGGACAAGTTGCATAGAACCTACAACTAAATTGGTATGTGCAAATTTCAGTGATTCCTGAAAGTTTACCTCCCCCCCCACCCCACCCCCCACCCTCCTATTCGATCTGTAAAAGAGCTAAGTAATGTCCAAACCTTCCATGACAGAAGCTGTCCTTGCTGGTCAAGAACAGAGCAAGTATATTATATCAACTGAGTTGGCAAAAACATGCATGCATTCCATTTCTATAATTTGTGTATCCGTTGTTGTTAGCCGAAATCCGAGTGAGGTGATATTTTCGGACACACAAAGGAAAACGCATGACACAGCACTCTTATTCAAAAAACAAAACATGAAGTCGCGAAGTGTTTCGCCAAATACAATGTGAACTACCGACACACACACACAAAACACATAGTTAATGAGTTTTGAAAGAAACATTCCGATTTGTAAACAGTCACTGAACACATTTCCCATTCATTGCCTATCACCGACATGAGAGATGAGGTAGAAACAAAATTCTTAAAAAAACATTCATCATTACATTTTTTTCCAAACATATATTATCATACTATCATTACAAAAGGGGACAGAGAATTTCGACTAGATCGCGACTGGGTCGCGATCTAGTCAAAACATTCTGTCAGCTTAAACACCTGGTCGCTGTAGAATCTCGCCAATCGAAAACTGTAGAAGAAAACTGCTTCTCGGTTTTATTTTGGTTATTATTATTAATTTGCTTCAGATTAATTTTCTTCGTTTTGCAATGTTTTATGTACAAAATATCTACCCACCGAGTAAATGTGTTGCGCCCTGATCCCAACCCTATCTCGATCCGATTTAGGACTTTAATAAACCACTTTTTCCTCGTTTCAAAGAGGAACCATAAGTTACTTTTTTAGAATCAAAGCTGAAAATTGGGAAGAATTTGTTTTGGGCAAGAATTTGTTTGACGATCTCTACGAAAAAAATGGTCGCGGATTTGTTCCTTTTTTCGGATCAGTGTACTGCGCCGCAGAAAGTTTAGCACCGTTGACCTCATGTTAATTAAAAATGTATTTGGTTTTATTGTTTGCGCTTGACGAATACTAGAGCACCAAACGCCGTTGTTGATCGACCGATATGTTCACCAAATTAATATAATTATATTTCTGCAATCATGAGAACGATGGTAATTTAAAATCTCGTCAAAAATATAGTGCAACAATTAATTCCTCTGAATAACTCATTGTTTTCTTCCCTGCACCCAATGTGATAACGCGAACGTATCAATGAGACATATCTTGCATGAAAATATTGAAAACATTGGAGTTTAAGAGAACTCAAGAATGACTGCAATATGGAACGAGAGCGGTTGGAAATACTTTATCTGCTGCAGTGTCTTCAGATTATTGTGAGTGTGAATTTGCAAATCAAATAATGTTTCTGCTCATCCTGAAATTGACAAAAAGAGTTGAAGGTTTGAGAAAAACTGGAATGAGAAAACAAAAAAAATAAAGAATATCAGAATGCAAAACGTCTTCTCAAAACAAGCCGATCTAATTTGCTGGTCATGAATGCGTCAAGGGCATTCATCCCGTATGGTAAATATATTATAGTTTCAGCCACATTTTTCAGATGGCTCTTTAAAAAAATTCAAAGTTTACCAAAGATAAGTTTTGAAGATATTTGAGTCTTTCTTAACTCTTTACCCAACGTAACGGCCAAAACCGGCCAGCGCTATTCTCAAAAATCGCCTATTAATTTTATTTTTTTTAAAAATTTTTGTCTCAAAAACATAGGTTATGACCCCTCATTGGAATGAGCTCGTCGAGCTCGTTCCAATGAGGGGTCATAACCTATGTTTTTGAGACAAAAAATGAAAAAAAAATAGTTATTCAAGAATTTTTTTGCAAGTGTCGTCTGCTTTTCATGTTAGGTAAAGGGTTAAAAATGTACAACTGGCATGTTCAATCATTTCAGGGGGTGCTAACTGATTAGAGCATTGGCCTTTCAAGGGGCGTCCAACCTAAGTTTGGTCAAATTTCAGGTAATTTTCTCCAAAGTCCAAAAAGGTCAGAAAGGAATAGCCTCAATAAATTATATATTAATGTTTTTGGAATGAAACATAGATCATGTGAAAACTTATAGTTACCAAGAAACTGTTACCATGTGGTAAAAAGCACTGCCTGAAAGTCTGCTATGGCATAAGTAAGAGACCAGATTTAGTACAATAAAATACCTTAAATGTACTGAATAGTTGTATTCTGCAATTCTTCTTGTACAGACTCGGAGAAATATTTTTCTCATTCGCGCAAGGAACGGACAGTAAGGCTAATTATAATTAAGGATGTCTAAATTTCGCAAGGGTTGGCATTAATCTTGTGTTTGCTTACCTTTTGTGAAGTTCACCAAAGGTCAAATGCACACAGTTCATAAGAACAAGTATGGAGTAATAAGAGAGTGCATCAATGTAAAATGAATGATCAGTGTGGCTTTTGTCACTCTGCAGTGATCACAACCCCCACCCCACAATTTTTTGCATGAGATTGGTGTCAAATTGGAATAAAAAGATGAGATTGATACACCAAAAAAGGGATAACTACCTAACTTCCTCATTTGGTATTATTTGTGACCATTTTTGATATTGAATGAGCAATGACAGTTGCCAAGAGGGCCATGTGAATTCTCAAGTATGGCCAACACAACAAAAATGACCTGACCTCTATGCAGAATACTTACATCAATCGGCTTCGTTAAGTTATAAAGTATGGATTATAATTCATTTCTGTACATGGTTTGGTATGCTTCTTTTGTTTTGAACCTATCGCCCTTCTGTAGTTGCTCTTTGGGGAGGCTTGACTGTTGCTTACTCGTGAGATTTACCCAACGTAACGGCCAAAACCGGCCAGCGCTATTCACAAAAATCGCCAATAAATTTTCATTATTTTTTTCATTTTTTGTCTCAAAAACATAGGTTATGACCCCTCTTTGGAACGAGCTCGTCGAGCTCGTTCCAAAAAGGGGTCATAACCTATGTTTTTGAGACAAAAAATGAAAAAAATTAGTTATTCAAGAATTTTGTTTGCATGTGTCGTCTGCTTTTCATGTTAGGTAAAGGGTTAATAACTGATCTGCTTACCGATACCAATTTTATAGGCAGTGAATTACAAGCCTGAGCATTATCGCAATTATGTGGGTTATTAAATTCATTTATCTAAAAACTTCGAAGACGTTGTGGTCTCATTTCGGTAATTTGAGTGATTTTGACCGCCAGAAAGCTTCATGTTTTTTCCGGCAAGAGAGTGTACAATAAACAGATTTTGGCAACCTTTTCATGCCAATTGCGATCAACAACTTTCTTAAACTTTGGTCGTCTTATTCGATTAGCTGACTTCACCAATCCATCTTTGTGTTACAAATATAGTTCGGCCACAATCAAATTATTTTTTCGTAAATATACAATTGTGATGACTGAAATGTATGTTGTTGTGAATATAGTTTTGTTCTGAAACATAATTTTTCAGTTTTATGTTCTGCGTATTGACAACAACAAAATAATAGCAGTTCAAATCGGTGGCGCATTGATCCATAGCTGAAACTTGCTTAACTTTCTAAAGTGTCTGCATTCAACATTGCAACCAAGATCTTTATCTCGCGCTCATTTCATTGTCAGTTGGATATTTTCCTGTGAAGGTATCGTGTTTTATATATTACACCGCTTTGAATATTCGAAAACAGCAATGGAATGTTTGTAGTTTTCCGATCTTTGGAACTGAATCGTTTCCCAACTTGACTCAAGAATCACGTGATCAAAACAAGCATGTGTTCCTAACACAATCTATAATTTTGTTGTTTATTTTCCACTGAGAGTTTTCAACACGTCGATGATGAAATGGTGAATATACTTTCTCGGAGTATGGAGTCTTTTGTTTTTATCCCATAAATAGACGTTTATTCGAACAATAAAAGTCTTGGATAAATTTCTGCTTTATTCACCTAGTAGCAGCTGCTAGTAGGGTGATTAGAGAACACGACAAATATATGAAATCAACTTATAGAGTTGACAGAAGGCACCAATGGTTCCTGAAAGTCTGCTACCGTATTCGTACCAGAACTGATAATAAAGTAATATTTCATGAGAACAACATGTGACCAAATGTGCTTCGCATATCCAAAAACAAAGCTTGGGTATCAAAATCCCTCAAAACACAGCGACAGAGCAGCATGGGGGTGAATTCTCAAAGTGACTGCTTTGTTTACATATATTCTTACTTTCGATTTCCGGTCTACGTCATCGGACGGGAAAAGCATCGAAAAACAACGCCGTCTAAAATCAAATAATGAGAAAGATCGCCTTAATACAGCATACTATCATTATATATAGACTGCAAAATTGCCATATTCAATGCAAGGTATCATGACACCTGGTGAAATTTCTTAGAATTACGATTTTGTTTTTTATGGAAATTCCTGATATCGAGTGATTTGCGCATGTCCGTTCAACATGGAATCCATTTTCAATAAAAAATGAAGACAGTGTTGTTCTTTTTCCAAATGCAGTCCTATCGCTGCATTCGAAAGTGTTTTGAATGCCTAGCTTTGTTCTTGGATATATGAAGCACATTTGGCCACAAGTTTTTCTCATGAAATATTATTTTATTATCAGTTCTTGTACGAATACGGTAGCAGACTTCCAGGAACCATTGGTGCCTGCTGTCAACTCTATGAGTAGATTACATATGTGTGTCGTGTTCTATACAACTCAACCTTCATTTTGATGTATAATTTGTGTATATTTAATTTGAATTTAAGGAATATGAGAGGTGAAAACTTCAAAATAAACAAAATTCTATTACTTATATAGCCCCTTAAGTACTGAAAACACGTAGTCAATGTTTTCCGAAAAAATAGTTCGCTTTTCTCGCTAGTTTGAATCAACTTCGTGACGATGTAATTATGAAGAACTAATGCTGAACCAATTTTATCATGTCATCACCACGTGTGCATTTAAGAGGATAGTATCAAGTTTTAAACAAAATGTGTTCCAAAAATTTCAGCGTGCCCAAACCTTCTACTACAGGAGTTAGTAGTCGTGTTATAAGATGCCACGTGGTATTTTTTCAGACACTTTTAACAGCTAAACTGTTTGAAGTCTTTAATTTGTCCTTATAGTCGAAGGTTCTTGTGGGATCTGTAAAAAATAACGATGGCGTTGGATGTTACGGCTATTGTCTTCTCACATTTATTTCAGGACAATGTTTGCTCAGTGGTCTCCAGTGCGGATCTCTTCCGTGTGTTTATTGAACTTTCTTCAGAAACTGGCTTAGTTATTTGAAGCCGCGTGAGTGCTAAAGAGCTTTCGCATTCATTATACATAAACTTTCCACTCCATATTCTTGTCCTGCCGTTAACGACCGACTACTTGCTTTTACCGCATTCTATTTTTTTTTATCCGTCAGCGTTTTGCATCTAATTGCTAATAGCGATTATCTTGGCAGGGGGAACATCATTTTTAATGAAAAGCACGATAACTTGAGGAAAAGTACTAACTTTTTTAGCGTTTCTGTCTGTCCTTTGGAGTGAGGACAACATCTGCTGTTATTGTTTTGCCGATAAATCGTTATTGTATAACATATAAACCAAAACGCGAAGGGGGTGGGGTTGTATACGTTCTATATACTGTATGTCGTTGTGTTTAATGGATGGTATTCGGTCAATGCAGTGTGAACTTTTTATTTCAAGGTTGATCATCCGATGAATCTTGGTGACGGCTCAAACGATTTAACTATGTACTTAACGTAACTATTCCCATAAATCGCCATAATTTTATATTTTATTTTTAAACTTTTGTCTCCAAAATATAGCTTTCCACCCATTGTTGGAGCTAGATCGTGCTTGTTCCAATGAGGCGTCAAAAGCTAGAATTTTGAGTAAAAAAATTAAAACAAAAAATATTTATCCAACTGTTTTTTTTCAAGTGTTGTCTTCTATTCGGTAAGGTAAATTTAATTGTTGTAACAACATCAATGCGTCGTTATACTAATTAAATATTATTTGTCCATTGAATATTAACACCCCCTTCCCGCTCCCTGAAGGCAAAATATCAAAACTGTGCAGCTCGAAAGTCGGGAGGGAGGGGGGGGGGGGTGGATGATTAGTGTGAAGAGGTTCAATAGACAAGCTATATCCATACGAAATTGTATTATGTTTCTTACTTGTATGCTCGAAAAGTTTTAATGCGACAACTCGCTATTGACGGTGTTTTTGTCATTTGAATGAAGAATCCCCACTTTCAAGTAGGCTCAAAACGCTCTACTCAATGTACAGGTAGTACACACACAGGTGCTTAACGCACGTCGATTTCTCGTCGTTGCTAGGTGATTCTCTCTGGATACTCCGGCTTCCTCCACCCGTAAAACTGTCCAACACGAGGTAACTCTGGCTGTCGAAAGTGTCGTTAAACCACAGTAAATAAATAACGCACGTCGATTATTTGTGGCCAGCGAGTGAGCGTCTCTTTGCAACCACTTGTTTCTGACACATGCTTGTGGAAACAACTGATATACCATCTTGCCCTATGTTATTGATGTTTACATGCGAGGTAATATCAATTACATATGTCCACTATCAGTGGCAATATATCCCACTCACTTCCTCCCACCTCTCTGGGTTAACTCTTTACCCAACGCAGACGATATCAAAATTTATTATTTTAATATTTGTTTTTTCAAATTTTTCAAAAAATTTCAACGAAACCATATCACGTGACCCCTCAGTGAAACGATCTCGACGAGCTCGTTCCAATGAGGGGGGTCACATGATATGGTTTTGTTAAAATTTTTTGAAAAATATATTTTTTTTAACAACTTCATTTGTAAATTCTGCGGGCGGATGCGGCCAATTCGTTAGGTAAAATGTTAAGATTATGTATTCTCCATCGGTGAAGGTCCAGTGTATAGCGTCTTCCACGGTGAAAAGGGTAACTTTCCATGACTATTGGAGCACCCTTGGTACTACTTTTAGGCTTAAGTACCCAGAGAGTACAGAAAAACCCAAAGCAAAGATGATCGAAGAAAAAACAGGGTGAGGGTATATATGAACCTGTTTTAAGAATTGTAAACATGAATGTGTGTAAGGTTGACATTTTAGGAAGAGTGGGGGAGTCGCCAATCCCCCCTCCCGTAACCGGAAGCAGCTGCTTTGTTCCTTTAACCCTTTACCCAACGCAGACGATATCAAAATTTATTATTTGAAATATATTTTTTTTAAATTTTTCAAAATATTTCAACAAAACCATATCATGTGACCCCTCATTGGAACGAGCTCAATGAGCTCGTTCCAATGAGGGGTCACATGATATGGTTTAGTTGAAATATTTTGAAAAATTTAATTTTTTCAACTGCACAATTTGCATATTACGCGGGCGGATGCGGGCGATTCGTAAGGTAAAGGGTTAATTATTTCAACACTGATCTCCTGAATGGTAAGGATTATTACTGAAAACGAAGTGGGCGAATCCATTTAGTATTCTTAGAGAAGTTCAGTAATAATTTAATCCCACAGCCCCATACGGGGGTGTGGAATTAAATTATTACTGAGCCTCTATACCGATGTGTTGTGATTTCTTGTCATCGAACGGAAAAAAACTAAATCGACGATTGATTTCTCAAACAGTGTGTTTGAGTGGAATGATAAAAGCATACTCCAGACTTCCAGTTTCCTAGAGTGGCAGAGTTGAGCACCACCGAGCCGTTAAGCATCCTCCGCGCATGAAGGAGGTGAAAAAGTCAGTCTATAGAAGGAACAAATGTAGGAGAGAAGTTGAGGACACGGGTCTTAGACATTTATGCTGTTACGACTTCTGGTGAATCATCGTGTCGAAAACAGTTTTATTTTGGTTAAAATATTTACTCTCTCACAGAAAATGCACAAGAAAGAGCAAAAAACAAGAAGAAAAAAAAAACGCGGCAGTTAATTGTATGCGTCTGATCTATACCAACATCAAATACACACGTCTTATAATCTAGAAAACAGTATGAACTTCTAATTGGCAACACGCATTTATTGAATTTGACGCGAAAGTAATCGAAATGTCGATCATTGCTGTTATTACGTAAGAGGAAATGAAAAAATATGTAGAACTGAAAGAGTAAAGGCTACATAATTGAGTATCCGAATTAAACTGCCTCCAATTAGATGATGCAGATTCACCTGAAGAATGAAATTATTTACGTAATCGTCACGCTTTAGACATGAAGAAATTGATCGATCAAGCTCCAAACGGACGGAAAAAGAACTCGGGTAATTTTGTTTTCCTCAACAACAGATTAGCTTTATTACTATAATTTTACCCTCAGTAACACCTACCATCATCCGTCTGCAAACATGTTGCATCATAACCAATCCAAATTATATAATTAGTGATTTATCAGCCGTAAACGTTATATTATAGTGGCTATTTACACTGAATACTTCAAGAGAAGATGATAACAAAGCTTTATAAACTGTAACGTTTTTTGCGTTTCATTTTCTATGAAAAGGCACCAGGCAAAGCAACAAACAGTTGGCCCATTAAGCATAGAGATGTGGCAGACACCCATTGAACCCCACCCCACCCCCACCCCACCACCCCCACCCCAACACACATATACTTTATTTCACAGATATGCCACATGGTTACACAATGAGTTAACAATATTAAGACCATGCAAATGTGTCCACATACAGACATTCCTGTAATATATTTTATGCAACGGTTAACTGGTAGAGATCTGGAAGCCCATATTTGGGCTTTATTCTAAACTACTGCAACTTAAAACTCTCATGTTTTTCGGATGTCCTTAATCGTAAGTGCGGATTTACCTTGTTACAGTTCATGGGAGAGTGATATAGGCACTCTCCCATAAATTGTTTCAAGTCAAAGACACGTGACCACATTTTGATGACCAAAAATAATTTAGCACTCCACAACTTAACAAATTTATTTGCACCAGGTCAACGATTTCAGAGTATGGTCAGTTCTCTACCCATACAACTATACCACGTTTTCGATGTTTTGAGATTTTCAACCCTAAATTCCCAAGATTCAACGTTACAAAGACCGAAACATGCGCAATGCTCAACCACAACACCAGCAATATAAGCAATTGTTGGTTATTTCTGGAATACATGACTCACAGAATGTCAATGAGATATTCAATTGGATTGAGATGCAGGGTGCATGCTAGCCACGGGGAGCTGTCAATGGCATCGCGACAAAAACATGAAATCATCAACTGCCCGCTAACGACAGGATTCGCACTGTCAACCATGAATGTCAGTCTGGTGGCCAGACAGTGGTTGTGACAGTTTGTAAAACAGCATCTTCAAGAATTAACGGCCTTGATTAAATTCACTTCGTCTATCGGCTTGAATTGTTTCCTGTATTGAGTGAGCTAGCAGCAGTGATGAAATCTGTTTTGAGCTTGTGGAATACATGCTCATCTGTATCATCAACAATCTCGTATGAAATGGATGCTTCCAGGTCATCGTGCCTTTAGTAGCTGTACCTTATTGCCAATTGAGACATTGTCAAATTTACAGTCTAACATGATGATTTGGTCCTATAATATCATGCTTAGTTGTTGACGAATGTTCTTGAGCACAGTGTTTTCGTACGGAGAATTTTAAGTGAACCTTTTTTCACAAAATACATTCGTGCAAATGAAGTTTGTCTTGGTTTGAATAAATCATTAATTCGCGTTTTTTGATTTTGTTTCAAGTCAAGTCCTAGCTGTTTTAAGTCACCCGAGACTTACTCGCTTTATAAAAAAAAATAAAGAAAATAACATAGCAGTTATCTGGTGGAGGGCTAAATTGTGTGAAAGTCATCAAAATTTATCTAAACGTCTTTGCCTTGATACAGTCCCATAAATTGTAGCAAGGCAAATCCATACAGACTAAATATTTAAGTTCAAAGATAATGTGAAGCACATTCACAGAATATGAAGCCTTAAAATGCAATAAGGGCATTTCGGGGTGAAGCCCAAATACGGGCTCCCAGCACCCCACCAGTTGATAATTAATAATATCACCCTGAATCTGGGTAGAGTGGGTCTCTCAATAATATTTACCCACAGCTATGACCTCACCCACCCCCCCCCGCCCCCCACTCACCCCTCCGGCAGCGGATACTTCCGGTTTAAACAATCAGCTTGATACGGAAGATGCTACACTGGAGAACCAAGGGTGCTAAAATTAATCTTACCTCTTGTTCCACAAGTGAATCCGTGTCTTTGACAGTATTTCGTATCGGTAGATCATCAAAATCATAACTTTTTCGAAAAATGAACCTCCAACACAAACTGGAAAAATATGCACAAATATTTGATTTCATCATGTTGTGTTAAAATAGTGTTGCAATGTTGATTTTAAAACGCATTTTGCACTAAGAGCTAAAAGGAACTACATTTGAAAGCATGTTCTTTATCTATTTCATTAAGTCTTCTGTTTGTTACCCATCACAGGAATTCAATTCGTTTCAGAATCAACAACCGTGAAGTTATATTACTTCCAGTTTGTTTGGGGATAACATCCATTATCACATAACATCCTTGCTGATAAAACGATAATGCAAAATATGATGGTATGTTTTCGATTTGCCTCAAACTCCACACTACACGACTTATTGAGAGTATCATTAACGAAGTTAGAAATGTGTGGTTACCTTTATGAAAAGTAAATAAGAGGCTTGTGTGACACATGATATCATTAAAAGATGGTATTTTTTGTTTTGACTTGTTCGGAAATAAATATTCAGTGTTATCTGTCAAAGAGCCATGTTTTTTGCTCCACTAAATAATTGTTTATCCCTTTCCGTGACATCTGTCCTGAGATATAGTTTCCACCAGCTGCATACGAGAAAGGATTTGCCATATATTAGAATAGGATTTTCTACTTTTCGATAAAATCGATATCCCAGTTTCGTGTGGAGACGTACTGAACTCTGTCCCATCCATATATCGAAACCTTCATTCGCGGCATAATTTTTACTCGAAAAACTGCCGCATTCATAACTCCAAATATAACTCGCCCTGCTACCTCGTGGGGTCCCCGTGAAGTGAAGTAGTGTTTGTCTACTGTCGTGGTAAAACAGGAATCGGTCACCAATCCTTGGGGTGGAAGTCCTCTAAATTGGCAATATGGGTATAAATGATTGACTAAACTTGACTTCATCTCCATGTTGCGGTCTCCATAAGGCATTGTGTAAAAATATGTGACCTTTCGCATAAATAAGTAACACGCCCTGTAAAAGACACTAAAACTAGTTTGGTCTCGAGAGATTTATTAATTGTCATCTTTGCAATCAAAACCTGATCAATACCTCTAACTGGAACGCACAGGCGCGGTCGTTTCCAGTGATGATCACAAAAAGTTGAAAACCTAGAGGAAATTAATGTAGATGACAATTTATCTGTATAGTTTTGGGCGGCTTGTTTAACCCTTCAGCATACCTGAAGACAATATTTGCTCAGAACCATAAAACCAAAATTACCTTGAAAAGTTGATTATTTTTCAATTTTCTCCCCACAAAATCTAAACTTTATCTCCTCATTCGTACGCACTTGTTCCAGTAAGGGGACATAATTCATGTTTTCAAAACACAAAAATATGAACTTCCAGTCATCCAAGAAATAAATTACAAGAATCGTCTTCTACTGGTGTTAGGTAAAAGGTTAACCCTTTGAACCCGAGAGGCCGATTTCCGGCCCAGGAACATGATGCGCCATAATTGTATTTAGTATGGTAGCTGCTGAGTGAATGTTTGAAGTAGACCGATCAATATTTTCAACGTGCAGCCCAAAGGCTGCATGTTGGAAATATTAATTGGTCTACCCCCAAATAATCAATATGGACTCTCTCGATTGCTGTCACTGAACTGACATGGAATATACCACCAGGGTTCAAAGGGTTAAGAAGAGAGCACACATTGCACCCGAGAGTTCACAGTTTGTCAAACATTGTGATTATGAACAATTTTGTTTTACATGTGGGATAATGATTCTTTCGTCTTGTCTATGTTACAGCACGAAGTGTGGTTTTCGTTTGCTGCAGTTGCGAAGACAGAGTGAGGAATGGACACCGGTCTGTTATAGATCGTGACGCGACATAATTGAATACCAAAGAGTGTGGATCACAAATACAATATTGCGAAATAAAGACCGAATCAAGAAAAAACGGATGAAAACAGCACCTTAGAGATTCAATGTCCTCGCATTACTCTTCCGAAGGGTGAGATTCTTCAATGATGTAGGGAGAGAAGCGGAAAGATAATTTCGATCGGATCAGGTCTCAGTCAGGTCCGGTCGAAATTCTCTATGCGCTTCTGTTATTTATTATTTATTTATTTATTGGTGTTTAAGGTCACATACTTATGCACAATGGCTAATCGTGACCGTGACAGTTTTACGGGTGGAGGAAGCCGGAGTACCCGGAGAGAACCACCGAGCAACGACGAGCAGCTGTCAGCATGCGCTTCTGTGACTGCAGTATTTTGAAACCCCATCAGATAGCAAATTCGACACCGTGTGATACATATAATTTGTACTTTATTGTCAGAAAGACAGTATTCAGTAAATCTAAATAAAATGTCTGAGGTGAAACACCCCATCACTGGATATAGTTTTGACAGGGAGCACAGTGGTTGAGCAGTTAGGGCATTGACCCTTACTCCGAAAGGTCGACATGCCGATCCTAACCAGTGGTAAATGCGTTGTGTCCTTGGGTAAGACATTTCTCCCCGAATGTCCACGTGAGTAATAAGGCTAAGTGCACGTCGATGTTGTACTTGCCTTCAACCACTGCTAACTCTGCTTGTGCAGGGTTAGTAGGTTGGAGAGTTTGGCAGATGCTCGTCGCTGCCTGGTGGTTCTCTCTGGGTGCTCCGGCTTCCTCCACCATTAAAACCACTCGACACGATGTAGCCGTGCCAGTTGAAAGTGTCATTAAACCCCATATAAACGAACAGACATAATTATAATTTTGGCGCAATGTATCATTGCGACAATAAAATGTAATCAATGTGGATATGTCTCATTTGCAAAGTAGACCCAGTATATACGATATTTGTGCGCGTTTTAAAATCAAAACCGGTCTTACCGACATCACATTGTGTCGAATGACAATATGAGAGGAAAAAGTATTAATTATAATCCATAGCATCGTTGGCGTCGCATCCCGTGTGTAAGAGCCAAACTTTCGCACTTTGTGGATACACTCACTATATGTCTTTACAAAAATGGCTGGGGATGTCTTGAGACAAAAATGGAAAAAAATAGGTCGTCAAGAATTGTTTTTCAAAGTCTCGTTTTCTTTTTGTGTCAGGGAAAGAGTTCAAAATGTACACTGTAAGAAAGTATCGTTGAAATAGGAGAAAATTACAGACAACCAACTGCCGGCCATGTAAACGTTAATTGTACGGTAATAACTAGTATACCTTACGCCGAAACATACAAAGTAATAATTGAGTGGGCCTTATGTTTCAGTGGCGTTGACTTTATAAGTTATTGTGATGAATTAACGGTAACATGGTTTGAGGTTTGCGGCTCGGAGCTTAGGTTCAACCGAGACGCGAAGCGTATATGTCCCAAATAAGACCCTATCTTTTGCCCAAAATCCACATCCTGAAATGAAGAAAGCAACTTGAATGAACATGGCAATTTTAACGAAAACAGATTTCGTGTACCTGTCGAGGTCACTGGACAACCAAAAATTCAATAACTTTGATAAAGGTCGAAGTTACTCCATCTCATTTCGAATCCCGAACAAGTAACCTCCACCTGAGAGTGAGTTGTGGGTCTGCATTCATAGAACGATCACTGTTTTCGAAAAATACGATTTTATAGGCAGTATGAACTTTGAATCTCCTCCCACTGTTATCATTTTTCCAAATATTTCACGTAGTAACGCCAGACGGTAGCATATGTCACTGGAGACGTAAACATTGAAGAAACTAAGCGAGTTCTCGTCCAACCAGAGGGCGAGGATTTTAGTCTAATTGGAACATCGGTTTATCAAAAAAAAAGACCATTAACTCTTCCTGATTTTCCCAATTAGAATCGTCCATATCGAAAGATGAATATTCCTTTCTAAGGTTGACTAATTAATGTTATTAATCTGCAACCGTATATTCATGGTTAACCTCCAATACGTCAAATACCAAAATTTCAATTTGAATTTTCAACCAAATGCAACTAGAGATTTAACTGACTCAATCTTTTTTGACAGTGCTCACTGGGAAGGGTGCTGAAACGCTCGGTTCTCATGAAGGTTTCAATATCTGTTTGATACAAAATCCAGTACGTCGCCATACCAAACTGGGGTATCAGTTATATCGAAAAAGTAGTAAATCCTCTTCTAATGTATGGCAAGCCCTATCCCGCATGTGTCTGATGGAAACTATACCCCATGGCAGATTTCACGGTAAGGGATACTATTTAGTGGAGCAAAAAACACGGCTCTTTGACAGATAACACTGTATATCTATTTCCGAAACAAAAAATATCACCTTTTAATAATATCGAGTGTCACAAAAGCCTCTTATTTACTGTTGATGAATCTAACCACACATTTGTAACTTCGTTAATGATGCTCTCAATAAGTCGTGTAATATGAGGCAAACATGGACGTAAGATCCGGTGGTGGCATAGGAGCACGTGTTCTCCAACAGAAAGCGTTGGATGGAGAGAGAGAGAGAGAGATAGAGAGAGAGAGAGAGAGAGAGAGAGAGAGAGAGAGAGAGAGCTTATCTTCCTCCTTTGATTTGTCTGTATTACAGACTTTGAAGTCGAGACAAATGTACATTTTTGTCTCCATGTTTAACAAATTTCCCAATGGAGCCGGAACCAAGCTTTTTGCATATCCCCCCCTCCCCTACCATCCCACTAAGGCGCATGGACCACCACTGATATAGAGATCAGTTTGTGGGTGGCCTTGTATGGCCGCGACTCCCTCCCCACACCCAGTACTAGAAACTTCCTCCGACTCTGGAGGCAAATCCGACACAGGAGTTAAAGATAGTCATCGATATACTCCTTGTGACTGCTGAACAATGTACTGAATTGAAACCAAATAGCAATTCTAAGAAGACAGGCTCTTAAAATTTAAGTAGTCCGTCAGCTAACCCATCAGTACCGTAATCGTTTCCTGCAGTGCTTTCCCCTATATTGGCAAAATAGACAATAGAGGAACACGGACCAATACTATAAAACTTTTAAAATTGTATTTTCTATAATTGTATTTTCTATTTATTAATATAACTGCCAACTGGCAAATTGCCACATCTCTTTGAAAAAGCTAATGGTTCATTTCAACGCATTTAAAGTCATAACTTGAAAATAAAATTCTAGAAAATACAGTTGTAAAAGTTTTATAGTACTGGGCACTGATCGTTCACAAACGGGACATTTTGCAAATACGTCACACAAATACACATTTATCTGTTCATTCTTATGTTTCTAACTGTTGTAAATAAAATGGATATGGACATGGGGATATCTGTTCAGTACTTCACACACTCGTTTCAGACAAAACAACGCAACGGATGTTTACAAGGATAAAAGTAAAACATCTTGAAGCTCAGTTCTTTGATATATGGCGCATCACAGTGTTAGGTTTACAAAATCAGCGGTCGAAAAATGTAGTTTCAAGAAAATTTCTTATTATGTGTCCCAATGCGTGTTCACATGAAGTGATTTTGCTGAAGTGTTTTGATAAATTTGAAGAAATAATATTTAAAATAATAAATTTGGCTATCGTCTGCGTTGTGTAAACAACACCGAGAATTTAGGTTCGTCGGCAAAACATTGCCTTTTACCCACCATGGGGAAGAATTCAATGGGTTTGTTTCAATGACCGACAGAAACAATAGCAGCGAAATTGTATGGTGATTTTTCTGTATATAGTAGTGTCATTATAGAGGCGAATAAAGAATTTAGATCAGTTTGCGAGTGAGTCGCGATATGGTAGTTATTCTCTGTCTGTGTGATTGCCCACACGACTGTAAAATATTATGGGTCGAAACATAAATGCGAACAGATCGCACCTTAGGTGCTTCTTATGTTTCGTTTTCTTGATTCGATCTGCATTTCTCATTATTTTATATTTTATCTATAATAAGTATATATTGTACACTTTACCGGAATGCAGCGTATCAGAGGTCCCTGATACAACATCCGTATCTTGCAACTGCAGTATACAAGCGCGCTCTTGGTTACGATTTGTTTACTTCTCTGTTGATAGAACATTACAATTTTTCTAAAAAGGGTTGCGAGAGACTTTGTACGTTTCTATATACGAAGAGAAAAAAAATACTTCTCAAAAGTACAGTTATTAAATTACTGAACCACATTGCCTTTATATTTTTGTATCTGAATCACTGAATCAACACGCATTTATAGTGTTATAGCGCATAGTCTTTTTGGAATATTGAACAAACGCGCTCAATAAGTTTATCAGAGGATCAGAAAAAGAGAGGAAGCCACATACAGTTTATACCAAAATGACAAGCATTTTATGAACCTGAAAATGAAATCTGAAATCAAAATGTTAGTTAATCAAGTTATTACAGTTGAGAATTGTAAGATAAATCTATTATCACCATAATGTTTATGAATACAATGTTTTATTATATGACTATGATATTTTTACCCTAAATATCACTACTGTTTGACAGTTTTGTCCAGACTGTTGGATCACACCAGGTGAGATTTTCCCGGATCAAAAATCCATATCACACTCCTACGGAAATTGTCGAGAATTTCCGTATGAATAACGTCGGACTATTTATCCGTTAAAGATTGACTTCGTAACTAGGGAAGCCGTTGCTGTTGTTTACAAAGTTTCGTCTGCTATTTTTATGTTCGGCTTCAGGGAATAAGTAAATCGAGGTAAGCAAATTAAGTTATTGTTAGTGTGTCAGTCATATAATAAAGCTATCATCATAACAGTGTGTTGATCCGTGTCGTAGTATCACGTCTCGTTGAGGTGACCAGATTGTCGGATCACATTCGCTGCCTGTGGCAGCTCGTGTGATCTGACAACCTGACCACCTAAACTCGACGTGATACTACGACACGGATCAATACACTGTTATGATAATATGTATGTATCGGAGTCTCACTCTTATTTCTAAGGCAGTATTTCGACTAGTCTTTGACTCGTCAAGATATGGCCTCAGAAACAAGAGGTCGTCTCTGATACAATATTTTGTACATGCACATAATGATGGTAATATATCGCCGATGTCAAGCAGGAATTCCACTAGGCATAGTTCCAGCAGCGCGCCACTGGATTGAACACTGTAAAGTTACTCGGAAGGTGACACCCAATCGCCTAGCCATAAATTCTCTGCCACCATACCAACTGAGCCAACGGCAACCCCGTAAAGGCTGTAGATGACTCAGCTAGTATATTAGTTCACATTTACAACCCAACCCGAGACCGATATTCGAGAACTGACAATTACTGAATTGTTGGAATTGTTTTCTGTGTTGATTCGTAATTGTCTACAAGTAGCCTGTATTTTATTGTGAGATTTACCCTTGGATCGTTTGCCTTAGCATCCAGTGCAACTGGAACATATTACTGTTATAATGGTCTATGGTTCCAGCTTTTAAACACAGGAATCTCAATTGATGGAGGTTCCGTAAAGATGCAACTGCTTGAATTTACTTTTAGATGGCCGATGTCGAGCTCAAATTCCACCAGGTATAGTCCGATCACCGCGCTACTGGGTTGAAAACTGTAAAGTTACAATCACATAATGACGATAATATACATTTATCAACTGTTGTAAATATGTCACGACGAGATCTCGATATCATTGAGGAGGAGACAGCTTTTGAGATCGTCATGTTGGGTTATTGGGTGGATATTGCCGATTTAGTGGAGATGAGGGGGTAATATTGTAACATGCAGTCACGTGGCCAAGGAGTGAATGTTTACAGACCTTCCCACAAACTACAGATAGACAGTTTTACGCCTCATGTGAAAACGCCGATGTGTTAAATCAGCTGCAAAAGAAGTGACAGTTCACGATATTCAAGCACTTAACAGAAACGGAAAAAATGCATGCCTTTGTTGCCTCTTGAACCAGTTGGTGCGTTTCACTTCCGACTTGGGCTCCCGGATAATTAGAACGCAAGGTTGTTAAACACTATACGATGCTCTGCATTTAGAGGTTATTATTTGGTTAGTTTCATATCGGCCGAGATTTCAGCCCGAGGTAACTTCATATCGGCCTGAGATCGAAATTTGACGTTAAGTTACTGAGGTCTGATATCTTGGCCAATATGAAACTAACCAAGTCATAACCTCTTTATTCATTAAACCAAAACAAATAATTACAAACCTTCTCAAATCTGTTACAGTTTTTTTTCTGACCGTGTTATTCTTTCTAATTCTTTTCACAAAGTCAGAAATTTCCCCTTTTCCTAGTTCAGCTTTATGGACGTCTCGGCTTCTCAAGTGGGGAAGCCGCGATATTCGGGATAACTGAACTACCCCTTCTCTCACTTTTCCCATTTGGACTAATCTCCGCTGATGACTGTGAACTTGAGTTTAAGATGGGTATTCTATGCATCCTATTACCTTTGAAGTTAAATAATTTTGTCTGTTAGGATTTGCTTTATTAAAATTTATGGGAGAGTCTAGGCACTCTCCCGTAAGTTGTAACCAGGCAAAGACATGTAAACAAATTTTGATGACCAAAAATAATTTAGCAGTCTACCAGTTAGAGGGTCAAGTCTTTTTAGGCTTTTCCCTCTGGAAAAGACTATTGTTTTTCTACGGATTATTATTATTTTTTTTTTTTTTTTTTTTTTTGGGGGGTTTTTTTTGGGTTTTTTTTTTTTTTTTCCACACATTTTGTCCGTACGATTCAGAAGCCATTTTCGAACCGATTTTCACGAAATTTTGCACACGCATAGAGGGGCACAAAATCTAAAAATGTACCCAAGCGGAATTTTCGATTTAACCCTTATTTCCTCAGAATTGGCAAAAAACTGCCAAAATTAGGGTTTATCGGCACTTTCTCGAAACACGTCTTGTAGATTTTTTTTATACATTCGTCATTGCTAGACCTGTCTGTGACACGCCCTTTGATACACACGACATATCAGGCGATGCATATGGTAACCCTCCACAGGCTGCCAAACATCGAAATTTTGATGAAATAGGCCGGTTTCAGGCCCCCACCGCACCCAAACAATACACGAGAGATAAATATAACTTTCTTTACTGGGAGTGGAATTCACCGAGGATCATTTTTGTCAGTAATAAGTGTGTTCAAAAAACCAAGCGTTAACATGCTTTGGGCTGGATAAACAGCAATAACCCCATAAAGTTCAAAAATTTGTATTTTCCGTGGATTTCTCTAAAAGAGTCTTGTAGATTTTCAAGAAAAATTTGTCACTCCCAGGCCTTGGTGTGACAATAGAAGTTGCATGGACAAAATACTGCGGTGAGCATTTGTTAACCCTCCACGGGCTGCTAAAAGTCAAAATTGTGATAAAATGGGCTGTTTTTGGACGCCAACCGCACCCAATGGGTACGCCACAAGCAAACGTGCCTTCTTTTATCGAGCGCACAATCTATACGCAAACATTTTTGTAAGTAGTAAGGGTATTCAAAAGTCGAAGTCTTAACCCATTTTGGAGAGGCTAAAGAGAGAGACCCCTTAAAATCTTAAAATTCCCATTTTCTGTGGATTTCTCTAAAAACATCCTGTAGGTTTTCAAGAAAAATTGACTACTCGCAGGTCTTTGTGTGATATTACAAGTTGCATGGACAAAATATTCCGGTGAGCGTTTATTAACCCTCTAGAGGCTGCCAAGCTTTGTAATTTTGTTGAAATGGGCTGTTTTCAGACGCACACAACACCCAATGTGTACCTGAGAAATAAACATAATCTCCTTTGTTGGAAGTGGAATTCGCCAAAGCCCATTTTTGTAAGTAATAAGGATATTCAAAAAACCAAGCGTTAACCCATTTTGTGGTTGCTAATAGTGATAAACGTCAAAGGCTTAAAAATTTATGTTTTCCCTGGATTTCTTTACAAACATCTGTTAGGGTTTTCGAGAGAAAATGGCCATTGATAGGTCATGGTGTCACATTACCAGTTGATTGGATAAATTATTCCGGTAAGCATTTGTTAACCCTCCATGGGCTGCTAAATGTCAAAATTTTGAAAAAATAGTCTGTTTTTGAACAACAACAACATCAAATGGGAATGCAACAGAGAAACGTAACTTCTTTTACCGGGCGCAAAACTGACAGGGAAACATTTTTGTAAGTAGTAAACGTATTCAAAAATCGAGGTCTTAACCCATTTTTAACTGGTTAAGGAGATATACCCCTTAAAAGCTTAAAATTCCAGTTTTCTGTGGATTTCTAAAAAAAAAAAAATTCAAGAGCAATTAACCATTCGCAGGTCTTCGAGTGACATTACAAGTTGCATGAACAAAATGTTTTGGTAACCATTTGTTAACCCCCCAGAGGCTGCCAAGCATTGACATTTGGAGAAAATGGGCTGTTCTTGGGCAACCATAACACCAAATGTGCACCTACGATATAAACATAACCTCCTTCATTGGAAGTGGAATTCACCATCGAACATTTTTGTAAGTAATGAAGATATTCACAAAACCAAGCATTAACCCTTTAGAGCTGGTTAAAGAGAGATACCCCTCAAAAGGTTAAAAATTCATGTTATCTGAGGATTTCTTTAAAAACATCCCATAGATTTTCAGGAAAAAATGGCCATTCTCGTATCTTAGTGTGACATTACAAGTTGCATGTACAAAATATTCCTGTAAACATTTGTTAACCCTATGCAGGTTCTCAAACATCAGAATATTGATAAAATAGGCTGTGTTTGTGTACCCACAGCACCTGAAGTTGGGAGGAGAGATCAAAATAAGTGGAAGTAGAATTCACTGAGAATTATTTTTGGAAGTAATAAGAGTATTCCAAAAACAACACTTAACCCGTTTTGGGCTGGAAAAACAATCAAAAGCTTAAAATTCCTGTTCTCCCTGGATTTCTCTGAAAACATCTTGTAGATTTTAAAGAAAAAATGGCCATTCACAGTTCTTGGTGTGAAATTACAAGTTGCATGAATAAATATTCCTGTTGGCACTTGTTAACCCTCTACAAGCTGCCAGACATCAATATTTTGGATACATTTGAGATAAAATAGACCATTTTTAAATTGACACAGCACTCAGTGAGTATGTGTCAAACAAACATAACTCCTTTTGTCGGTCATTGACTTGTTGGACGACGATATTGACATTAACTCACTCCACCGTTAATGATGGTTTTTACCTAAACAATTTTTTTATCAAACTGTGTCATTTGAGACTACTATCTTCACCTTTCTCATAACATCAATGAAGGAACTTCAGTGAGACGAGGCGAGGGACTATAATAATTCATTCGAGGCGAGGGACTATATTGTAAAACACTCGTGCGCATTCGCGCACTCGTGTTTGTACAACATCCCTCACCTCTCATGAATTATTTCACGTAACCAGTCCAGTCAAGCGATTACTCTGTTTATTACTTTTCATTATTAACGATAATTATATTATTTAACCCTTTACCTAACGTAATGGTAAAAAACGGCCAGCGCTATTCTCAAAACTCGCCAATTAATTTTCATTATGTTTTCATTTTTTGTCTCTAAAACATAGGTTGTGACCCCTCATTGGAACGAGCTGAGACAAAAAATGAAAATAATAGTAATTCAAGAATTTTTTTTGCAAGTGTCGTCTGCTTTTCATGTTAGGTAAAGGGTTAAAAAGCAAAACACAACAATGAAGTCCCCATTACACCCACAGCAAAGCGTCTTCGTTTGCGCGCACGGATACATGACACAATTGTGGATTGCATAATTCACTTGTGAAGTTATCGTTTATAATCAAACCCGGACATCCCAGTAAATCACACTTTGGAAAGTAATAAACATTTATTAATTAACACTCTCCACACTGATGCCGAGTTATCAAAATTTTAATCTGTAATTTCCCCCCTAATGTGCCTACGAATTTAACTAATTCAATGTTGTTTGACAGGGCTCGATGGGTACGAAAAACAAGATTGAATTGTTTAAATTCCTAGTTCAGTTATGGGAATCATTTGCTGTTAAAGATTTTAGTATTTTGGCGCCAGAGTTAGGGGCAAAAGAGTTTTTAGTTTTCTGAATTGTTTCAGTAAATCAATATTTATGTTCCTTCTTCAACAAGTCTTCAATTACAGACGCCATAAAGTGTTGACATTAGCGTTTGCATTGCTCGCATCGCGGTTAGTGGGTAACAGCTTTTACTGAAATTTAATATACAAAAATTAGGCGGCAATATACTAACATTAACATTTTTCCCAACACGAACAGAAGACGGCACTTGAACAATTTTTTTTTTGTAATAACAAGAATTTTTCATCTTTCGTCTCGAAAATATAGCTAATGCCTTTTCCTCACCGAGCTCGTTCCAACGAGACTCATAAGCTATATTTTAGATACAACAGTGAAAAAAATAATAAAAATTGAAATGACGAATTTCGCAAATAGAGCTGTCATTTTGTTGTTATGTGAAGGATCAAAGGCTGGTCATTGTCGGACCAACTATGAATCAAAGAAGAGGTAATTACCCTGAGTACCACAACATGTACCTTTAACTTGCAAGATAATTTTATTGCGCAGGCGAGAGCTGCACTAAATGATCAAGCATAGCCTTACATAGATATGTAACCTGAGTGAACATCTGTTTAGTTCTGCAATGTTGTTGTCTCACTGGCTTGAAATTAAACTAAACTATATGATAAGTTTCTCTTAACCCTACCAGGACAAGTATCATTCGCTTCCGACGACCGTGTATGCCCCGGTAATACTTTTGCCGGAATATTGCTGCACGATGAAACGGACATGTATTTTAAAAATTGTTCAAATGTTACGTCGCGTACGATAAATTGCTACCCTATAACAACACAAAGTCAACATGATTTGTACAGACATTTAACCCCCTGCACACTGATGTAAAAATCTCAAAATTTCAGGCTGCTAATTTTTCCCATGATGCAACTAGAAATTTAATCAATTCAGTCTTGTTTGACAGAGCTCATTGAGCTCTGTCAAACAAGACTGAATTGATAAAATTTCTAGTTGCATTATGGGAATAATGGGTACTTGAAATTTTGGTATTCTGACATCAGTGTGGAGGGGGTTAATACACCTGGTAATACGATGTGACATTGATTCGACGGACGCTAAGAGATTAGTCGAGCCATTGTCACGCTCAGTGGAAATCCATCAACGTTCTGGCAACACTCTTGCCGGACCATTGCTTCACGATAATGCGGAAATGTAATTTCAAACTTGTTCAAATGTTTATTAACAATACGGTAAATTACCACCCTAACAACAAAAAATGCCAACATAATGTGTGCTGACATCAAAACACATACTCCGGGGGTAATACGAAGTGACATTAATCTGATCAACACAAAACGATTAGTCTTGCCAGCGTTACGCTTAGTGGATATCCGGAAAAAAGTTCATATTAAAAATATCATTTTAGATCTGTTTAAATAGAACGAAAGTTCTAATCTTGCACTCGAAATGGGCTGAAGTTTTACCAGATGTCTACAATCTGAAATTAATGGGGTTAAAAATCAACCCAAATCAACTGGGTTACGTGAATATAGACCCAATTGGGTTCATATTCACTCAACCCAGTTGATTTGAACTGATTTGAACACAACCGCTTTTAGAGTGCAGTACCAACGACAGTTATAAAATCGTTTGCACACTTTGTTTACCCCACTCTACCCGACTCCCTGGTCCAAGATTCAGTGCAACATCTCAGAAAAAGCTGCTTTCATATCGGCTCGACCAAACTGTACTTTATAGTTGCATTGCGGTCATGATATAGCCACAGATACCAACGTAGCATTAAAAACAATAAATTAGGCGGAACGAACACATATTTTGATTTCGTAATAGTGATACATGTTCTCACATGTACTCTGAAAAAGACGCATTGGATGGAATGTTTCAAAGGTTAATTTGATAGTATAATTGCGGCGAGGCGTGGGATTAAAAATTTCAGATAAAAATATATACCATTCGTTCCGAAAATTGCTTATCATACCGTCTAAATTTACTTTTATTGATTTATGTTTAATGAAGTGACTATCTATCTAGAGGATTATGCTCTCTTACGAGGCTACAGTCATTAACTTAATGAACTTCTAAGCAGATCATTGACCGATATAGTGTACTGCTTGTTGCCTCCAACGGTGGATTACCGCTAAAACACCGGCGGAGTTATGTTTCCACCCAGACAATAACTTTAATATTCTATGAAAAAAAGCAAAAGAAGCATCTGACATGTTCTCCCAAAGGGCATTCGCGTGTCGTCTTTTGTCGTGTGTGTCACTTAGTTAACCAGGTACATACCCAAGCTCCCAGCTCACCGGTTTAATTCTATTTCGTCATCAATTTCACTCCAGTCCTAAATGAGATTGTACTGCGCATGCGTGAGTCAGTGTGTTCCATGCCTTTGTTGCAGTCGGTTGTGTTTGTGTTTGAGTGCAAACGAAGTTTGCTTACATTGTCGCCTTTCTTCGCCGTGTGCTGGTGTTGTGGTTTAACGCCTTCCTCTCATCAGAAGTATGAGCTATATATTTAATATATCTCGAGAAACGTGGGTATATACTGTCTAAAATTTCATGATACATATTTTTATTGCACGTGGTGCAATTCTTTTTCCGAAACCGGCGAAAGTTTCAACATGGCGGATAAGAATTTGAAAGTTGACAATGATGAACGTAAGACTGTTGAACGTGGTTCGGCCAGTTCTAATACAATGAAAGATAAAACGGAACGTGGTTCTGTTTCTGGAAAAGGTTCAAAAGTGAAAAAGACCGCTGTGTCTTCCAAAGAATTGCTTCCTGTTGATGAGGGCGGAAATGAAATTCTTTCAGCCATAAAGGCTTTGCAAATGACTCTTCAAATGCAAGATCAAAAAATGACAAACACGTGCTCGAGAATGTCAGCACTTGAAAAAAACATCATTCGAGGAAACTGATCCTCAAAATGAATTCTATTGTGACTGTGACGATTATGCTGATTACAATCAAGATTTTGATGATTCAGTTCCACCCGACACTGCCGGCGGGTCAAAAGATCAACAACGAAAAAGTGATGATGACACTTCTGAAAACGTTTTTCTTCCATGTCAAAAAGATTTAAAACTCTGGAGCACTGTGACTCTGATATTGATGACACGTTGGCATCAAATGTAACAGAGTTATTTCGAAAGGGCATTGACGAGGTCCGTTATTCTGAACTTGTGAAAGATGAAAATAATGCTCGACCTTCCAATTGTGAGGGCCTCGTAGTCGTCCGAACAAATCATTTAATATGGGACGCTGTTTCTGCGACGGCTATAGAAAATTACAAAATATTGAAACGTCTGTTGTTAAAGCAGCTACAAATCTTGTAAAAACTGTAAATCGAATGGCAGATTTTGAAAAAACAGATGATAAGTTTGGTAATCTCATTGATGACTGTAATGACGTACTGGCGTTATTAGGACACACAAATAAACAAGTCAATTTGGCTCGCAGAGATTTCTTAAAGCCTGATTTAAAAAGAAGAATATGCACATTTATGCACACATTCGTTACCTTTCACAAAGGAATTATTTGGAGCTGATGTCTCCAAAACGGCTAAAGAAATTGAAGATTGTACTAAAATAGGTCACAAAATCCAGAGAATGGGTTTCAGAGGACGACTCAAACCTCGTGGTGGCAGAAATTGAGGAAAAGCTCGTGGTGCTTTTCGTGGCCGTGGATTTCAATCATACCAGTATGGTCCATCCACTTCTACCTATGGTCAGTCAAAAAACTACCCTCGACGGGGGTCGACCAGACCTCTACTGAAAACTTAATTACTGAGGTAAGCAATACTATATTTCAAGCGGGTAGATTGAAACAATTTGTTCATGAATGGCGCAAGTAAACTGATGATGCTTTTATATTGGACATTGTTGAACATTGAGTTCAACGATGAATTTTTTAAACGTCCTCCACGTGCGCTTCCACGTTATGGGTTCAATGTTAAAGAATCCAATATTATAAAAAATGAAATTTCTAAACTTCTTTCCATGTAGGTCATAAAAGAAGTATCTTTTGATGAAAGACAGTTTTTGTCTCCCATTTTTATTCTCCCAAAGAAGAATGGCGAATATCGATTGATCTTAAATCTAAAAGATTTGAATACTTATGTACCATACTACCATTTCAAAAAGGATACATTTGAAAAGGCCTTAAGTTTGGTCTAAAAAAATACATATATGGCATCAGTTGACTTGCAGCATGCTTATTATTCAGTTCCTATTGCCGAAATACAACAAAAGTTTTTGAGATTTGAATGGGATGGCAAGATCTATCAGTATACTTGTTTCCCCAATGGGTTAGCTTTATGCCCAAGATATTTCACGAAGCTATTGAAGCCGGTTTATTCTCGGCTCCGAAATTTGGGACATTCTCTTTCTGGTTTTATTGATGACATCCGTTTATGTGGAGATTCACATGCAGAATGTGTTCAAAATGTTGATGCGAATAAAAACTTGTTGCCATCATTGGGATTTATGGTGAATATGGAAAAATGCGTTTTGACACCCACTACTAGAATTACATATTTGGGAAATATTATAGATTCTGACCAAATGATTGTTCAATTACCTGTCGAGAAACTGAATAATATTTCTTTCGAATGTCTGAAGTTATATTCCTCCGATAAGGCAAAAATTAGGTCGCTCGCACGCGTCCTTGGCGTCTTGGTTTCTGCTTCCAATGCAGTTGAATTTGGCAAATTACATTATCGTGCGATTGAGACACAAAAGTTCACTGCATTAAAACTTAATCACGGTGACTTTGAGGCCGACATGCCCATTACTGTTGGAATGAAAAACGATTTAAAGTGGTGGTTTGACAATGTTCATCTTCAGTCTCGAAAGATTTTTCATGGAAATCCAAAATTCACAATACAGACAGATGCCTCCCAGCAGGGTTGGGGTTGTTTTTCAAGCCATCCACTCTGGGGGTCGTTGGACACTTGAGGAAAGAGCTTTCCACATTAATGCACTGGAATTGCTCTCTATTTTGTTTTCTCTACAAGCTTTTTCTGCACATTTGAGTGGAACTCATATGAAGGTATTAACCGACAGTACCACTGCTGTCAATTATATCTCCAGTATGGAGGGATGTAAATCAGATCGATGTAATAAATTTGCTAACGACATTTGGTCTTGGTGTGTGGAACATAATGTATGGCTATGATGTTCCTATATTGCTGGAAAGTAAATCCTGCCGATTACCCTTCCCGCCATTTCAAAGGTCAGCTGGAGTGGGAATTAGATACAGGGGTTTTTCAAAACATTTGTACCCGGTTTAGAATGCCTGTTGTAGATTTAGTTGCCAGTCGATTGAATACAAAATTGGATGTTTACTGTGCGTGGAAACAGGATCCCACTGCACATTTCACAGATGCTTTTAGTTTAAATTGGGGGCAGTTCTCACTGACATACCTTTTTCCTCCTTTCAGTTTGCTGGGGCACTGCATTCACAAAATCGTCATGGACAAGACACACGCCATTGTGATTGCACCTCTGTGGCCCACACAGGTATGGTTCATGGACCTGATGAAAATATTAATTCTGACACCGGTGTTACTTCCAACGAAGAAGGATGTGTTGACTCTACCGTCCATGCCTATTCATCGTTCACTTGTGGTGCAAAAGAAATCAACTTTAATAGCATGCCATGTATCTGGGTCCTCTTCAGAAGTAGAGGGTTTTCTCGGAAGTGCCAGAGTTAAAGAAGTGAGGGGGTACAGTTGGGTATTGCCCGCCGCGCGTAAGTTTAAATTTTTTTTTAAAACTTACGTTGTAAATGGTGTTCTCTGGAGCATTCTCAGACAATTAAATTAAAACAGTTTTATCCTTTTGAAACTTATTGGTTTGGTCTTTCAGTTATAGAAAACGTGGTACATTGTGACATTTTAACGCAAGAACGCTGCGAGCACAAAGCACCAAACGACCCTCAGATCGAAACTGAAAGTAGGCTGCATTCCGAACGGATGCGTTGTACGCTCTCGATTTTAGCATTTCTCGAATACTCTTAAGCGGTATGTTTTGACCGTTTGAACGCGGCACACCTTGTTGCAATTTGGGATCTCGACTCTTATTTTTTGTTTGCAGCTAATATGTGTGTGTGTGTGTGGGGGGGTGGGGGGGGGGGGCACACATAAACACAATTTAAAAAACTTCTCTGATTTAGTGCACTTGGGAATATGGAATTAAGCATACCCACCATTACACCGCAACGTTCGATACTAAAATTAAAATGATAGTATTTTTTACTACGATTGGCGAAAAAAGTGGAGGGGTAAGTACCCCATACCCCCCCCCCCCCCATGGCGCCGCCACTGCTTCCAACATTTTCTTGTCGTCCTGGAGGACTGGCACCAAACAGCAGTACCAAACATATATTAAAAGATGGTTACAGTATTGTAGTGAAAAACAAATTACTTCAGTTTCACCGTCAAAAGTTCATGTGATCAGTTTTTTAACTCGAGAATTTCATGCAGGAGCTCTTTCTGCTCTGGGAATACAGATCAATGACCATTTAGTTGGCTCTCATCCAGATGTTGTTCGGTTTCTGCGTGGTGTATTTAATCTACGGCCCACAAAACCAAAATATGTGCATATGTGGGATGTGAATTTAGTTCTATCGTATTTGAAAAAGTTATCTCCTGTGAAATTCTTGTCACTGTCACTGAAGGATCTTACCCTCAAGCTTACCATGCTTATCGCCATTACGAATGCAGCACGTGCCCAGTCAATTCATTTATTATCTGTACATAATATGAAGAAGCTGAAGTCAGAGTTTCTTTTTCAAATTAGTTCGCTTATTAAGCAAAGTCGACCAGGTGTTGATTTTTCAGTGTTAAGCTTGAAAGCTTATCCTCCTGGTAGGAGGCTTTGTGTATGTACTGTATTGAAAGAATATTTGTTACGTACGCCTGAATTCCACAGAATTGTTTATCAGCTACATCAAACCACATCATCCTGTTTCTCGGGAAACTATTTTGAGATGGATTCGCACTGTAATGGCTAGGTCAGGTGTAAATGTAGATATTGTTGGATCACACAGTGTGCGTGAAGCTTCCACGTCCAAGGCAAAAGCCAATGCTGTTCCAATCCAACAGATACTTGAGAAAGCAGGTTGGTCAAACAGCGGTACTTTTTCCTAGTACTATGACCGATCAACTGCCAAGGGCTCAACAGGTGCCTTTGAAGCTGCAGTTTTACACTAAAATCTTCCATGCTGCAATATGTACATGTGTATATATTTTTTGGTAAGTGATACTTTCCATGGGATTATTTCTTTCTCATGTTTTCAGTTTTCATCATTATTCGCTTTCAAGTCTCGTTTAGGACTGGAGTGAAATTGATGATGAAATAGAATTTAAAAATTAAACGAGACTTACCTTGGTTAAGTCGAAGTTCAATTGAAATTCTATGAGGCAGAGAATTTCACGGAGGGATTAAATGCCTCTCTCCCACCCAACTCGTCACCTTTGCAGGTTACAATTTATTTTTTTCTGGCCATGAATAATGCTGAAAAATAGTTAAAGACTGACTCACGCATGCGCAATACTATCTCATTTAATCCCTCCGTGAAATTCAATGCCTCATAGAATTTCAATTGAACTTCGACTTAACCAAGGTAAGTCTCGTTTAATTTTTAAATTATATAAGGAATTCCAAGATCTCACGGGCTATTTGTTTACTCACACCCGGTCTTATTTGGTTTTCCTGGAAATTTGCGCCCAAACTATCGTTGATGTAATGTAAAGTCCTTTCACTTACAAACATATACAGATTTTTATTCGTGCTCCAGTTAGAGATATTTCAGTCAATAAGTACTTAACCCACCTTACCCCCAGCAAGGTATTAATACCATTAGTGGAACTACGCTGCATAGTGATAAAACTACGGATGTTATGAGTCTCTGTTCCTAATGGTAGTGACATAAAAATTTCGGCCCACTCAAGTGTCGATTGAGCAACAGTTCTTATGTTAATTCCTCGAAATTGAATGTGTATGGTATTTTTTTAGATTCAATCGTCTGCAATAGTTCAGTTGGTTGGAAAAGCGAACCATACCATCCTGCTGCTTACTAACCAGTGTCTTGAATGTGAAGGCAACGCATTATGCTTTCAAGCTGACTTCTCTTGTTCTCCTTTACACATCTCTGTACTCTCTTTCCATCTCCTTCATTCACATGCAAGGTTTAAACAATGTCATGTATCGCCGTCTGGTAGTTTGACTCCCCATGTTCATCTTTGTATGATTAGAGTTACCACCAACTTTCTCCCCAGTTTTGTCCCTGACCAGGGTGTCGTGTCTTCGGTGACCTGCTTGTGTTGAGTACGATGTTATCAAGTCAAATGTGAATGATCTCTTATGTATTTGCTCCCAGGTCTACACTCTTAGGGCCTCTAGCCAGCCCTTAGTGTCTGTGTATGGATGCGGTTCCTCCGGCTTGGTACGTGGTTGGTGATCAAGCTACTGATCGACCATAGGTTATGGGTTCCAGACGGCGGTATATGAGTCCATCTACTTACCGTTTCATTTCACCTTTCTGTGTAAATTTATGAATGACTCAGGGAGATGACTAACAAAATTTCCGAGCTTTCTGTCCGATCCCCCATTACTTAGCAATTTGTTTTTTTTTGTTAATATATGTTATATTTTTGGATTATACTTTTTTGGTGTTCGGTCCTGTAACATACAGCATACTCATTGAATAAACCATTGTTTAATCTAAATATCCCACCTCCACTGGTTAGATTTCTTCATCTCACCCCACACCACTCGATGATAATAATCGACTTCGCGTGCAACCTTGGCTGTCAGTTCCGCTTAATTAATCCCTTGCGCTCGGGTAGTGCAACAGAATTTTCTCCAATCACTCAGTTTTTCTCTTGTTTAACTCTGAATTTAACCAATTATATCTTGTTTGACAGAGCTCATTGAGCTCTGTCAAACAAGGTATATTTGGGTAAATATCAAATAGCATCATGGGAAATATTTGCTGCTGAAATCTCTGTCATTTGACAACAGAGTGCAGAGGGTTAATGCGGGTGTTTGAAGAAAGAAAAGAAAGATCGAGTCTACAAGCTTTCCAAAAATCTCATTCTGTGTTATATTCGGAGACTATGAAATGTAGTCAATAATTAAGCTATCTTGTTCCACGTCTAACGTTCAAAATTTGTAATGATTAGTGTTTGTTTTTGCTGAGCACCTAACCAACCATCCAAGATTTGAGTGCTATGAAGCCATCAGTATCCATTCATCTCGGCATAATGCACACCACTTTCTCATCAGATTTGCAATGAAGTGCCAAAAAGTTTGTCTGGGAATGCAAGTACTATGTATCACTTCATGACAATCTACTATCGTATTTACAGGCTATCACATTAACAAATGCACTTATCCACGACAAAGAAATATTGATGAATAAATGTTGAATGCGGAGTGTTTACAATTTCTCGGTCAAAATTAATCAAACAAATGCTTTTAGATGAAAGTTTCATGCTTATCTGAAAATCGTTTGGGATTCTTGGAATTAGATTCTTTAGGGGCAGTGTTTGGGAAAGCGGATACTGTCAGCAAGTCATTCTCCTTGTTGCAAAAATGTGGTAGTGGCAGATTTGAATACCCCAGCGAATTATTACGTCACAGAGTGAGACAGCTGGGCATCTATCTCGCTATACCTCAATCCTTTTCAAGTTTCGAAAAAGTTCCGCAGCGTTTACCCACAATCCGTATAGTTTATAGAAATTGTAATGGACATGTCTCTGCATGTGTAACTTTTTTTTATCGAAGATCTTGATGGAATGTGATGTGGAACAAAGAGTCGTTCAGCTTTAGGTTCATACAATTGCTTCCGGTATCCATACCAAGATAGATACTGACATAAATATTTTATTGGTAAAAAACTTATAATACTGACATTATGTTTTCGGCTGTAGTTTTGAAATGCGTTTGAAAAACATTAAGTTCCGGAGATGCTAAAACTGACATAAATCCATACAGAAGTGTCCAGAATGGACACCAAGTGTTGATGGAGAGTGTCAGAAGATGGAAGGACGGTGTCTTCTTTTAATCCTTGGTGAACAACTTCAAATCAAAACTTCACTTACTGTGTGTGATCAGCAAAAACAATTTCTTTCGAAGAACGTTACGTTAACCTCACCCATCCCTTATTTTTTATTGTGTGTGAAATGCAACTGTATATTCATTTATTTATTGGAGTTAAACCACACTAACCCTTTACCCAAGCACACGATATCAAAATTTGTTCTTTGAACTATTTTTTTCTATTTTTTTTAATTAAAAAAAATGTCATGTGACTCCTCATTGGGACGAGCTCGTGAAGGTCACATGATATGGTTTCGTCGAACTTTTTTGCAATAAAGTTTTTTTCAACTGCTGTGTAAATTACATGAGCGGATGCTGTCGATTCATCAGGTAAAGGGTTAAATATTTATTTATTGGAGTTTAACGGCACTTTTGACAGACAGGGTCACCTCCAGTCGGAGAGTTTTACAGGTGGAGGAAGCCGGAGTACCCGGAGAAAACCACCGAGCAGCGGCGAGCAACCGTCACACTCACCAACTCACTAACTCCACATAAGCAGGGTTAGCATTGGTTGTAGACAGGTGCACCATCGACGTGCAGTACACCTTAGTACACAGCGCCACCGTGCCCCCACATGGACAATCGGGATTAAGTGACTTGCCCAAGAACCCAACGCAGTTATCCCTGGCGTGGATCGAACCGTGGACTTCTCGTGTTGAAGTTCAAAACCGTAATCACCGCGCCAAAAAGGGTTAAATACAATAATTTATATGGTTTCATCTCAATGACAATTTAAAATACTGACGATCCCCATCACCATTTCGCTGAGAACTGTGTCGTCCTCTGTGGATTCTCATATTTCATCCCCCCCCCCCCCCCCCCGTTGCATAATGTTTTGAGAGCGTAAAGCTTCGACACAATCATTTATATGCAGGAATCAGTTAGTGGTGGCCGAATGTACAAGTGGTGGAGGCCGAGTGGGTAAGAGCGCTGGTCTCTAAAGCCAGAGATTCCGGGATCCATCCCCGGCTTGTGTCCGAAACTCTCTTGTAGCATCAATTGGGGGGGGGGGGGGGGGGTTGATGCTGTCACGGCGAACCGTGGTATCGGGTGGGGGGGGGGGGGGGGCGAGAAATGGCTCTGTATAGAGAGAGACATGTGCTCAGTGCTGACTCTCGTAGTTTTCGAGAACAGTGAGGCTAGGAAGTTTCCGCTACCTTTGTCTTCGTATAATAATCGATGTGATCTGAGAACCTGCTTGTAAAACCATGAGGAGACGTACAGCAATTGTGTAAAGAGCTGAGCCTACTTGAAGAGGCGATAAAATGCTATATAAGAATACTTAATAATAATAATAATAATAATAATAATAATAATAATAATAATAATATTGTTATATGAGCGTCCCATTCAATGAAAATTAACTAGGATCAGGCCCATTGGTGGACTAATGTACTCAGTAATCATTCATGATCAGACATCAATGATGAGATTAATTTTCTCAGTTTTTGATCGGGAGGAGACAGGCTAAATGAAGTGAGGGATGTTTTCTCTGCTGCTGCTGCTGCCGAAACATATTTTATTCCCACCACCTCATTTCAGTGGCAGCTGAAGAATAGTTTTTTCCCCCACTTCATTTCTCCTCGTGTTGGGCCAAGGGTGTGTGCTCCCTATATGTGAAGTTCCAGTATCTTTTCTGGGGACAATAATTACAGTTTCGCGCCAACTGGAACACCCTGAGTACTATTAAAAAAGGATTACAATACAGTCACCGCAGATTGGACGTAATCCACGCATGGGCAGTGATGTCCACACAAGCGTTAACCAGGTAATAAAAATAATCAGCAGCAAAATTTTAATTAATGAAGCACCGGGCCGTACCCGGTGTTTCATTAATTAATTTTGTGGTGATTATTCGTATAATTAGTGTTTGGAATCTAATATTATTACACTGTGGAAATATTGCCCGCTTATGGATGATGACCAGTCCACGGCGGCTGTACTGTAAGTACATAGAAAGTGAACGAAAAATGAACCATAGAATATCGGGATGAGAGTACATGAACTGTTTCGGAATGTCAGGCGTGTATCTATGTAAGATTGACATTTTCCAGAAAAAAGTGTTAGGACGATTTCTCCCTATCACGTGGCTACGCCGCGGAGTCTATTCTCTCAAAGTGCCCTAACTCTTTCATTGTGAGAACCAGCTTCAACATTGTTAAATGCTGAATATCACCTAATGAATCTACAAGCAATCTTTGCTGACAATATCTTTACTTGAGATCCGGGATCTTTCTATGTTTTTATTTTAAGCAACAATTTTGTTTCTAGACGTTTTGGCGTAAAAAAACGAGATTAAATCAACTATCAGTGAGAGAACATTCGTATCCTCTCCTGTCCTTTCTAGTGAGAGGTGAACGATTGGATCTGTTGTTAAAAAATTATGCACTACATACTGACCGATTTCTGACTTGGATCTATTTGTTAAGGATTCATATTGTTTACTGCATTTCCCACTGATTTACATTGTTAAATGTTTTTGAATGGTTTCATATTTAGAAGTTCAATTTTATTTACTTTTATAGAACCCCCATCAAGACCCATAGCTCATCAGCAGATAAGTAAAAAGTACGGAAAGTTGCTAGCCATTTTTTTACCTGTTTGGTCCAGATGTTTTCGACAAATATGCTCGGAATAACCAAATGGTAAAAGCAAATCACGAGAAAGGACTCTGTATTTTCACTCATGGGACGAAGAATCATATATGTTCTCGTGTAACTTTGCGGAAGCGGAAAATGTTATTACTTTTTCTCCACTTGGGGCTATAAAATAAGCTCAAGATCTACTTAAGAATGTACACATACTCGGCATCATTGTAAACTTCTCTTCAGTGTGCTCAAGCCAGAAAATAAGTAGGCTGTCATCTGCAAAATGAGGTACCCAGAGGGTGAATGTAGTGGTGCTACCCTGTACAGCAGGGTAGCAATACTAAATTTACCCTCTGTGAACCTCTATCTGAATCAAGGCCTCAAAACTAAGCAGAAAGAAATACCCAGGGGATAAATTGTCCCACTGTATGGGATAGCATCATCAAATTCACCCTCTAGGGACCTCATTCTGCAAATGTCAGACTGCTTATTTTCAGGCCTGCGTGTACTCGTTTTACTGATGTTTTAAGATTTATGAAGTAACAAAAAAAACCAGCCTTTCACCTGAGTAACGTTTACAAGAACAAAGTTTCGTTCTGGTTTTACAATTAATGACCAGCTCTTTTGGGAAACACTGAAACTCATGAATCGTGTAAGCTATAGCTAATTCGTCACACCTGGAAAAAGGATCGGATAAAAGTCAGCAAAAATTAGAAAATAAACTAAAATTGTTAAATATTGCATTTGATGGTGAGGATGTAACGGTTCTCAAAGAGATGGAATCCACGGAAAATGAACCAAAAAATAGAGATAAAAGTAACAAGAAATAATATTGAGAACAAAAGCTAAATGGAAAGTTGAAGGAGAAAAATCTACAAAATACTTTTGGTAACTTGGGAAAAAGGCACTACACGGATAACCGATATACAAGATATTTTAGAAGAACTAAATTTTTTTTTATCAAAATCTTTATACGTCCAAAACACCCAAGGAACATTTCATAGAGACTGATAGCAGGTTTTTTATAAGGAAAATCCACTCCTAAACTTCCTATGCGAAGAAGAAAACAAAATTCTCTTGAAGTGTCATTATCAGTATTGGAAGGGCTAAATGCTTTGAGATCTATGAAAAGCAATACAACTCCTGGTTCTGATGGCTTTACGTCGGAATTTTATAACTTTTTCTGGAAAGACATCGGCATTTATTTGATTAATTGACTTAACTTTGGTTACTCAAGGAAAGAAGTCAAAGAAACGGAATCATAACATGTATACCAAAACAAAATAAATTCAAGATATACATAAAATTTGGCTACCAATATCACTTATTAATGTAAACACACAGAATTGATTCACCAGCCACAGCTAACCGAATAAAGGCAGTTCTTCCAAAATTTATCTCGGATACTCGACTTTGTTTTACGAAAGGTAGATATATTGGAGAATCTACAAGGTTAACCTTTGATCTTCTCACTAAATGTGCGAATCAAAATATTCTGGGGATACTTACACTAGTATATTTTAAAAAAAGCTTTTGTTTCCTTAGAATGGTCGTTTACAGAAAACAGCACTGAGGTTTTTAAATTTTGGTCCATCAATAATAAACTGGTTTCAATCTTTTTACAGTAATACTTTCAGCTGTGTGTTGAATAATGGTCACTGCTTCGACATGTTCAATATGCAGTGAGGCGTTAGACAGGGCGACCCTTTATCACCGTACCTTTTTATTTTGAGTGCTGAAATCTTCAGCGCAGCTCTAAAATTTAACCCTACTATTAGCGGCATCAAAATAAACAGAGCGGAATATTTAATTAGTCAGAACACAGACTACTCCACTTTGTTTATCAGTGACGATGGTTATTCGTTAAATAATGCTTTAGAAAGAGTAAAGTAATTCTCAGCAATATCCGGTTTAAACATAACTTCAACAAGACTCCGGTAAGTTGGATTGATTCAAAACAAGGCTGTGACGAAGAAGCTTAAACACGTGAATAGGTTTACTGAAATCATGCCAATTTTTTTACGATTTTGGGAATAGATTACAACCTATTTAACGAGAACTCTGTTCTAAATAATTATATAAATAAAATGAAGAAAACTGAAAAATTATTCAAGGACTTGTCTAACATTACTTGGAAAATCCGCTGTCACCAAGACCTTAGTTTTACTTATTTTAATACACTGTTTAATGGTGTTGCTCGACCCACCGAAAGATATCTTGAATAAAATCTCTTTTAAAACACTTATTCTAGATGACTTAGAGACTTTTGGATATTATAAAAATTTAGCATATGCATAGGGAGGGATTACAGAGGGTAGGAAAAAAATTGAATCAATATTGGAAGGATGTAGTGTTGGCCTGGTATCTTTTAGATGACAAAGCACCACAAACCCGTCTAACACTTTCGGACAAACTATCTTCTACAACGACCAGATGAAACTTCACAATCAACTCTTTCTTAGCAAACAATATGCAGAAAGGGCATTTATTTTGCCAACGATCTCTTGATTGAGGACAAAAGCTTCCTAAGCTTTACTGACTTCTCAAATAAGTATAGGATTAAAACTGTTTTTACAGTTTACAGGGCGTAATTAACGCGATTCCCAAATCTTGGAAGCTGTGATAAAATAAAACGCGAAGATTTCCGAAATAACAAACAAAAACATTGACATGTTGAAATCTACAAAATAGTTTGTCGAACATATTATCCTATCTTTCAAGGGAGTGTGGTGGCTCAGTGGTAAACTGTTGATCTTCTATGCTAGAGGTCCCGAGTTCGATCCCTGCCCTGGACGACCCGCTTTGTTGTCCTTAGGCAAGCACTTTATCCCGGTTGCCTACACGGGGACACGATGACGCCGTGTACTAAGGCGTACTGCACGTCGATGGTGCACTTGTCTTCAACCGCTGTAACCCTGCTTGATCGGAGCTTGATCGGAGCTTGAACAGAGTCAGAATGTTGAGGAGCTGACAGTTGCTCGTCGATGCTCGATGGTTCTCTCCGGGTACTCCGGCTTCCTCCACGCGTAAAACTGTCACGGTCACGATTAGCCATTGTGCATAAGTATGTGACCTAAAAACACCACCAATAAATAACAATAAATATCCTATATTTCTCGAACAGTTTTCTGTATCTCTTCTCAATACCCAAAGGAAATGGAATGAATATAAACTTACAGATTATCGACTGGAAGTTTCTATACAGAAACCCATTCACATTAACAGATGACACACATTTGCAGAGTTTACAATTTAAAATATTACATAAAATCTTGTATACAAAATCAAAACTCTTTCAATGCAAGCTCTCCGAAACTGAATTATGTACCTTCGTAACAATACAAAGGAAACAATACCACATTTATATATTGACTGCTCTATTGCAAAAAACTATTGTACTGAATTTTGTGCAACAGTTGAAAGAAAAATGGTATGTACAACTATTGCTAACTAAAGAACTGGTGATTTTATGTCAAAGCAACGAATTATCCTTACCTGATACCAGAACAAACTTCTACATATTTGTTTACAAAAAGTATATCTATTCCTGCAAAACTGGACAACATTCTTCAAACATATCCAGACTTTAGTGAGCAATTGAAAAAACTGAAAGAATCTAGAACTTATGTCCATTTATTCTTATCTCAGTAAAAGACCGATGAGATAAGAACAAAATGGGAGTTCATTGATTGTTCACTCTGCACTTGATCGGGCCTCCAAGAACAATTTTGCATCAAAAGCTATATCTTGGCGTTTTATGCGTTCAATTACTTTGTTATTTTTAGCTTGGCTGAGCAACAAATTTCTATTTTATATTTAAGCTTGCAACTTAACAGTTCAGATTAAAAGTATAGTCTTGATGATTCTAAGTATATTTGTATCTTTTCAAAATCCGCGATATTGAAGCTTTCTGTTTCTGTAAATAATCAACTTATAACTCAATTAAAAAAACCCATAAAAAACAAAAAAAAGTTTCGTTCTCGCGACACGTGTTACCCTTCACAATATTAGTTATCCTTGTGTTTTCCAGGGTGTATGGGAATTTACACCGGTTTGGGAACTCATACACCCTGAGGCGTCTCCTCTGGGTGTATGAGTTCCCAAACCGGTGTAAATTCCCATACACCCTGGAAAACACAAGGATAACGGATTTATTTCCACGAATTTTGGTGTACTTAATACTTTAACCTACATTGTGGGCAAAAACTAACAGAAAATTTGTACTTTGCAAGTTTCTTAAATAAAACCAGACAAATGTGGATGTCAGTGGAACTGGCTCAATGAGCCAGTTCAAATGACATCCATATCTGTAATATTTTATTGCACATAAATATTAAATTTCCTGTATTTTTATTTTTATTCTAACATAACCGAGCAGAAGGTATGGATTAATAATTAAAAATGGGTACATATAGCTTGCTCTTGTATATTCTTGTTTTTACAGCGACGTTAAACACGGTGTAAAAAAGCCACTATGGATTGCAAGTTACACCGTACCTCTCAGCCAATCAAAATGCAGTATTTTGCTTCATTTAGAAATAAGAACATTTACACTTTGGATTAGGACAATGCCACCAATGCGTGTCAGTGTAAAATATGTTGGATCGCCGGTCATGACAATCTCCAGACAACACATCAGAAAATCAACCTTCAAGTTCAATGATGTTGAAATACAAATTAAAGCAGCCGGTTTATTGGTTTTGCTACTAAAATTCCAAGATCGAAAAGGGAGAGGCCAAAATGAATTTTCAAATTTTTTACTAAATTTTCCGAATATTAGAAAACACTTCCTTATTCCGTTGTCAAATGTATTCGAACGCAGTTTTCGGCCGATTGAGACACGGGAATAACAGCTATTACTTACATAATGCATTTGCTATCCCTCGCCAAAACGAAGTTTGCGGGGGTATAGAAATGGGTTCCGTCCGCCCGTTCTTACTTTCGTCCATCCGTAACAACTTTGGACCATCATATCTAGGATTATGGGCCTTTTCCCACTTTTGTCAACTTAGAAAATTAATTTTTTTATGGTTTCTGCTCGTCGGGGGGGGGGGGGGGGGGGATACCAGTGGCGTTGCACCTTGTTGGAACATAACACGCCTACAAACAGCTATATCCCGATGTTTTTTTGCATTTTTTAAATTGCTGCGGCACAACTCTTCAAAAAAACAAGGCAGTCACCTAACGTGATGACGACAAGGTACAGTACGGCCGCCTTGGACTGGTCACTTTCCACCGGTGAGAGATATTTCCACGGACGCAATAATATCACAACAAATGCATATCTACAACTCAAATGGTGGAAGTGGGTTCCAGTGACTCCTAAAAGAGCTCGTTCCAATGAGGGGTCATAACCTATATTTTTGAGACAAAAAATGGAAAAAATTAGTTGTTCAAGAATTTCTTTTGCAAGTGTCGTCTGCTTTTCATGTTAGGTAAAGGGTTAAGAGGAAAACACAGCACATTTTCTTTGCGAGCGTGCGATCTTTCGCGATTGTTAATTGCCATCGGTTGGCTCTGCGAGGCGCAAGTTATTTCGCTCCCGTCTCCCTTGAGCGACTGGGGGACAGATTCAAAGAGAGTGCAATTTATCACGACAGACAAAGTTCTTCCTGAGCTTTTAAAGACGACAAGTGGATCGATGATGCAGACAAGGGGTAAAGTGTGCATAAAAACATGCAATAAACGCATGCTGTCAAATTTATCGAGTGCTTTTGAGAATCGAGAAACACAAGCTTCATCATTTGTACGCGCCATGTTTTAGAATGTCGACATGTAATCCAATAATTGTGGGCATTTTGACATGCTATCAGCGATATCGTTATTACTCCATGTTTTATCTATGTATTCTGTCTGATGCTTGAACGCTTTTTTTATTTCATGTTTCAGCAAAACTCAATAAAATTCATATCGTTTTCAATTTTATGACAATATGTAACTGTTTTAGCAGGAAACTAATCAAGATAGGTGTTGGCATTTTTCAATTGTTGAGCGGTGTTGATCAGAACTGTGGGTTTGATGCCTTCAGTTTGAATATGGTGGAATAGTGTAGCATGCCTGTGCTAAAAAGTATGTGGGTATGGGTGTGGGTGTTGAGGTGGGATGATGGTAGTACGAGTCTCCATGTGGTCACTAGTCCATCACCGGTGGATTATTTGTGGCTTGTTGTTTCATCATTGATTCTTCAGACATTTAAGAATTAATAAAATTTGTATTAATGGAAATTAAACTAAACTAATCACATATGGGCTCAAAGTATACCAGGCTAGGTGCAAGCAGTTGAGTTGATTGATACAATGTGCAGCCTCAAGTGCTATTTCTATGAGTATAACTATGTTCTGAGCAGTTATTCTAATGTTAATACAGGGCTTCCGTTGGTTGTTGAATTTTACCATTTGTTGCCTCCAAGCTGAATTGTATTTTTCTGCAGACCCGAATGGCCCGTCTAGTGTCATATGTTACCGTATTAGGAGAAGAGTTTATAAAATACAGCTGGTGACATTCCAGAGTTGTGGCATGAGTATTCCAGCTAAACTTTTCCAGGCAAACTACAAGGATGTACAACTAAATATGAAAATGGGAATTGCAAAACTTGCTTGTATACACTAAGCCCAGCTGGACCAAATCAGTCTCGCTCGTTTTCTTTGAAATGCACAGACATTTCGTTCAGTCTGTTAAGTAACAACCCACTAGCCCCACCAATCTCCCATCCTCGTTTCCTTTTTGCCTCGGACACTTTGTGTTCTCAGCATCGTCTCCCCAATTCGTCTCGGTTACCTAAGCTGTAGTATAGTATTCAAAAAAAGTGAGATATCCAAACCGATGTTGATATTTTCGGAAAATGGTATTGAATACGCATGATTGGACATATCAATATGTTACCAAATTTAGTGTGGATCATGAATGTCACCATCCCACGAAAACTTCCTGCAGGTTTTTCGCACGGGTGCCGCGTTAATGCCTGTGGGGTACGTTTTGAAATTTTCATTTGTACTGGACGGGCTTTTTCGGAGGTCTCATCGTTCTTTTCTTGGTATAAACTCATTCATCAATAGGTTCTGCTCGAAACGTAACTTTTAAAATATGCGAAGACTGACGCGTGACGAACGTTTACGTGCCGTTGGCATGTTGGAAGCTGGCAACAGGCAGATTGCAGTGGCTCAAATTCTGACCGCTACTCAGTCGGTGATTAGCAGGTTGTGGTCACGCTACCGTCAGGCAGGCAATGCTGATGACAGACGTCGATGAGTTCGTCCAAGGGCGACAACTGCTAACCAAGATCGTTTCATCCGAACCACAACATTACCTAAGCGCCATCAAAGTGCCTCAGAAATTGGACAGCAACCGTATAGAGCGTCAGATGTGCGAGTCAGTGGTCAGACTATCCGAAATCGCCTTCACAGCTGGAATTTGTACGCTCGACGACCTCGAATAATTCCACCGTTAAAACAAACGAAACAATTTTTCAGCCAGTAAGGTATTGATTTCTGGTTTTCTTGAGCAATACACACATCATAGCTAATAACAGAGGTACTATGTAGATAGTTTGTGTACTTTCAGAGGATGTGGGGTGTCTGAACAACCTACTCGAGATAGCTGTTCATACACAACTATCAATAATCAAGTCTGCAATGTTTTATTTGTGTGCGCCCCGCCACGTAGTAGGTAGGGAAGATAGGACTTTGTTCCGCCCGTCTATCCGTCTGTACGCCATAGCATCCGTCCGTCTTTCCCACTGCACTAGTTATCGTCACACTCTATTGAGAAGCATTTAAAGAATTATTTTCAAAGTTCGCGAGAATAAACCCCGCACACGCGCACAATTAAGAAGAAGACAGTGATATCTAAGAAATAAATATGTATTTTCTGATTTGCGGCCATCTGCGGCCTTAAGGAGGTGTTGGGGCGGGGGGGGGGGGGGGGGGGCGGGGAACGCATAAATTCCACGAAAGAATGAGGAATCCCAAAATAGCGATGGCCAGTTCCATTCAAATTACCGCTTATCCGTGTCAAGTTAAATCTTTGATTCCTTCTGTTCCAATATGAGTAAAATTCTCGCCCTCTGATTGGATGAGAGCTGACGTAGTTTCTTTTATGTTTACGGCTCCAGTAGTAAATGTTACCCTCTGACGTCACAACGCGAAATATTTGAAATGACGTCGCCCGTTTCGTAATTGTTTCATCATTTCATGACTAGCAAGCCGCTTCATTCACACGTGTAGCAGACAGTGCTCCGAATGAAGTGTTGTTTTAATTACAAACAAATTTATAATTTGAACTGAGATAGAAAGACTTCATCTGATTGATTGATTATTTGTTCACTGCTGTCGTGGGGTACACGAGAGGTTTAATTACTAAACTGGTGATCGTTAAAGGTCCCTTGGTCGTTAAAGGGTCGTATTGGAACATATACGTTATTGCAATAAATTGACGGTAACATGGTCTGAGGTTTGCGGCTCGGAGAGTATGTTCAACCTCGACGCTTCGCGTTTCGTTTGAACATAAGCCCCGAGCCACAAACCTCAGACCATGTTACCGTCAATTCATCACAATAACTTATAATGTGTTGTGCTTTAAAAGGAAAACTGATATAAATAGAGGTTACCTTTGACACTATGTCCGAGAAGTGATTTTGTTTGCTTATTAATTGTTAGTTACCTGGAGGTCTCTGTTGGTTTTTTCACACTTTTTGGATTTAATCAGTCCACGTTAATCATTTTTGAAGATGAAATCGAGCTCCGTCAAACAAGATTCAATTGGATAAATTCTTAATTGAATTTTGGAGAAAACTTGATGTTTGAAACTTTGGTATTCCGACTTCCGTGTTAACATGGCAATACACTACAGAATGAAATTTTCAACAGTTCCTTTACAAGTTTCACACATGGTATTTTCGTGACAATGTCGGGTCTATCTCTTCCAGAGTTATTGTCATTTATTCTCTGTGGGAACTCCAGGAAGTGGACCTAAAATAGCAAAAAATAAATAAATAAAGTAATAAGCTTGGTCTTTACTCCGTTCAACAAATCATGTTCAAATTTTAAACAAACCTTTTTGATGACAATATCTCGAATCGGTTATTGAACGCAGTTCGGTTATTTCTCCTGGAGTTTTCCCCATTGTGTTTTAGCTCACTCGACTGAAAGTCAGGATGAGCAAAAGCGATCACACACCGCCCGTCGTCTATGAATATGGTGCTTGCATCTGCTCCTCCTAAACCGCTGAACCAATTTCGGTTAAATTCGAGGTGATTGCTTTTTGTGACACCGATTTTTTGTTTTTATTCAAATCAACTTGCCCAGCTCCCTAGAGAGGGTGTGTCGGAAAATGCTCCAATTTTTCCTAAAAATCTTCTCATGAACCAATGGGTACAACTTGATATTTGGGATGAATGTTCCTTTTGAGACGTGGAGTCAAATTTGCTCAAACGAAGTTTGTGGAGCAATATTTGCCTTGGTAATGGGAAGAACAAGATTCTTGGCCCCGCCTGAAATTTCTAGTTTCTGAACCGATGGTTCAATTTGAACCAATTTTGATATATGGTATTATTGATCATAGGTACTTGATTCGTGCCAAAGATATTCCCATGGGAACCCCAGGTGTTAAAGATAGAAATATTTTCAAACGCCCATATTTCTCAAACCACACAGAACAGAGAACTGTTATTTGGTGTGAAGCATCCTCAGGACCACTAGTATGGAATGGTAAAAATTGCCATCGGCTATGTCAGGGTTTTCTGTTGGGTGCATCGAAAACATGTCAGCATATTTGCAAATGACAGTAAATGTGTGGGGTAGACCCATCAATATTTTCAACGTGCAGGCCCGAGGCTGAACGTTGAAAATATTGATTTGTCTACCCCAAATAATGAATATGGACTCTTCCAAGTTCTTCCACTGAACTGGCATGTAAGGTACCACTAGAGTTCAAAGGGTTAAATTCAGTTTAGCTTCATAGCTGACCATACATCTGGGAAAGGAGTAAACAATTTAATTCTGTATACATTGTTGTGGTTTCTGGTATGCAGGGCGATACTCCCTTCAGATTTTGGTATGACAGGGCTGTGATCCATGTTTTCCCGATGACACAGATTTACCCGACAACTTTTGCGTCCACATTCGCATGATTCTATGCGATCAGTTCAAACAAGACGTTTACAATCGCCGTAATTAGACACCACAGTCGGGATTTTTGTGGTAGAAGTAGTATATTATGTGGTGATCTGCCCTTATTTGGAGACCAACTGAGGAATTTAGGAAGTGATTTCATAAGTCAAGTGCTGTTTGTTTTAAGGTAACATGCGTGGAAGGCCATGTCATCAGTAGTTACGTGACTTATTACGTCACTTCCTCGTTCACCAAATAAGGGAAACTATGCACATGATATTCTGCTTGCTCCTGTCTTACTTATTTTTCACTATTCTGCACCCACAGGCTGTGATAAGTTTCAAAGCAAATTAATATTGACCTGAAAACAGGAGTCGAACTGTGTTTTGAAACATTGTCTTTTCAATTTTTAGTTTCCACAGAGTACAGTACAACCGCCGTGGACTGGTCACTTTCCACGGGTGGGCAATATTTCCACGGACGTAATAATATTAGATTCCAAACACTAATTATAGGAATAATCATCAAAAATTTAACGTTATCGTATCATTTGTATGCAAAGCACACTATAGTATATCCCGCATTTGCATTCTTGATTTTTGGCTAATGCTTGATACAGACAGAAATGAAAAGGTATTATATGACACATTAAATTGATTGATAAACAACAATATTATTAACAATATTAAAACCCCCTAGGGGCCTTTCGTAGGAAACTGATTGTCTAATGGCAAATGTGTCGATACGGGTGCCACACGGTGCGGAATCAAAATCCAAAACATTTATGTACATCCAGAGACCCTACCTGAACATATGAACACACTTTCAACATTTCGAATCAACCCACAGGAGCCTTTTACCGCAAACCGATTGTCTAACGACAAAAGTGGCACGGCGGCAGCCACATGGGGCCTGATCCAAAATTCAAAACATGTATGCACATCTAGAGACTCTACCTGAACATATGAACATACCCTAGAACATTTCGAATTAAAACCCCTATGAACCTTTCGCTGGAAACAGCTTCTCTAACGACAAAAGTGGGGCTACGGGTCCGAATAAAAAAAATCGAAAACCTTTATGTACATCTAGACATCCTGTCGGAACATATGAACAACATTTCAACATTTCGAATTAAAACCCTTAACAGCTTTTCGCCGGAAACCGATTCTCTAACGACAAAAGTGGCTCTACGGGCACCCCACGGGGGTCGAATTAAAAATGCAAAACCTGTATGCACATCTAGACATCCAACTGGAAGGTATGAACATACTTTCAACATTTAGAATTAAAACCCCTATGAGCCTTACTCCCGAAACCGATTCTCTAACGACGAAAATCAAAATTCCGAAACCTTTATGGACATCTACAGATGCTACCGGAACACCTTAACATAGTTTGAAGGTTTCGAATTAAACACCATAGAGCCTTTTCAATGGAAACCGATTTTTCTAACAATAATAATAAAAGTGGTTCCACTAGAACCACTTGGGGCCAAATCAAAAGTCCCAAAACCTTTATACACATCTAAAGATGCTACCTGAACAACTTACCGTAGTTTAATATTTCGAATTAAACACCTCAGGAGCCTTTCAATGGAAACCGATTTTCTAACAATAACAATAAAGGTGGTTCCACTGGAAACGCTTGGGCCAAATAAAAAAAAATCCGAAACCTTTATGCTCCTCTACAGATGCTACCTGAACACTTTAGCTTAGTTTACATGTTTCGAATTGCAGACTCTTGGTGATATGAAGTTCGGATATACGGACGGGACAGACAGGACGGGACGGACGGAGATCACCACAATATCCCCGCTTTTTTTAAAAAAAATGCGGGGATAATTAATGAAGCACCGGATACAACTCGGTGCTTCGTTAATTAAAATTTTGATGATAATGATTTTTATTACCTGGTAGACGCATGAGCGGAATCACTGCCCACGCGCGCATTACAACCAATCAACGGCGACTTACTGTATGATACCTCTAAACTGAACCTTGCTATAAAACAACGATACTAGCTGTAGTGAGATCAATGTGCAAACTGAAACATAAAACATTAAATTACTGATAATAATTTTGACACAACGAATGTTACGTCAAATCTTTTTTGGTATTATATGTTTCATTGTAGACATTAACTTGCTGGACGACAAGGCTCAAATTAGAGGCATAACACTAATCTGGACTGAGGAGAAAAGTCGTTAACTTTTATGTTATCGCATCGCACGCAGTACGTGCATCACGATATGTGTGACTGCCCTAAAGTTAACTCTTAGAAACCAGGGAATCAGAATGAATTTATTGAACATGACATACGGCAAAAAACTTACAGTAAGGCAGGTGCTTCTAGTCAAGTGTCGTCTGCCTATTCAGGCAGACGACACTTGACTAGAAGCACCTGCTCAGTGTTTAATTCTTCCCCAGCCCGAAAATAGCCGAACTTTCACAGCCAGATTACCTGCCGTATTACATCACAGGCAAGAAAATGCGACTCCCGGCTTCTAAGAGTTAAGAATACTGTGTCACAATCGACAGGAGAGATGAAAAATCGATAATTATAACTTATATAATCACTCGCATGGTTAGGTTAGCGTCCATGTATGTAAAGGCTATAAAATACAAGATTAATCGTTTATATGATGTGTATCTTTTAATTTGATACACAATATAACGGGAATGACAATACCCCGAGGTCAATGGAAAACGGAAAATAAAAATGAACACGAAAAGTTTGGACTAATGGACCTACGGGTTGTAATCAATGATTTCATGTAACAGCCCGTACGAACGATTCGATGGGATCAACGTTTGTGTTTGCTTATAGCAAGGTAGTAACTGATTATATCACATATTGTGTTCAAATGATCAGCTGAAAAAACAATCTATAGCATTGGAAATTCAATCAATCCAATATTGTCAATATTATGTTGAAAGTGTTAACACGCACAAGCCTGGGAAGTAATGAGCAACAACTGGCTTGGGGGTATTCTAGAATTTGAACAGCCGCCCCAGGTGCGTTGTGGTAGAGCACGGGCGGGTTATCCAATTCACGAAACTGTCAAGAAGGTTGGTAACTGACCTGCACCCTTATTCACCCAAGAAGAGGTATTGTGTGTTCAATCAACAAAAAGCAACGAACGCAGATATACTCAGTTGACGGAATTAATGTGTTGACTTGAACAACCTGTCCATTTCCCTGTATTTGTAAACCCTGAAGAAATGAAAGAGGCGAAGAATATAATAGAGAGCCTTTAAGAGCAAAAAAAAAAAAAAAAATAAAAATAATAATAAAACCTATGGACTTGCCATTGTTTCTTGTCAAGTGTCGTCTGCCTATCGAGGCAGGCGACACTTGACGAGAAGCAATTGCTCAAGCGATAGCATTCAGTCTGCTCACAAGTATTCAAAATACCAATCTCTGGGCATCTGGTGGACCCCGCCGTCAGGGGATAGACACCACACTAACTCTTAGTTGCACGAGGTCGATTTTACTCCACTTTCGGGTTTTAAATGTCTCAAAACGCAGTGAAAGTCATAGACACATGGTAAACTCCAAAATGTATTGCTTTTATTTTATTGCTGCTTTTGCATTCTTCTGCGTTTGTGCTGTGATAACGTTTCAAATGTCACTGCAACGCACATCTTCAGACCATTATATTAGATTTGGCGACTCTTAAGATACGCCTGATCTCCTAACACTAACTCGATAAAATAGAAAATTACAGTCCACCTAATGTCAAATTGGAATGCTTCCCATTTTCGAGCTAAAGTTTCTGTGGTTACTAAATACTTTCCGATGTCAAGGACATCCCTTTGCTTTTAGAAAGTGGAGTTTTTGTCCACTGACCTATCATAAAAATAAAATCTGTTGTTTATTTGCCTTTAATAAAATACGTGTTTTCTTGTACGCTATGAGTATCCTTTTCATATCGATTTTATAACTGGTAGAGTGCTGGAAGCCCATATTTGGGCTTTATTCTGAAGGGTAGGTACCACAGAATGAAGGCTCATATTCAATGCATGTGCTTTGTATTATCTTTGAAGTGATATTATTCAGTCTATAAGGGTTTGCCTTGTTACAATTTATGGGAGAGTGCCTGGGGCACTCTCCCATAAATTGTAACAAGGCAAACACATGTGTACAAGATTTGATGGCCAAAAATAATTTAGCACTCTACCAGTTAATGATTTTTTGTTGCAGGGATCACAGCAGTGTGACAATGTTGCGCGTAGATGGTTGCTGGTTCGGGAATGCTGGACGCTTGCGTTGTTGATCAAGAATTTATCTATTTTTTGCGAAAATGCTTTGAGTGGTTTTATCCGAAATCTTCTGGAATCAATTGGTGCATAGATTAGTTGTAATGTACTGCTTTAATGTCCAAATCGACCTGTTCAAATTTCAATTAAAAGACCCCAGTGTTAATTGGTTTTCTGTTGTAGTATGCAATGCTCTATCTACAATATATGCTATGCTAAGCCAAGTATCACAATATTCAATATATCCGAATCATTTCTGTGGTCGATTCGATAAGGGTAATGGTGAGTTGGAAGGGAGAAACAGGCTATGAAGCTAGATTATCGAGGAATAAATACCTATTGCCGCAGGGTTCTGTGAGCTAATATCAGATGTCTATGTCTCGGAGTTACAGAAACAAACAAAACGGACATAAGCATCTTGAATAAGTGTGTTATAGTGACATGATAAACCGATTTGTTCTCTCAGTATTATAAAATGTGTTTTCAATGTAATACTTTCGAGTATACTGTTTGTTGATTGAAACCACTCTATCCTGGTATGCGATTTGAGACGAATCGATATTCAACTGAACAAAGTCAAGTGTCAGTCAATAAAGTGGCTTCAGATTGTTGTCAACTAACAAAAGCACATACATTAGTTTGCTGACAAAGTTAATAAATGAATAGTCAGAGTATAATTTGAAATGGAATGCAAGCAACACCTTGAGAAAATATCGACATTTTGTCATTTCGTCTCAGCAATTCCAACGATGTCCTTTCATATTGACTTCCATCTTCTAGTACTACAACTTTCATATTGTGTTGGCGTGGTCCTTCAAAGTAAAGTTTAGGTTTTGGACTCGCTTGCAGATTTGTCTACCTTATGTAATATCCAAACCAAGTTTCGCTAAGCTCTCTCTCTAAATAAGAGAGGGATTGCGCTAACAATCTTAGTAATGACTCTTAACTCCTTAAATGCTGCTGGCGGATATACATGCCTGTTACAGGATTTATCTCGCAACTGAAATAAGTATTATTTGGGCGCATTTAACCCTTTACGCAACGTAAAGGCCAAAACCGGCCAGCGCTATTCTCAAAAATCGCCAATTAATTTTCATTATTTTTTTCATTTTTTTGTCTCAAAAACATAGGTTATGACCCCTCATTAGAACGATCTCGTCGAGCTCGTTCCAGTGAGGGGTCGTAACCTATGTTTTTGAGAAAAAAAAAATGAAAAAAACGAGTTATTCAAGAATTCTTTTTTGCAAGTGTCGTCTGCTTTTCATGTTAGGTAAAGGGTTAATCAAATTCCTCTTCCCCGTAAATTGCGTGGATTATTTTCACCAACGATTTCTTGAGTTACCTTTAGATGAATTTCTCATCAAATCTGCTTCATGACAGTCATGATTAGATTTGATAAAAATATCTTGATAATAGTTAGCGGATTAAAAGTTAATGGCTGCAAAAGAAACACAAGAATTTACTGCGTTGAGCAGAGTACAAAATAGAATCACGGATTATAATTATGACCTAACGAATCGTTGCGACACATTTATGTTCAGCGACTAGACGTTTTTAGACATTGGACTAAGTTGAATGGTTGACTTTGTTTGACAGCAAGTGCTCTGATTGAGGGCGGGGGGGGGGGGGGGGGGGGGCACACAGTGTTGGAGTACTAAATTGAGAGAAATCGTTGAATCGTGCGCAACATTGGCAGTCTGTAAAGTCGTTTTCCATGAAAGCAGGAGTTTGCAAATGCAAGCATGCTGATGTTAAATAGCTGAAACTAACAATAATTTCTTGTTTTGAAAATACGCGATTGACAAATAATGTTTAAGCAATATGACTACTTGTGGGTCGGATTTTTATAGCATTCGTGCTAAATTAGTGAAGAGTTAAATTCGATGCCAACGTAATAACCATTAGTAATTAAGCGAAAAGCTCGACCAAAAATATTGATTTATCGCAGAAATTTGATATAATTTTGTCTGAGAGAGAAGTACGTGAAGGTCACTTTACCACATCTGTTAGTTGACTGTATGAAAGACAATATAATATAATTGATTTTGATGGCAATAAAATGTCAAATGTAACCAAAATAATACATAACTCATTCTGCAGTAAGAGAGGGGCATTTACCTTTTTATACAAGACGTTGGAACATGATCTAGGCGTGACGCCACTGTTGAATATATTAAGAAATTACAGTACTGTTATCACAAACGCGGACAGAAAATTTCGACCGAATCAAGACTACTCGCAATCCGGTCGACATTCGCTGTCCGTTTGCCTCCAACCACACTGTTCAATCCCACTGGTCGAAAAGAAATGCCAAAACACTAAATCTTTCATGCAGTTTTCATTGTTTTTTCATGATGTACTCCTGATTTCAAAGTATTTGATTTAAGAAAACTAGAATCACTATTGTAAGAGTGATGGGATCCAATTGGGGCCTGAACGCGTAAAGAGACCACTTTTCTGATCACAGTATTATACATAACAATATATCTCACCTCCTGCAGATTTCCAAGAATTCTTTTAGATTTAACACGACACGTGCAAACTGGATATATCCCACACAGAGTCAGATGAAGTTCCAGGTGTAGTGATTTCCTCTTTGCTGCGACTGAAATGAACAAGTAAAACTTATATCATTTATCAATCATCGCAAGTATGTCTCGGTATTTCACGAATATAACATTGAAAATTCAAAACCGAATCAAGAACATTTAACGAAATTAGCATCCGAAATTTGATGTTCTCACATTTCTATTTTCATAAGTAACATACTAAGAATACAATTTCGAGCGGATCGTGTCCCAGTCGCGATCCGAGGGAAATAGGTTGACCGCTTTTGTAATCACAGAGAATGCCGAGTGGATCGTGACCCAGTTGCAATACTCTCTCTGGAACGGAGCCTGTCTTTGAGAACTAGTTTCAGTTTTTTTCTCAAATGCCTGTACTTGAAATTTGCTTATTACTGACTCGCCATTGGCCACTTCTACTTTGGTCGACTGTTTTTTTAACTCTCTGTCGAGCAGATTATAAACATGGAGGGACATCTTTAAACGAAGTATGATTAGTTGCTTGTTTCCAGTCAGCGCTAACCTCCATACCTTAATCCACAGTGTGTTCAATTCGATATTCTTGAATCAAGATGCACCCCTCGAATCAATACCTTTGGATATTTTGACTGTACGCACCTCTAATACTTCAGGCTATTTTAACCTGTAACGATTAAAGCTAGCTCAATAAACATCCATCTTCCTTATTTGAGACCAGCGAGATTCCATACCAGTTAACTGAGTTATATATGTAAGTTTGTTGGTAGGACTACGCTGGTTACTCAAGAAATCGTCTGTGTACCCCAAAGATACCTTTTACAAACCACATACACTTATCGTCAGTTGTCATACAGAAATGTAATTATAAGAGCGGGCAGTGAATTTCGACTGGATCGCGACTGGGTCTCGATCCAGTCGAAATTCTCGGCCCATTTCCTTCTCACCATACCAGAGTTTTATCCTAGGAAAAAGAAATTCTAGAACATTGATTCTCCGATGCTATCTTCGTTAATTTCTCTTGTTTTGGTTTTGACTGCACAAAAAACTATTTATGAAATCTCGACTCACTGGTGTAAGTGTGTCAAGACCAGAACGCAATCCGATCGGGACAGAGATCGCGTTTGCAATCCCAGTACTGTGTAGCAACTGCTCCACTCATACCAGAAAACTCGGGTGATTCTGACTCGTTGCAGTGTTCTATTTGGTTCTAGTGGCGTTCTCGTGGCGTTCTAAAAATATTGATTCCAGTGGCACATGCTTATCCTGATATGCACGAGTGCAACAGTCATCAAGCACTTAGTTAGTCAGGTTGAATTACTTCTCGGATGACAACTGATATCGATGGATTACAGCAGATTTTTTTTTATCAAAAACACAGTCCAGCGTGTTGAAATTAAATCATTTTGACCCTACAAGTCACTTTTAAGGATCTCCACTTTGTTCTATTTTTCAGGTGTTACATGTAGCTGGACCCTCAATATTTCCAACCTGCCGACCCGAGACGGCATGTTTGAACTAACTATGTATTAACTGGCCTTAGTCATTTAACCCTTTACCCAACACAGACGATTTCAAAATTTATTATTTTAAATACCATTTTTTTTATTTTTTAAAAACAATTCAACAAAACCATATCATGTGACCCCCTCTTTGGAACGAGCTCAACGAGCTCGTTCCAAAGAGGGGTCACATGATATGGTTTTGTTGAAAGTTTTCGAAAAATAATATTTTTTCAGTTGCTGAATTTGCAGACTATAATACCTAAGTTCAAATGATTTAACCTTTAGATGACACTTTATCTACATATCAACAGAATATCTTTAAATAGATATCCCGGATGAGGACGAAGCCCTCTTGTTGGTCAAGAGCTACTCTACACATCAACGATTTTTATCTGTGAAGAACAGAATGCACGCTAAAATTACTCTTCATTTTTCCTTGGCTCTTTCCTTTTCTTTTCGTAGACAAGAGTTCGGTAGGTCTGCTATTGAGAACCATGCGCATTCTAATTTGCAACTTGAATTCCACGCTTATTTTTATTTTCATTTTTAAAAAGAAACGTTCACTACAAGTAATAATAAGTAATAAAAGTCATATCACAATCGTTCTCTCAGTCTCGTTCGTCAGAGTTGGATGAAAATGAAATAGAAGGCCAATTATTGGTTCTCACTTTTATCTTCCGACGGGCGAGATTCTACAGTGCTGTGAAGAGAAAAGTGGAACGGAACGGGGAGAAATGATTTTGTTTATAGCCATTATCGACCGGGGACCGGAGTCAAATATGACGTCATGACCTACTTCCGGTCGCGTTGTTTATGCTTACAGTTTGCAGACGACAAACGTCAATATAAGTAATAATAAGTAATAAAAGTCATATCATAATCGTTCTCTCAGTCTCGTTCGTCAGAGTTGGATGAAAATGAAATAGAAGGCCAATTATTGGTGCATCATGCAGGCAGCTACGTTAAATAACTGCACGATAAACTTTAACATAAACAAGAACAACTGGATAGCTGACGACAGTGGTCAAGGAGGTTTTGTAAATTTATCTGAAATAAATGTTGTTACTGTTCATTTTCTTGTGAATATTTAACGGGTAACCACAGCAATCATACTGATACTACTGTGTCTGAATGCAAAGTACCGCAGAGCGGTATTGATATTAATAATAATAACAAAATTTTCTTGGGCGTTTGGCTCCATTATCGGACCGCTATCAGTGATTAGCAGCCCTATGGTTATTAGTGGCCACCGGCTATCGCCTCCGGCCGCTAATGACCGCTGGGCTAGTAATCACAGATAACGGTCCGATAATGGAGCCCAACGCCCCCGAAAATCTTGTTATTGTATAATTGACAAATATTCCAACTATATGACACATTCGTTGTGCAGATCCAAGTCCCCCATGTACATTGTTATAAAACCTATGCCCCAAGTCGCACTTTTACAATTAATCGTGTTGGGACCAGGAGCTTAACAATGCAGTTGAAATATTTCTTCAATCAGAACTTGAGTCATGACACTCGGGATAAACTGGGTTTACACCCGCCCACTCAGTAATCTTCGCGGCGCGCCTTGTTGTGGTATCGCATTATGCCGAAATTCAAAACTGAAAAGTAAAATTATTAAATATTAATCTACAGCATTGCAGGCAACGCCAGTATCGCGTTCAGTTTGTTACGGCTGTAACTGTTTTACGAGCGTATGTTCAGGCACTGTTCCACCGATTTCTTTACTGTAATGGTGCGATTGCAGGACAAGGAATTTTCCTTGAATGATCGAAGATAATATCTGAAAATTTTATCCTGAGACAGTCGATTACTCAGATCGAATGTTATCTGATTGTAAATAAGAAGTAAATCGTAAACAGACAGCAAACATAATTTTTTTGTATTATCTAGAAATATGAATTTCAGCACTGGTAGCTTTGCATCAACAGTGTAATTATAGAAAATAGAAAACGCGAACGGTTGTCAGAAAGATCACAACAACATTTACAAACTCTTCTCATCCATTCTTCCGTTTGTTGCTTGAAGAGCAAAGGTTTGTTTACTTGTACTTTACTGGCGATGAAAGTTCCAACTGAACGTAAGTTATCTGCCTTTACGTGCACATGTTCTAGAACTGTTACTATACTTTGTACAACCATGGTCGGCTCTTACGATATCACCATATTCAAAGTTAACTAGTTAAACATAGACAATTTTATCGAACAAAATGAAGTCTCTTAGCTGGCGCTGTAAAAAGGACTGCTCTGTTGCAAAGACTACGGTATCGATGAATGCCTTTAACCCTCTACCTACCATGAAAAGCAGACGACACTTGCCAAAAAAACTCTTGAACAACTATTTTTTTTTCATTTTTTGTCTCAAAAACATAGGTTATGACCCCCCATTGGAACGAGCTCGACGAGCTCGTTCCAATGAGAGGTCATAACCTATGTTTTTGAGACAAACAATGAAAATTAACCGTCGATTTTTTGAGAATAGCGTTGACGGTTTTGGCCGTTACGTTGGGTAAATGGTTAAAGTCTCGTAATCTGCGCTTTGTATCCATACATTACATCTGCCTGCCGCAGCTCTGAAAGGGCGTTCTTGGCACAAATTCACAATGTCTATGCATTAAAATCGTCGTATAAAATAGCTATTAAGAGATTCACCAACCTTTCATCTAAAGCAATAATCTTTCGCCTGAAACATGCTGCAAACGACAGGACAGATTATACCCTTTACCAAAAATAACACTTACAAAAGAAAATTTATTTCCAGTGAGGGGGCTATGTTGTTGAGGCAGAAGTGGTAAAGAAAAATGAAATTGAAATGGCAATTTTAGGGAATAGTGCTGCACGGTTAATATATTAAAGGGTTCGAAAAAGCAACTTTTGTTTTAACCCTTTACACAACGTGACGGCCAAAACCGGTCGGCGTTATTCACAAAAATTACCATTTAATTTTCCTTATATTTTTCATTTCTCAGTCAAAAACATAGCTTATAGCAACTTATTGGAACGGAACGAGCTCGTTGAGCTCGTTACAATGAGGGGCCATAAGGAAAAATGAAAAAAAGCTATTCAAGAATTTTGTTTGCAAGCGTGGTCTTCCTTTCATGTTAGGTAAAGGGTTAACTTGTTTTAAGATTCACAACATCGACTAACGCTATTGACGACTTCGACTAACAGCTGTCGATTAACGGAATTTATCTCAGTAACCCGCGTGCTCGCGGAAATAATGGAGCTTATACTGGCCTCTATCAAAGGAGGAAGCTTAATGGAAGTTATTCAGATTGATATCAGAACCCCCAAAAGGTGGAAATACACTTTACGTGTAAAATTATATTCCTTACCTTGGTAGGATATGAGAGTTTTGTAATATCTTCTGACGCTCGTCTCGGAAATGTACAGATTTACTGTTAGAGGTTAGCTTTTTATTTCTAACAAAACATAACGAATCGCTACTGAAGTCAAAAGCACAACCCTGCTACTCAATTTGTACGTACACACGATTGAACTCAAGTTCTCAGGCGACCCGTCAAATTATGTAAGGAATCCCGCTGTTACAGAATGTTTGTTCACCAACATTTTTTCGTGGGGTTTGCGCACAAACTACAGTTGATTTACGCCCCTTTACGAAAAAAGATATTGAGATATTCCTTCGTGCTACAGTTATAGATATTCAAATCAATAAGTATTATTTCTGTCGCTTCGAAACCATCGAGAGATTACCACAATTGGCGGAACTAAGCGGCGTTATTATATAACTTCAGCTTAGGTGAGTGTTCATTTATAGTTATTCAGAAAACAAACATATTTTAATAGTTTTGGTAAAGTCATTAAATACTCGGTTAAACCAAGTTCTAATTGTGAACCTTCCTTTCGTGCATTCACACAAAATGAATGTTTATGATATTTTTTTAAAATTCAATCGGATGGAATATTCCAGCTGGTCAAACTTCACGGCTGAGAACCCACAGGCAGAATATTCCAGTGGAAACATTTCGAAGTGCAATAGCAAATTTTCAAACTTAAACGTTGAGAGGATTTGTGAATGGTAAGTGTGGGTTTCCCAAAGTTGGGCATACAGTCGGTACCTAAGTTTGTGTATCTGTGTGTGTGTGAGGGGGGGGGGGGGGGGGGGCTGACTGAAGTTAAAATTAGGAGGGGAGCGTGAGAATGCACAACATTTCCATTAGGCACTTTCTCTTGAGCTACATTTGTTTTACAGTACGTGGAGAGTGTATCATCACTAAATCACCCACAGAGTGGAGATTCCACCCAAGCAAGAATTGCAAATTTGTTGCAAAGCACAACAAGCACAAGCAAAGTTACAGCCAATGGACCTCCGGGATAAACCCGGAGGTCCATTGGCTGAAACATTGCTTGTGTTTTCAGTCGATATATACAAAATTTGAAAGTTATAGTTTTGGGTGATAACTCCACTCCGTGGATGATTTAGTTACAATCCACTCTCCAGTTACTGTACATAAGAATCATTATATGGGCTTTATTCCGAGGACCTTGATACTTCGATCTCTCTTCGAATTCGACTGTCTCTTTGAATGGGGAGTTCAAATATACATAATGCGCTGTACCTTTTTTGACCGCTTTGCGGCCGCTCGGGCAACTGATGACTGGACTGCAAGAGATCAGGTAGTGCTTTCATAAACGGGATTATTGCTTGAAACCAAACGAGTTGACAGCATTCGTTCAAATGTAATATTTAGAGATTATTACTTGGTTAGTTTCTTAACGGTTGAGATATCAGCCCGACTTAACTTCATATCAACCTGAAACTGAAGGTCGAAGGCTGATGTGATGTTACCGAGAGCTGATATCTTGGCCTATATGAAACTAACCAAGTAATAACCTCTTTATTCATTAAACCAAAACAAATAATTACAAATTTTGTCCGATCTTTTATTAATAATAATAATTATAATAATGCAATGTTAGCGTCTGGAATCCACCGCAGTGCTCTCTGACTTACATTATTACCTCGTATCACAGGTGTGCACACCCTTTGTTCATTCATTCTACGCCTGTTCTATGAAATCCCCATCAACAGTAACACTAAACCACGCGGAAAATGAAAATCTGTTTCGCACATATGTGCGGAACGGAAATCGTTGACGGACTATTTTTAAATAGAAGCAAAATGTCACTGCATTTTTTTATAAATCGTGCATCGCAATTACAATTTGAATCGCTTACGATAGCCAAAAATCGTCCCCCGAGTTCCAATGTGTTCTATGTGCCAGTAGGCACATAGGACACATTGGAACTCAGGGGATGAAATAATAACACGGGTTACCCTCGCAAATTTGGTTGGCGATAAAATATGTTCTTTTTGTTGATACTTGTGAAATGATTTGCTGAGTATCCTTCTAATTATGATTTTTATAGACACGAAGGCGTGTAATAAACACAGAACGACGCGCATGTGTGAATAGGTTAATCAATATGGCACTTAACCCATTCATATACGCATGTCGTTCTGTGTATTTATGGTTTTCTGAGATTGTTATTATTTCTCATTCTTTTCACAAAGTCTGAAGTTTACTGTTCTCCTAATTCAGTGGAAGTCAAGACGTTCACACAGCTGAACTATCTATACTCCGATTACGACACTGAATCTTACATTTGCGTTGAATTTTCTGTACAACTTTCTTCTTTCGTCTCTCCCTCTACCTAATCCTTTCATACTTCCATCATTAAATTCACTCCGTTATGTCTGGTAACACCAGTGTTCTTGATTGCGTTCGACGAATGATTTCGAAGTAAACAAATTGGTTGCGCCTATTAACGCATCAATGGGAACAACTCTAGCTTGATTCATAGCGGATGAGATCGGCATCATATCAGTCGAGCTTGAGGTCATATCTGCCGGGTTTCATAATGGCAAGTTCTTGGAAAGAAAAGCATATCTAATAAATAATGTTTTTTTTAATCGCGTATCTTCAAACAGGTGTATCACCCGAAACTCGGTATGTTTCGCAAATGCATAAAACATTTGAAGCAAAATTTCTCCGCAAAATGGGATTGGACGTTGTTTTTTTGTGTTCCGAAACCGATGAATGTCAATTATTCATCACTGGTATTGGTAATTGAGTTTTTTGTTTAAACATTTGCTTGCATAAAATGCATGGCGTGGCCTGTTATATATTATTTAGATTAGCAAAATCGGCTTTGAAATTTTAAGTTTACATTGACTTCGCGAAAAATAGAACCACCTCGTCTCGCTTTCCGTAACTTCCGAAAAATGGACCGCATATCCATAGCGCATACGTATTTGAAAATCGCACTGCTGTCCTTCACTCAAGAGTGAGTGCGTGTGTGTTCGTATCGTGACCGACATTTTCAATGGAAACGCAAGTATTTTGCCGAAGGTCAATATGAAACTCGATGAGTTGAAGGCACAGTGAGCATTTGAATACTACCAAGGATTAGTAATTTTGTAATAATGTGAACCTCCAGCCCTTCAAGATTGAGTGATTACATTATCGCTGATCCTCTCACACGAATCCATAGATTAGAAAAGTTTGATTATTCCTGCTCAATTTAAAAAAGTTGTTCTCCGACCCGACATGGCTGTTAAAAGGGTCGTTCAAACCCCCCAAAATAAATCAATAAGTTGTGCACGCTAGACGCTTATGTTCAGGGCCAAAAAGTTCAGAAAGTTGACCCTTTACGCATCAACTGTAGCGTGAAGAAAAAGTTGACCGACCATGCTCAGGCAACAAAGTAAATACGAAACTGAGGAGGGGGGGGGGGGGGGTCAGTAATAATTTAATCTTACACACCTTTAGGACTATAGGACATCCCTATAAATAGACTCGTCCATTTCCCTGTCTACAGTAGTCCATAAAGTTATATCATTCGGGACATCAGGATTCAAAGGGTTGAATAAACAACGCTATTGTTTCAGATGCACGAATTGTTGCGTTAAAATTACATTCAGTGTTTTTATGTCTCACATTGCGAACTGGACTTTAATTGCTAGCCGTAAAGACTCATTGTCCTAATGCCATTTGTTACGAACTTTGATTGGCACTCCTGCCGGGTTACATACAGCTGTTTTTTAGGTTTTGGTCGGTGGACATGAAACCACGCGATGTTCTACATTGCTAAGTGAGATAAATCCCATTTGGAAATTGTACAGAGTAGACTAGCACGTCTAAAAATAGAGTTACGCATGGCTGACACTTTTCGTCATTGGAAGAGGTGTACATGAAAGTTAGCTCCCCTTAAAATTTCGAAATGTTGAATTTCATTCATCGATGTACGCATCATTTCACAAACTTCAAGCTTTTTCCCGCAGAGTAGTATGGAAAAACACAGAAGCTGGCCTTTTACATTTTTTCCCAATCCGTTTGTTTGAATATTATTTAATAATAAGAAAACGGTGTTTTGGAAGCGGGAGCCACGAAACACAAGCATTGTTGTGCTAGTTTGTCTTACAGCTTATAGCCCCGAGTTGATTACGCTGCAAGGTAAGTTAGTGGAGCAATCAAACCATAGTGACTGGGAAATATTTCCAGGAAGATACCAAGGGGTGACAAATCAGTACTTTTAATATAATTTCTTCCACATCGTACCGACAAGCTATGTACATACTTTTTTTTATGAATAACGAATATCAATTTAGAAATATTAATTAGTCCCCTTACATTATGACTGGACATAAGTGTGGAAAAGTCAGCAAAATTGGGGCGTGTATAGCACGATTTACATATGAATGTTTTCGTTCCTCAATCAGTCTTGGGCATTCAAGGATATAATAATAATCGTCACACAACGTTCTCTCGTCACATAAAGTGCAAAATTGCGCCTCTCTTGGCGTTCCAGTCTATCGCCCGAGTTCTATCAGGAGCCGATGATTCGATGTTCTAAATTTCAGAAACGTGTTGTTAAAATATTCCACAAACTGGAAATTTACTTTAATGCGCGGAAGATAGAGCCAGCGGGTGAATTATTTCTATTCCTATTCCATAACTGGATAAACTACCCAGTGAGAGTGTTGACTTTACAGCTGCTATTAACCATTCTGGATCGTAGCAGTACTGATTATCCCAAAAGTAACATAAGCCACGTGAGTGAAAAATATAGCTCAAATGCTATGGGAAAAACATTTAAGACTACCTTTCTCCCAAACCACTGCTCCAAAGCTTTCAAATTTCACATCTAACATCTTTGGAAGATTGTTTCACACGTTTATTGAAATCAAATCTCTATGGGGGCCCAAATGTTTAAATTGGTGCAGTATGAGGAATATTCTTTAAAAATCTTCTTCTTCAGATCTGCCAATCAGAATCTTTTGATATTTGGTATGCAGTATGCTTAGGGGGGGGGGGGGGGGGGTTCAAGTTGTTCAAGCCAAGTCCCTGGGTTCATATTTGGGCTCACTGTGGGAGCCCGTATTATACCTTAGTTCAAAATGAGGAATTTTCTTTAAAAATCTTCTTCTTCAGATCCAGCTATCTGAATGTTTTGATATTGGGTATGCAGCATCCTTATGGGGGTGAGATTCAAGTTTGTTCAAGCTGTCCCTAGGTCCATACTTTGGCTTACAGTGGGAGCTCGAATTGTAACTTAGTTCAAATTGAGGAATTTTCTTAAAAAATCTTCTTCTTCAGATCCAGCAGTCAGAATGTTTTGATATTTGGTGTGCAGCATCCTTGGGGGTGAGATTCAAGTTTGTTAAATACAAGTCCCTGGGTTCATATTTGGGCTCCCTGTGGGAGCCCGAATTATAACTTAGTTCAATATTAGGATTTTTTCTTTAAAAACCTTCTTCTTCAGATTCAGCAGTCGGAATGTTTTGATATTTGGCATGCAGCATCCTTAGGGGGGTGAGATTCAAATTTGTTCAATCCAAGTCCCTGGGTTGATATTTGGGCTCTCTGTGGGAACCGGAATTATAACTTAGTTCAATATGAATATTCTTAAAAAATCTTCTTCTTAACATCCACCAGTCAGAATCTTTTGATATTTGGTATACAGCATTCCACTGGAGGTGAGATTCAAGTTTGTTCCAGCCACGTCCCTGGGGTCATATTTGGGCTCCCTGTGGGAGCCCGAATTATTACTTATTTCCATATAAGGGATATTCTTTAAAAATCTTTTTTTTTTTAGATCCACTGGTCAGAATCTTTGGATATTTGGTAGCTTTTATTAGGAGGGGCAGATGCAACTTTTTGAGATCAATTCTCTGGGTTGATATTTAGGCTACCATGTCAGGTGAGCGGCCTCAGGCCCCCTGGGGCCTCTTGTTTTTGTATATACGTGAAGGCGTGTAAGAAACACAGAACGACACTGCGCGTGTGGATGGGTTAAACGATATGGCTCTTAAACTGAGGATGCTCTCATATTGGGCTCGGCTAATTGGTGGGAACTCTAATAAAATTGCGTTCAGCTTATACAGACATATGCAACAACACATCATGTACTAACCGAGTTCCAGCGTCGCGGGCCTCGAGTTTCATCCTTCCGCGGCAGCACAAGTGCACGTCGATTAACCCATTTACACGCACGTGTTGTTCTGTGTTTAACGAAAGCCGTTTAACGAAAGGATAACTCTTGAATATTTTATCTCATTTACTTCATCCACTTCTAAATTAAGAATTTTAAATTTGTGTTTTCGTCCGTCACGTTTTCCGAACTTTAAATGTTTTGTCTTGGATACATTGATTTCCATTTTCACTTTGTGCAATATTCCACAAACTTGTTCAGAGCAGACTGGAGATCTGTTACACCTCCAGGAAGTATAACAGTATCATCTGCATACAGCTGTACGCACAAACGTACAAACATATGCAGTTTATTTTCTATTGATGACTTCAAATTGGTGAGTCCGTCAACACCATTTTCTATGAAGAATTCCCCGTGATCTTTCAAATACGGAGCGAAAAAAAGGAAAGGTGACAAGTGTTCTCCCTGCCTCACACCCTGTTCACGTGGAAAAACATCGGAGTATTCAGCCCCCACCGAAGCCTTGGTTCAATCCCATTGAGATATGCTCCTAATGCAGCGAAAACATTTACTTTGAATTCCATCGTTCATTAATTTTTACCAAAGATTGGATAGACTAAATCAAAGGCTTGTTTAAAACCAATAAAGGGGCAGTACAATTTTCTATGGGTCTTTTTAAAGAGGTGGGATAACATGCACATTGAAAACGTGTGATGGATTGTAGACAAACCTTTTCTGAAGCCTGTTTGGCATTTCGACATTAAAAAACCCTCACCCTCACTCTTCGACAACCCGTGTCAGTTTATTATTAATTATTTTTGTATAGACTTTTCCAAAGCAGCTGACGATTTTTATTGATCTATAATTTTCTGGACATTTAGGATCTCCTGTATTTTCAAATATGGGATTGATGATGCCGATAGACCAGGTAACGGGTATGATTCCACTGTCAAAGATTTAATGAAAGAGAATCTTTTAAATAAGAAGCATGACATATAAAGTACTCTTAATGTGCTCGTTCGTAATACTAACAATTCCATGTGCTTTATTGATCGTTTTTCAGAGATTTTATTGCGTCTCTGATTTCTTCTTCTCTAATTTCCATATTCAGATAATTGTATTGTATGATCTATATTTAGATCATAATTTTCAACCTTGTCCTCTGTGTGAGATGATTGGTTTATATTTTTAAAAAGTGGTACAGATCTTCTAATGCGACTTGGGTGATAAGTGTAGCTTGATTGGATGGCTGATTAAGAAGTTTCCAGTACACCTTGGGATTCTCTGAACGAAGGCTTTTAAGTCAATTCGACATTTGTTTTTGGTATGCTTTACTATTTTTGCTATAATTATTTATACGATTTACTTTTCAAACTCATTTTTTCTTTATATGTTACTAATCACATTTTATTTTAACCCTACCTTTCCAAATGGAAGATTTTTCTTGCCTTTCTACATTTTGAGTTAAACCAAGGTTTATCAGCTCGTTTTAGTTTCCAAGTGAAATTATTCGATTCTGAAGACAAAAAAATGTTTACCAGTTCTTTCCACCGCGTAATATACATCCTCGGTATCGGTTAGCGACATGAGAAAATGTATGAGGTCATCCACTCTGAAAAGCGATCGCTTCCTTGACCAAAGTTTTGTAGGTTCCTGGGTGTTTTGTGACACATTCTCTTTTTTACTCAAATTATCAGATCTGATAGTGATGATTGATGATTTTTATTTCTTTTGGTGTTCAAAAATGCGAAGCATTGTTCATATATACGGATTTATTTATTGATTTATTTATTTATTTATTTATTTATTTATTTATTTATTTATTGGTGCTTAAGGTCACATATTTCTGCACAATGGCTAATCATGACCTCGACAGTTTTACGGGTGGAGGAAGCCGGAGTACCCGGAGAGAACCACCGAGCAACGGCGAGCAACTTTCAGCTCCCCAACATACTAACTCCACACAAGCAGGGTTTGCATTGGTTGAAGACAGGTGCACCAACGACGTGCAATACGTCTTAGTACACAGCGTCACCGTGCCCCCACGTGGGCAATGGTGATGAAGTGTCTTGCCCAATATATACGGATGGGCAGCAACAAAGTGACAAATTATTTTGTTTAGATTCCTTCACAACATCGAAAATAACTTCTAACCCATTTTCAAGCTAACTATCCATTACTTATCTAACAGCTAAATTCCAGATAGTTGTTCGGCTTTTCTCATTCTTTGAAGAGGAATCATGATCATGTTTTAAAGTTTAGTGGCAAAGAGTATAAAGAGTATGTTGTACAAAGAAAAACCAAGCCGCAAGAAGAAGTTATTCAAAACCCGCTAGCAATAGCTTATATCATATTTGTCTTTTAACCCCTATTCTGTGAAAGAGAATACATTAGACCCAGGGTATTCGCCTAGATAATGACCGAGGGTTTTGTCCTCAGCCATTGTCTGGCCGAATACCCTGGGTCTAGTGAATTATCTGAATTGAAGGTCCCATTATAAATTTTTGTTTTATTTCTAAAAACTGAAATAATTATATCACTTGAGGGAGAATGAACGTTGTAAATGTGAACGGTTTTTGATCGCGGCGTTATTATTCGGGATAACTCGTCGAAGGCTGCAACACTCTGTGCACAGATGTTTCAGAAGAAAATAGTGGTGAAAACGCGATCAGACCAGATACAATGTTGTATCAGAACACAACGCGTGTATTATTTAAAAGAATGTCCGGAAATTATTTTAAGAATGCCTATAAACCGCTATAGGTTGAGCGAATGTGATCGCTATGCGAATTTGCGCCATTATTACAGAAATTCGAACACCAGGTCAGTTTACATTCATATACGATATTTGAGGAAGCCCTTTCCCCTGTGTTTGGGGTGTACATTTTTAAAGTATTCGGCTATCGCCAAAAAGGAATGAAAAAAAATATCTTTACGTTATTTGCGTTTCTGAACGGGGTAATCAAAATTGTTCTGATTTTTTGAAGTACAAATGTCTTCACTTCGAAAGCCAGAAGGTAAATGTATTTTCTCGACTGTCATTAAATGTTTAATGCAAAATGAAATTGTTTCTTTGGCTGTCATTGATAGTCATTCTTGAATCGATTAGAAACTTAAACAGAGGGGAAGGGGGGGGGGGGGTCTTGCATTAAAAGAAGTTGTTAGTCAGTCTATGGAGGTGATGATTTGAAGCAAATGCGAAATATATTATTCAACAGGTAAGTTCTACCTGCTGTTCTCGGTAGAGCGAAATTATCGAGATAATGTTCATTACTTTAAAAAGTAATAGTCTTTACATTTGTTCACTCTAAAATAAGAGCACACTGCAATTGTGTTTAAATTACATGTTGATGTATTTTACTAAAAGTTTTTTAAAAAAGATATGGATATTAGTGAAGCAATAACGTTTCGTGCCGGACCTGGAGATAGTAACGTCGATACCAGTTAAAAAGGAAGTCTGGAAACAAACCAGTCTTTTGCATGTCATAATAAGTACCTCCTCGGCAGGTAGCACAATTTGTCAAACACATTATTTCAGATGACGCTTACTCCACCGATCGCGTGCTTCTGCTCCAACGACAGCAGCAAACTATTTTCCGTGAATTATATTTTAATTACGTCACCACGTTGATAGTTGTTTTCGCGTGAGGGTAATTTAGTGAGATTTTAATATCAAGTAGAAACTTTAACGACTTTCCAAACCATCTTTTGAACCATGTATTTTAAAATTGCATAAAAGTAAAAAAGTACGATTTTATTGAAGCTTGCGAAGATTTTGTAAATCAAAGTAATGTTATATGTATTTACCGTTTATTATGCACCCCCCCCCCCCACCTCACCCGACCTCCTTATGAGATTAGATGACTATACAGTCGAGGTCAGTACGTCACGTTCGTCCGTACAAACATTTAGTATTATAAATCTGGCATCGGCCGTCGGGTTTTGATGTCCTTTGATATCATGATAAACAAGCGTGGGGGAAGTATATCCACAAATAGCGTCGGAATTTTCCGTTTTGCCCAGCCAAAGACTCTTCAGAACAGAAAATTCTTGACTTGTTTCATAAATATCATCTTTAAGAACATACTCATTTCTAGTATTGAATTGGTTAACCGGATATCCGGTTTGAAACCGGTTACCTACCTAACCGATTTGAAAAAAAACATTTACCGGTTATCCGAAATATCGATAGTGATCGTCATTCCACGGTTAAAACGTAGTAAATCTGCCGCTTCTCCTTTGGGATAGATTACACCTCGAAGCAGCGCTGTATATACTGAGAAATAATCGACTTTGGCGTTCAAGACTTCGTTAATGTTCGACAATTTCCGTGAGTACTGAGTAACCACAGAAACTATTCCGTAGTATGTTTACAAACGAACGTTGTCGAGTACTCGACAACGTTCGTTTGTATACATACTACGGAATAGTTTCTGAGAATACTGCTTTCCAATTCCTACAGTTTTGATCCCAGATTTGGTGAAATAATGACTACAGATAATCTATATTATCCGGTTGTAGCTCTCGGTCAGTCGGTTGTGAAAATGAGCCAACCGTTTCAGCCCAACTCATTTCATATTCTCTATTTATCTGTTCGGTTTTACAATGAATTATAGTTACAGTAGAAAAATAGAAATGTTTCGAACTTGGAGCATTGCTAAGACATCACTCAGGTAGCAACTGGACATAGCGTGATAATATAAAGACTTGATCGAAACTGAATTAATAGTTTGCTTTTTGGATCACCGAAGAAACAAATGACAAGATCATGATATAATTACTTCTGTAGAATCTAAATTATGTATCTCCAACTACAGTTTGCCCATTGCTAAGAAATCGTGCAGGCCGCTGGTCTCCACCAATGAGCTTCGAATTAGTAGCATGTTTTAATGGATTGCAGCTCGGCGCACCAACTTTCATCGACGCCGGGTCACTAAAATGACATTTGATAAGAAGGCATGTCTGTTGTTCCGGATAGGACGCGATATTACCAGCGAGTAATTATTCTGGCTTTTCGGTGAGATGTTGATCTGTTAGAAGAGCCGCACGCTAAATACTACTTCTATGAGAACAGTTTTAACCTTTTGAATCCGGATGGTATATTCCATGACAGTTTAGAGCCACGAGCTGTTTGTTCTATATTCGTTACCTGGGCAAGACCAATCAGTATTTTCAACAAGCAGCTTTTCTGCTGCATGTTGAAAATCTTGATCGGTCTTCCACACAAATTCACTGAGCAACTATCTACTTTATAAATTTAGATCCTGACACTATCCTGGACCGGTAAAGCGGCCCTTAGTGTTCAAAGGGTTAAGAGAGTTGATGTATTTTCTTGATTTGAAACGATCTTGAATTCAGGCTGGGCCACACTACCGACAGATAAAAATAAAATGGTAACTTGTTTGAAAACTAGTTCGAAAACGTGTTCAGTTTTAATAGATAACCCTCTACGATAAATCAGAGAATTTACGTGATAAATACAACGTAACAATTTTCAAGCAAAATTGAACTAGTTTGGGAAAGAAATCTCGTTTTGTGTGGATTGAAAATGAATGACGTTTGACTGCTTGAACAATAACCTTCCGTCCAACCTAACTAATTTCTGTCGGAATTGATGTGGCTTGTTTCCGTATTAAGTGAGAATATTTCTTTACCCGACAAAGAGAGATTTTTTAGAAAGTGGATGTGGGGAAGACCCAATCATTTTATTCTTAATGACAAATTGAAAAGTATCTTCAACGTTTTATGTGTATTTTCCAATACTATAGGGCTTAACAATTTTGCTAACTCCTACAAATGTTCCGTCAAATGTTTAGTGTGGACCATCCGTTCACACTCCAGTGACTCCACTCGCTGTATTTACGCCTTTGCTGTAGAGTAAAAAGTGAGAAGTGAATTTTTCAAATACATTACTCCTTTGGATTTCATTAGAACGGTCTAACTGATAATACAGGGGAAGTAATACGTACTATGTTTTCAAAAGCGCACAACGAATTTCGAGTGGATCGCGACTCAGTCGCGATCCGCTCGAAATTCTCTGTCCGTTTTTCTCCCCACAGCACTGTAGAATCTCACATGTAAAAATATGAAAATAGAACACAGAATCTAAGATGCGATTCCTTTTGTTCATTTCTTTTATTTGGTCTTGATTTCACAATACTTTATGCACGAAATCTCGACCTACTTGTGCTTCACAATTAGATTGCGATCCATTCGAGAAACAGACCACTTTCACGATCACGATAGTGTACTAACATTTCACTTTTCTTATTCTTTCAAGGGTTGCTATACAATTTGTTTTATGATACAACAGTATCGAATGAATTTCACTTCTCGTCATATTATTCTGACAACGAGCGATCAAAATCACATTATCTTTTATTTTGTTGATGCACACACTGGTTTGGGCAGGATTATCTCATATAGGTGTTAGTTTGACAATCGTCACTGGCATGTGGGCTGACGGCCTGCCAAGTTTGCGTACAATTTCACATATTAAATTGTCAGTTCCTACGACTGTGTAACATATGTGATGGGCATCCGTGAAGAAATGCTAAACTGTTAATAGACAAACAGTGAAAAGATGTTGATATAATGCCTCCTGAAACAAGACACATCATTCACGCAAATCTATTTTCGAAGCACACTCTAACTTAAACTACACAACTGAAATGCACTCGCATTACGGTGTCATTTCTCAGAGGTACATCGATTTAAGCTAGGGAAACCGCTGTGCTCAACTGTGTTGAAATTTAAACTGGTTGTCAATACTATAAACGGATCATATACGCTTCTTTTAGGAATGACCATCAATTGTAGCCGACGTGGTTCAGAAATGATGCTTCTCATTATCCCGAACTATATCCGTGACAAGGTCGGTGTCCGAATGATTCAGAAGTAAGTATCGGTTTTTCCTTTACAGCTTCATGGGTGGGCGATCCAATTCTTTCCTTTAACAGGGACGTACTCCAAGATCGTGTACCAGAAACACGTGCTGACCTGACTTCCTCCACCAAAGTTACCCACAATGAAACAGTGCGTATGTAAAACAAAATGGTGAAAAACTTGGGTCGTAAAAATGCTTGAGCTATATTTGATTGCACGAATGTGCTTTCAGCTTTCAAGTTGCTTGACTGCAATGTAATGATACCCGTAGGCCTAAGGCCCATGGAGACATATAAACAACAGTGACACAATTAAAGGATGCACGCACAACATGAAAAAGTGGGTACCAAATATAAATAGTTCCAGCAGCTTGCGCATATCTGGATATGTTCCTAGTAATTACGTTTTGGGCCGACTTTGCCCCCCCCCCCCCCCCGCCCCAGTCAAAAGTATGTCCATGCCTCTTCTTACGTACATACCTGTTCAAACTTGGATCATTTCCCTATAACAAAGCACTGCGTTCTGACTTTCATGGAGAAGAGACATAAAAATATTCCTCTTGTCGGGTTCCAAGTGTTCTTCCCAGTACTGTTCTCGCCTGTGGATGGAATCTGGTAGGATAAGATAGGATAGGGAGAGGAAATAATTTTGTAATAGATTTATAAGGGGAGGGATATCGCTGATGTTAACTCTTTGAATGCGAACGGCCGCTTTAACGTCCAGGAACATGATACGTCATAACGTTATTATATAGGATGGATGGTCAGTAAATATGTGGGGTAGACCAATCAGTATTTTCAACGTGCCGCCCGGCGGCCTCACGTTGAAAATATTGATTGGTCTACACCAAATAATGAATATGGACTCTCTGCATTCCTGCCATTGAACTGGCATGCAAGATACAACTAGAGTTCAAAAGGTTAATGAATTTGCTGACATGGGTTTGAATTGTTTATCAGTCTTTTCACTCACCACATCGAACAGCATTCTTTCATTTCCAGCACACTTATAAACTTCTCATTTGAAGACCTTAAGTCCATGGTCCTTGAGCTACATGAATGGATGGATTATTCTATCCAACAACACAATTCTATCCTTGGAGGACATTAGGTCGCTTCAAGATAAATGAAAGTCAAGTGTATCAAGTAGATTCAGTCTATATTGCCAATAGCAAAGTGGTCGAACCTACTCTGTTTGATAAACATATTCTGGTCTACAAATGGAGACATCTCAGATAAGAACAAACTTATTCTATTTTATAAATATTTCAATACATGGAGGATCTTCAACGAGTTCTAAGATACTACTGGAATTTTCTAAACTGCTACAGCAGAGCTGGTTTGAAACGAGCCCCTGTGATATTTACGAAAAGATTACCATGGGCTTTGATAGCAAATTGTGATGTACCCAGGTATGTCAGGCAGAAATGGATTGGTACGAGGTCGGGGATAGGATCTCATGGGAATACCGAGAGACGGTCTTTGTAATTATGCTTTACGGCGCTATTATTTAATAGAGAGGGTTTATTCTCCAGAATTGCTCATTTTCAATCTCGGTTGATATGACTTCAAACTAGGGTGATATAACAGTGATCTCGGACGATATGAACCTAGATTAAGTTATCCCCTTTGATGCGTTACTGCGCAATCAATCAGCAAAATTGGTGTTACCGTACAAAAGGAATTAATGATGGAAATAAGTTCGGATTAGGTGGATGAGAAAAAGGACGAGAGCTGTACGCAAAAGCAAACTAAGATTCAAAGTCGTAAGCGGAGATTTGTCGAAGTAAGAAATATAGAATATACCAATAGTACCTTGGTATACCAAATGTTCACCACGAGTGGTAAAGTGGTGTTAATCGCGAGACTTTGGCGCTGGTGAACATTTGCTACACCATGAGCACCAGTGCGCGGAAATAAAAAAAGAAACATCGCATATCACGGGGCCTTTTTCATCTTAATAACATACTTTTTCGAGTTATGGATGATTTATTAACATGTGACAACGCATGTTTGTTAATGGTTGGTTGTCCTCTGAGGTAAACTTATTTAAAAACGTAATAAATAATTGCTGCTTTCATTTCAATCTTCGCGAGGCGACGAGCGATAAATTCAGACAAGTTTGTATTCTGTCGAGGTCACCAAAGATCAGCTTGTATGTAGTTCCACTGTAGGTGTAAATTTTAACTATTGAAATCCCATTGCTGGCGTGTTCACCACGGTTGGGATGTAAAGCTAAATGTTATGTCATAGGTTTTTTTATATGCAGTAGAACACGTTATCATCGTATAAATAGATAGTTCAACTATCCGAACGTCTTGGCTTCCCCAGTGGGAAGCCGAGACTTTCGGATAGCTGAACTAGGAGAAGAGGAAACTTTCGGACTCTATGAAAATCCTGAGAAACAATATAACATTCTGACAAAACTGTAACAGATCTGAGAACTTTTTGTAATTATTTGTTTGGGTTTCATGAATAAACAGCTTATTACTTGGTTAGTTTAATATCGGCCATGATATCAGCGATGGGTAACTTCACATCAGCCTTCGACAGTCAGTGTCAGGGTGATATGAAGTTACCTCGGACTGATATCAGACTGATATGAAACTAATAGAGCTGAAACGGTTTATCGATTAATCGATTAATCAATGATCAACATATTGATAGATCCAAAAAGTTATTGATCGATTAACCGTTAGTTTTGAACTACTGTATTATATGGATTAATAAAGGAACAAACTTGCATCAAAACAGGTAAACATTGTCACACTGACTCACATCAATTATATGAGACAGAATAAAGCATGCGAGTTACTTGCTAACATACTTGTTTACTTGCTTGATCATCATACTGTATCAGTAGCTGGAAATGGTCATTCTTAACCCTTTACCCATTGCGGGTAGCAGACGATACTTGCAAAATAAATTCATGAATTGTTAAAAATTTTCAATTTTGTCTCAAAAACATAGCTTATGATCCCTCATTGGAACGAGCTCAACGAGCTCGTTCTAATGAGGGGTCATAACTATGTTTTAAGACAAAATTTGAAAACATAAGTTTGAATGGAGATTTTTATATATAGGCCTAGTCGGTTTTGTTTGTTACGTTGGGTAAAGGGTTCATGCTGTAAATCATCAACGGTGTTGCAGTTATTTAGATATCTATTTGGACAAGTGATTATCGGGTAACCACGTGATTAATCGATCAAGAAATACCGTTTCAGCTCCAGAAACTAACGAAGTTATAACCGCTAATTATTGATCTCTGCTTCTAAATAAAATGCCGTTTTTTTCTATTTACCCCAAACATTATACCAACAGAGCAGTGCCCATATAAAATTCTATTCTTTTAAAACGTTGAAGCACAGTTTCCATTGACGAATCTCCGGTTTCCATATCAGATCAAATTTTGCTTGTGTTCGAAGTGTTGTTTCTACCTTTTCGATTCAGCTGGGTGATTTTCTATGTAAGTGTTTTCACACTCGCAAACTTATCCCATGCAGATGTGAAGCAGCCCAACAACAATCCAGGAATAATAAGTAAGGGCAACGACAAAATACAGATTTGAAGAATATTAGCTTAGAACTCACTGAGTTCTGTGGATATGGTTTGTATCGAGCATCCGGTGTGTTTGCGCCAATCAGTGAACGACTTTCGTAAATTCTAAACGTAATTGGGAGCAAGAGGGATATTTTATTCACCACATAATATTTACAGTGTCTTATCGTGCCACTAATGAACCAGAAGTAAACAGGAAGTTCCATCTGACCTCTGTAAAGTTACTCTTCGGTGCACGGTTTCAGCGAGGTGCTTGCGCTATAAAAAAAAGTACTCAGCTGAGTGGTATAAATTGATTATTTGGCAAAGAAATTTCAATTCATTATGCGCATAAATATACAAAGCAATAATATTAGACTTCTGAGTCTACTTTGACAAGCAAGCCATTGACATGTATTAAATAAAAATGTCATCGCTTGGGTTTATTTTCCTTTTGTTTCTCTTTTGAAGGAATATTCGAAATTTTTGACCATATTTCTGATAAACAGATAGCCCTGCTACGCGATGTCAGAAACTCGAGAGAATGGAAATCGGTTATCAAACAGATATAGTTTATTCTTTTGTTCTACATGAACAAACGCATGCCATCCGTGAGACGTTACACCACAAGAATCGTAGAATTAACAATGCAATTGTGTCATACCATGAGTAGGTCTTTGCAATGATAGTAAACTTACATTGAAAAGTTTTATTGTATATTACACGCAATAGCAGCGCCGCAGTCTGATTTTCCGCTATTCATATAAATACGTATAAAATGTTTTCACCAATTTAGTATGGTTGATTTTTAACTTCACTAAACGAGCCATTTCCCGCGAGGCCTTCAGCCTTATCTACTTGAACAGATACGGGGTGACGGTTTTATATATCGTCGCCTCAGTGCTAGAATGTCCTATGTCCCTATATGGGACATAGGACATTCTAGAACTCAGGCGATGCTATGGACATATCTCTTTTTCACCGCAATTTCATCATCAGAAAACTGTTAAAATCTCTCTGCGTTGATGTCAAATACATTTTGTTGTCTCTGCAACACTTCCGCGGTCAGAGCGAGACGATATCCGACAAAGTAATTTCCAGGAACTGAAAATAAATCCGTATTACGTAAGCAAGTCTCTCCCAAACGACCACGCCTGCCCGATTCAGAAAACTTCTCACTGGTTTGCTGGAAATATCGTAAGAAGGCTCCCTATCACGTCGCTACCGACCAATCAGATTTAAGAATACAAGCTAGTCAATTTTCAGTACAGTCGCCGTGGACTGGTCACTTTCCACATGTGAACAATGTTTCCACTGACTCAGTAATATTAGATTCCAAACACTAATTATAGGGATAATTATCAATTCGGTGCTTCATTAATTGAAATTTGGCTGCTGATGAATTTTATTACCTGGTAAACACATGCGTGGACATCACTGCCCACGTGTGCATTACGACCAATCCACGGCGACGGTACTGTACAAAACTTATTCCCACTTTTTTTTCAGTTCCCTGAAATGGGAAAGGTGTAAAGTAGTGACATAATGCGATCAGATGTTTGGACTTCGGTGTCCCTGTTTGCAGTAGAATTCGTGGGTTGTCAGAGTAACAGCTTTTAAGGAATTGTGCGCTTGTTGATCGACTTTCCAGTGTGAGAGGAAATTTGTGTTAAAACCATGACACACAAGACTCGGATGGGACGTTCGGAGCTTTGCAGTAGAGTAATAAATAATTAGGGACCTGAGATTCTCAAATTTCGGGTCCAAACGAATCCCTAATCGTATCAAGCAGAGTATTTTGAATCAAATCGAATCTCTAATCGAATCCCACGGATCCTCAAGTTGTAAATATTGCACCGTTTTTACACAACCGTAACTTTTGCCAGTATCCATTGACGTATTCCGGACCGGGGAGAAGGTGGGTGGCGGAGTAGTAACCTCGAGGCCCTGAACGTTGGGGTCCGGGCCCAGCAATCCACAATTATGCGTCAGGCCTGAGCCTTCCAAAGTTCTGACTCCTGTGCCAAGAGAGCCCTTATCCCCGAGCGAAAACCAGCAAGATAATCTGCCCGTCTTATTGGAATACTAGTTGCCGCTCATGCAAAGAAGGAATGGAAGTGCCCGTGTGGATGCTTAATCTGTTAATAGACTGTTATCTATATGCATATGCACCTGACTCGGTATTACTTTGTTTCCCAAACATTTCTACCATAGCAGTCGCCCTGCCTCAATCTATACAACTGGGAAACTGAGATCAAAACGGAAATGAGGTTTGAAACATGCTGCTAAAAAAGTCATTTTGACAGAACAAAAAAAGTGATTTTTCATCCCAAGTCGCTAGAAATCTCCATTTAATTACTGATTTCAAAATCAGTTATACTGATGCAGATTCTGAAGGCATCTGTCGCGTGTGCCTTCGACACTGGCGACAGATGCTTTCGGCATCTGCATCAGTGTCCCGACTTTCGAAAGTGGGCCTGTCACAGTATTAACCCTCTTCACGGTCCTGAACGTATTTAATGGAACTGTCAATCGCCTGTTTAGATCCGCCAACTAAAAAAAACGGAATATCCCAGAACCAGGGAAGGCAGTGGCTGAGTAGGTAGAGATGCCAGCTGCAAACCGAGAGGCCCTCGATTTGAATCCCATTTGCCGCAACCGCATTGTGTCCTTGGGCAAGGCACTTAATACCGATTGTCCGCGTGGGTGCACTGCGGTGCTGTGCACTGAGGCGTAATCACAGTGAAAATAGTATCAATGAACACGGTTTGAACTCGGTAAAATGTTATGAAAGTGAGAGATGTTTACAATATCGTGATGGTGAATAGTTGTTGTTATTGTTATTTGTGGTATTAAATTAATATCCATTAGGCTCCTCAAAATAGATCTTCTGTTTCTCTGGCCATTTTTGTAAAACTGCATGCGGGCGGTCTTTTTTATTTTTGTAATTATTTCTTTGCCACCAAAAGTTCATGCCCTTGGTTTGATTTATATTTCTTGCCCCATAGTCTACATAGCTTGAGTGGTGGTGTATTTCGTCCTCTGAGTGCAACAAGATTTTGTAATGCTTAAGCATTGCAAAGCATTGTTTCATTCCAGGGGCAAATATATCAATGTTATTAACTTGGGTGAAATAAAAAAAATAAACCATTTAATTTTTATTTTTAAGTTTGCATGGGTTATAAAAAGACAGCGAGAGACAGCCAAAATGACCATTCAGCTAGGGCCTGGGAAACTGATTTTTTAACTTTTTTTTAGGCATTAACGTTTCTGTGAAGCTTTCATCGGGGGACTATTTCGTTTAGCAGACGACTACTTTCGTCGCGGCTCATTGGCCATAAGTAGAATGTAATGTGGTTTTGAGGTATAGGGTGCAGGATCTCATGCAGGATCTCATGTGTGACCCAGTGGCGCCATGTTGTGTTGTCATGGTAATCCGCGTGAGCGGCCATGTTGTGACGTCATTACCACCATAGTGAAAGGTGGTGTTAGTGCGCATGCACAGCGCCTGATGTCAGGGTGATACGTGTTTCCGTCGGCTATTTTGTATACTAGAGGCCGCATATTGGTTTCTACGGTATACCCGGTCATAGGTATCCTCAAATACCCGTATGTGCTTATGTGCTAGTGCACAGTGTGTCACATTGTGCATTTTCACATAAGCACGTATCGGCACATCCAGCATGTGCCTATGTGCTACCTGTAATGTGTACACATCACATAAACACATCTAAGAGAACTCAGAATACTTAGTTTAAAGCAGATAGAACTCATAACATAGGTAGACTATGCCCAGTAATGATGAGAATAAGCTATAGTAAGACCAGGATAGACGAAAAAACAAGGATTCTGGAAGATTCCGAACGAAAAAACTACTCCTGTATAAAGGAACGAGCCTGTTATTAGAAAAAGTAAAAAATGGGGCTCCGCCATGCCCGTTTCGGTAGTTTTGGGCGTTTTTTAGTTTAAAAAATATTTATTCAATAATTGACATGTGTATACATATCACAATAACAGAAGAGTAACAAAAAATCTGAACAGCACTAGATGCAATAGTATACACAAAACAAGGAAAGCAGATTACTGTGTAGAGGAGGGATTCGACAGAAAACTGAAGCTTATGTAAGTCGTCTCCCCGGTAGTTTTGGGCGTTTTTTTATTGATTCGGAGGGATTGTCGGATTGTTTGTGGTAATTCTGTGATGTAAAACTACTCTTATACAAAGGAATGCGCCCGATAGCACAACGTGCTACTATTATAAGTATGATTCTTGAAGAATCCATATCAAATAAAGTCGTTTTTGGTGATTTGGGGGGGGGGGGGGGAGGATTGTCGGGTTGTTTGTGGTAATTCTACGAATCGGGAAACTAATCTTGTACAAAGGAACATATCATCCAAACATACCCCACGGTCCTATTATAAGCCTTTGGGTAACATAGCTACCACGTGCTACCATAGAAACCAAGATGGCGGTCTCCAATATACAAAATAGCCGACGGAAACATGTATCACCCTAACAACACGCGCTGTTCGTGTACACTGACACCACGTTTGACTATGGTAATGATGTCGCAACATGGCTGCTCGAGAGCGGGTTACCACGACAACACAACATGGCGCCTCCGGGTCACGTGACATGACGTCACACATGAAATCCTGCAACTACACATCAAAACCACATCACACACTATTGCCACACACTGGTGGCTTTTAAACTGAAATGTTTATAACTTTCGAAGCAATTGCTTTACATTCATTTAGGATTAAGACGTGAAGATCGTTTTAGAATGTGCAGTGCTTATTATAAAAGAATATCTATGAGTTTTTGAGTTGTTTCTATAATTATGTCACGAGTGACCAGCTAGTGAAATATAAATTTTAAAATTTTTTATTTCATTTGCTAGTCAGTCATAAAATAATTACGGTATCCATTCAAAGAACCAAAAAGATCCTCTATATTTTCTTCCCAGTTTGCAACTATGACAGCGTGTAATGCTACTGATGTGAACCTTGATGTAGAAAAATCACAAATATTGGCTACACAGAAACTATTACGCAAATTGAAACATAAAAGCATTGGCTTCATTTGTGGCACAACGAATAGTTGTGGCAAAATTATATTCACTGATGAGTTTCACTTCGGACGTTGGACTTACTTCAGTTAATTTTATTGTCTTTGTCCTGCGTTGTTACAATCAGAAGCATCTCACAATGACGAAACTATAAATGGAGAAGAATAGTTCTGTGTCTGTTCACGTAGTTCTGGAGTTTACCTACCCTCAGACATCCGTATCCCATGAGGCCATTTATCTATTGACTAGCGCACACTCTCAAATCTGATTGGTTCATAGCAACGTGAGGGGGAATCTGTCCACACTGAAAAGTCGATAATCACGTGTACAATCCCTTAAAAGTTGTAACTGTGACTACTCACGAATTCTACTGCAAAACAGGACACCGAAGTCCAGCCATGTCGTCGCATTATGTCACTACCTCACACCTTTCCTATTTCAGACAACTGAAAAAGTGGGAATAAGTTTAATATATATTGCATTCTTAAATCTGATTGGTCGATAGCAATATAATACTGAGCCGTCTCACGATATTTCCACCAAACCACTAAGAAATTTTCCGAATCACCAAAACGTGGTGGTTCAGGAATGACCTACCCACGTGATAGGAATTCATTTTCAGTTCCCGCAAATTAATTACCCGGTTATGGCATCGCTCGGAACGCGAAAGTGTTGCACAGACGACAAAATGTCTTCGATAACAACGACTGCGAAGACATTTGCACAGTTTTCTGATGATGAAATTGCAGTGAAAAAAGATATGACAACAGATAAAAAATATCAGCCCGTATCTTTTCTGGTAATACGGGATTTTACCTACTATCAGGCAGCTGTATATGGCTGACTAGGGGTAGGTAAAAATCTGTACTGTGTGAACAGACCTGGGGCCACTAATAGCATAACCTTACTACTTACTAAATTAGTGAATATTTTTTATTTTTATCTGTACGAATAGTGGGAAATCAGATGTCCGGTGCTGCTATTGTTTGTAAATTACAACTCAGAACTCGACTTTTCAATGAATGTTCATCACAATGCCAAGGGACGCTGGGAGGTTGAAAGAACAGGGGAGGATGCTAGCCAACTGGGGCGTGGGCATCCTGGGCAGAGCGTCACAACCTTCCAATTGGAATACAGGTATTATTAAGGCACATGGGTCACGATCATAAAGCTCAGTTCAACGAATTGGTTCTCTCCCTTCATTTCTGTTTATCTAGTTCATATAATGAATTCTAAGTATTACGAATAAAGTTGATACCTTGGGAGTCGCATTAACAAGCACTATTTTGAACCTTGCAAAAACGGCAATGGACAGAGTGTATTTTAATCACAGCATACCATATCATATTATCGTGGGAAAGGGCACTATTTTCCTCTCCCAGCTTCTTAGTCAAGGGATAGGGGGCGAACTAAGTAACGGCAAAGGTAACAACCGCCTAACAGATGTGGTATTAGGAACTAATGTCGTTAACCTGTCTGGCACCAATGACCTAACAACCCAAGAGAAGTCTCTTTTAGATCGCACCATGCAAGGATTGAAACAAGCTTGTCTGGCTGGGGACGAGTGTACATTTTATATAAATAAACATTTGAATAAAGATTTAACAGCCATTTTAAGGGCTTTCGCGTGTGTGTCTGTGAGAGGCTGTGTGTGTGTTTTTTGTTTTTTTGTTTTGTTTTTTTTTTTTGTTTTTTTTTTTGTTTTTTTTTGTTCTTTTTCCCTCCAATCACCCCGTCATCTGTTCCCCCTGAAGGCAGACCAGATGGCCAATACCCAGCAGCATCCACTCTCCCATATAGGCTGATGGATGACTCCCAGCTTTAAAAAACACATATTGGTGGATTTTTTCCTTTTTGTAGCCGTTAAGGATAATATGCTGGGGCTTCTCACAAACCAGCGACTGTTTGGGATTCTTTTTCTTTTTTCTAAAATAACAACCAAACTGCGGTCTCAGAATTACCATAAATTTGCCCATTCTCTTAGCAAACACGGAGCAGAACTCTTGTAATTATGCAAATTCCTACCCATTTTCCAGTTCGAGGTTCTCGGGAATCTCAACCTACTATCCTACTGCCAGTCGCACACTCAAACTTATTAAGATTATTGGCTATCGATCCCGACTCTCGTGGATTTATAAGCAAATAAAGCTACAAAGCAAATAAAGTTATTAGGGTCGCAAGGGATTTCAATCCCACATCGTCCCTGAGCGCCTTCGGCGCGCGGAAACTTTTCATTTCATTTCAAGTTGGAATCATTTTTCTCAAAGTCTCTTTGAAGAAGCTAAATCAAGCGAAACGCGTCGAGACAGACGGATTATGTTCTACCTTTGTCGAATACTACAACCAATCCAGGTATCTTCTTTATTAGGTAATATCTAGGGTTCATTTTCATTTATTTCATTTCTTCATTTTAATTTTATATTGTCAATTCATCTACCTATTCTTCAAATTGCTCAAAAAAGACAGAAGCATCAGGGAAAGGGAGTTGCCCAGTCAGGAAGGGGCCAGGAACAATCCTTCCAGGCCTATTCTAGGTTGGTTAAGGCCCGTTTTCATGTGATTCAGTGTTTGCACCACATTGGGCTCCTAGAGCAGCATTTGGCAAACCGAGATTTCCTCAAACAGTTGGAGAAGAAAGTAGATGAGTTAGGTGGCTTTCTAAAGCCTGCTCTTCCCACCCCTCACATTTTTTTTCTGTTTTTCAACAGATTAGTGTGGGATGGGCCAACCAAACGTTAAATGCTTTAATTGAGCATTACAAGAAAAATTTAAACCAGTTGAAGTCTAAGATAACTTTGGCTATGCAACCACCTCCTGGACTCGAAAAAATAGACTTCAACAGCGCTTCGGCGCGTGCCTTGATCTGGGCTCAAAACAACTTTAAAAATAAGTTGACAGATAAGACGATTACGGCCTATGGGTCTTATATATCGAAACTTCGCCCAGCGTCTGGAGTAAGGAACAATACGGGAGGGAGCAAGCAAACTCCGGCCCGTGTTGTCCCTCTACCCCAACGCGAAAAGCATAATAAGAAAAGATCAAGGCAAAGTACTTCTCCCTCTTCTTTTCCTTCTACTTCTCCTGCTTTCTCGCAGAGTAAACGCATCAATTTGCAAACATCTCTGGTCCATATAGTGACTGAAGATGCTCGCAAATTGAGTAACGCTGCCTCGCCTCATCTTGCTCCTTTACCCCCTACTCCTCCTCAGCCTTTCTTCTCCGGGTCTCCTAGTGCTCTCACTGGAAATCCTCCTGCTTCCTCTGTTTCTCCTTCTGTTTCCTCTCCTACTTCTCCTACTTCTGTGTCTTCTCCTCTTTCTCCTGTCTCTAGTGTGGTTCAACCAGATATATCGTACTCAGAGAAAGTCAAATCACCGAGCCGCAACTCGGGCCGTTCATGTGATTCTAAACTTTTTCCAGTTTCGGCATAAGAGCGGAGTTAATTTTGACAAAAGGAATTGGCGCCTCCCCGATGTTTGTAAAAACACCCTTGTGATTGGCAGTTCAAATTTAGGACGCATTGATCGAAATCCCCATCCGGACATCCAGGTGGAGTGTTACCTCGGCGCCAAATTCAATCATTTTCGCTTTATGTTTAAAGGGCACAGGGGCCAGTCCAATCCCCCAAAAATATTGTTAAAAATTGCCGTGAATTCTCGAAATGATAATTCTGATCTCGTAGTTAAGCAGTTGCGGAATATGCTTAGCGATATCAGGGTCAAGTTTAGATCAGCAAAAATTTATTTCGCTGAACTAAACTTTTCACAGAAACTCCCTCAGGCTGAGAGGAGAACCTTGAGCATCATCAATGAATCCATTCGAAAAGTGAAGGACGTTAACGTTATACCAAAAATTGATGACGTGAAGTTTGATGTTGCTCAGAATTTAATCCATTGGACCACGAGTACCACCAATATTATGTACGATCGCTGGTTAACAGATGTTGGATTAGGAACTAATGTGGTTATCAAGGTGATAGCTAAAAATGGCGATTTTTTGTGTATAAGTGTAAATATTTTCGATAATATTTCTGCCTGGGTTAAATGTAAAGCGTAAAGATAGGTATATGACGGACCCCGAAAACCGATTTGTCACTCGAACTCTGCTAATTAGTAATGAAATTTAATGTCCATTATGGCGCCCTTGTTGAACGCCACATGGACTATCTGATAACAGATCAATAGAAAGAGAGAGAGACAATACTCTCTTCTGTAATCGTTATCTGGGTAATTAAGGCAAGTTAAATTGTAATTGTAGGAAACCAGTGCATCACGCATGTTCTGGACACACACCCATATTACGCATCTATCCTGTCTTCGAAATGTCAAAGGAGTCGACCTCAAACAAAATTTACATTAATATCTCTATCCATATCGAATTACAAAGCACTCATTAAATCCGATTTAATATGTTTAAACTTTGCGTTCCGACTGTATAAAGCGTGAAGCAGAATTCTGAGGGACAGTTGGCCTGAGGGCACTCAGAGAAGGTCCGAGTTTAGCCTTGACCGTCGATGGTCATAGGCACCGAAATTGAAAGTCCGCGTATTGGCGTAACCCTGTGAGGGTTGTAAGGAACCGATAGTAGTTTGTGAGCGGTTGCGAACCGTAGTGGCATAGTAGCCAAAGAAGTAAAAGGTGTAACGTTGAGGTCTAGAGACCGTATTAAGAGCTTGAGTAAGCGCTTGCATAGCTCGCGAGATAAGGTAGTTTTAGGCGGTGCGAGAATTGGTGATGTCGAGAACACTTTGCAGAATATTATTATGTAAGCTTTGTTAAGTATATATCTGAAGGCGAAGAATAACTTAAACCTGTGAGAGCCAGGCAAGGCGCAAAGTAATCATGAACTGTGGTAGACGCCGATTGAATTGTGATTGAACTGTGAGGACGCTGACAGAGTCACACAAGCAGATTATTATATGAGTTAAGTCCGAATGACTGTGAAGTAACCCGCGAGGAGGAAGCAACAAGAAGTGAATAGACACTTTGTTTGTCACAAACCGTGAGAAAATGAAGATGATGTGAGGTTGATCCAGCGGACACAGCTAGCTGTGGGAGACGTCGAGGGCCCTAAAGAATAAACTTTTATCCGCGTAATTAGTGTATTCGTATGGATAATTTTGTGAATAATTTGTTTCATATTATATTTCTTCGTACATGTAAATAAATAATCTTTTCAGTGAATTATCGTTGATCACCCTTTGGCGTTGTAAGCCACAGGCACCTACAGGAATCCTAAAAGTCCTAAGCGGATAGGGCATTGATAAGGTGGCAAGGTTTACGTTCGAACTGGGGTTCAGACGACAGTCACTGGCTATCGGCTGAGCACTGATAAGAACATAAATTTTCCTCCATCATTTTGAACATCAATTTAATCACTGTAATCCTGTCTGGCACCAATGACCTAACAACCCAAGAGAAGTCTCTTTTAGATCGCGGTTTAACTTTTGTACCAGTACCTAAGCCTAAACCTGTTAATCAAACAAATATACTATCACATAACTGTAATTTTCTTAGGCAAATGAAATTAGCAGACCACTTTAGAAACTCCAGCGGTCGGAAACTTCCTTTTACATAATCATCTGGTTGGTCACCTCCAGATAGTGAAGTAGATCTCGAAATTATGGAGGCTAGCAAACGAATCCACCAAAAGGTGTTCAGCATGAACATACTCTCCGATAAAGACAATTTAACAGCTGGTGAACGGAGAGCCCTCCCGACAATTCGAAAAAATAACTTAGTAATTAAACCAGCCGGCAAGGGTGGGTCGGTGGTTGTTCTATCTCGGGATAATTATATGAAGGAAGGCATGAGACAACTCAGCAATACTAAACATTATAAGAAAATGGATTCACTTATTTAGTTTAGTTTAAACAATATTTTATTCAATAAGTGTTAATTGTTACATAATAGAGACATCAGTGTATTATCAACTCAAAAATAAATAAACAGTTAGACAATATAACACAATAAACAGTTACATGGTACAAGGTAAATGAGGGGTTTGACAAAAAGCTTGTAGCTTATGCTAGTCATCTCCCAATGAGATTCACTTATTTGGCCTAGTAATGTCGAAAAATTCAATAAGATCTTAAAATTTCTCCTCCACGAAGGTCAAATAACCAAAAACAATTGAAATATTTAACAGCTAATCTCACTGCTCAAACAAGACAATTTTACATCCTACCAAAGATCCACAAGGACCGTTCTTCATGGACGGATGACGTAACTCCACCCGGGAGGCCAATTGTATCAGATTGTAATTCGGAATCTTATGCGATCTCGGAACTAATTGATTATCATCTGAAACCTATAGCAAATAGACATCCTAGCTTTCTAAAAAATACACAGGATTTCCTGTCAAAAATTTCGAAATTGAAAATATCGAAAAATGCAGTTCTGGCTACTTTAGATATCAACAGTATGTATACGAACATTGATATTGATAAAGGTGTTAAATCGGTTAAAAATGCATTTGAAAAATATCCGAATGCAAAACACCCGGATGAACAAATTTTGGATCTTTTAGAGCTGAGCTTAAAAGGTAATGACTTTCAATTCAATGGAGAATAATTTTTACAAATAATGGGTTGTCCTATGGTCAAAAGATTCAGTCCTAATTTTGCAAGCATTTATGTAGCGGAATGGGAGAAAAATGCCTTAAGCAAATGTGCAAAGCATCCTCTCGTATATCTCAGATATTTAGATGACATTTTTATTATTTGGGAACATTCAAAAGAAGATTTGGATGAATTTTTAGAAATTTTGAACAATCATGATCCAAACATTAAATTAAAAGCTATAAATTAAAAGCTACTATCAGTGAAAGTTCTGTTGATTTTCTCGATATGACCGTGTATAAAGGCAAGCAATTTCAGGCGTTCGGCCATTTAGATTATAAAGCATATTTTAAACCAACTGATTCACATCAATTGTTGCACACAAAATCATTTCATCCTCAACATTCATTTAAAAGTATCATCAAATCACAGCTCATTCATTTCCACCGCAATTCAAGTGAAAAGGTAAATTTCAATGAGGCTTGTTCTACTCTATTTGGAGCCCTCAGATCGAGGGGGTACTCACTGCGCTTTTTGCGTAGCCTGAAATCTCAAACTCTGAAAAAGCTCGAAATTCCAGCCGAAACTACTGATTTCGAACCACTGAAAATTGAACACAATAGACCGTTGCAGAATGGTAGTGCGCGCGGTATTTAATTGCAAAAAGCCTCGTTGTAGATTGCATACTTTTATGCCAGATCAGAAAGAGGAATTTTCCTCCGAACAAACGAAAAATCATTACCAGATCCGTAACCCCCTCCACTGTGATTCACCAAATATTATTTACCTTATCACGTGTAAGCGCTGTCGGAAGCAGTATGTTGGCCAGAGTCAAAATCCTTTCCGAGAACGTGCTACAAGACACAAACAGGATATAAAACATAATGCTGATGCCTCAGTAGCACAACATTTTAACCTTCCTGACCAGTCTTTGGACGATTTCGAAATCCATCCTATTGAACAACCACCAATTAAAGACACATTAGAAGAAACGGATGAATTTAGAAAAAACCGTGAAGCTTTTTGGATCAATACGCTTCAAACCCTCTGGCCATTTGGTATGAACATATCAGAGGGAGAATGTGAAAGTAGGTCTATCATTCCTTTCACTTTAACATACAACAGAATGAATATCGAAATAGCAAAAAAATGTTAAAAGATGAATTCAATTTAACCAATGCTAAATTAAATGAACCTTTGAATCTTCGACCTGTCATAGCCTATAAGAAAAACAAAAGCTTGCGTAACATCCTTGTAAGAACTAAATTAGAGCCCATCAATGAATAACGTCAATTAATGACTTTCAATTCAATGGAGAATAATTTTTACAAATAATGGGTTGTCCTATGGGCAAAAGATTCAGTCCTAATTTTGCAAGCATTTATGTAGCGGAATGGGAGGAAAATGCCTTAAGCAAATGTGCAAAGCATCCTCTCGTATATCTCAGATATTTAGATGACATTTTTATTATTTGGGAACATTCAAAAGAAGATTTGGATGAATTTTTAGAAATTTTGAACAATCATGATCCAAACATTAAATTAAAAGCTATAAATTAAAAGCTACTATCAGTGAAAGTTCTGTTGATTTTCTCGATATGACCGTGTATAAAGGCAAGCAATTTCAGGCGTTCGGTCATTTAGATTATAAAGTATATTTTAAACCAACTGATTCACATCAATTGTTGCACACAAAATCATTTCATCCTCTACATACATTTAAAAGTATCATCAAATCACAGCTCATTCATTTCCACCGCAATTCAAGTGAAAAGGTAAATTTCAATGAGGCATGTTCTACTCTATTTGGAGCCCTCAGATCGAGGGGGTACTCACTGCGCTTTTTGCGTAGCCTGAAATCTCAAACTCTGAAAAAGCTCGAAATTCCAGCTGAAACTACTGATTTCGAACCACTGAAAATTGAACACAACAGACCGTTGCAGAATGGTAGTGGCGCGGTATTTAATTGCAAAAAGCCTCGTTGTAGATTGCATACTTTTATGCCAGATCAGAAAGAGGAATTTTCCTCCGAATAAACGAAAAATCATTACCAGATCCGTGACCCCCTCCACTGTGATTCACCAAATATTATTTACCTTATCACGTGTAAGCGCTGTCGGAAGCAGTATGTTAGTCAATGTCAAAATCCATTCCGAGAACGTGCTACAAGACACAAACAGGATATAAAACATAATGCTGATGCCTCAGTAGCACAACATTTTAACCTTCCTGGCCATTCTTTGGATGATTTCGAAATCCATCCTATTGAACAACCACCAATTAAAGCCACATTAGAAGAAACGGACGAATTTAGAAAAAACCGTGAAGCTTTTTGGATCAATACGCTTCAAACCCTCTGGCCATTTGGTATGAACATATCAGAGGGCGAATGCGAAAGGAGGTCCATCATTCCTTTCACTTTAACGTACAACAGAATGAATATCGAAATAGCAAAAAAAATGTTAAAAAATGAATTCAATTTAACCAATGCTAAATTAAATGAACCTTTGAATCTTCGACCTGTCATGGCCTATAAGAAAAACAAAAGCTTGCGTAACATCCTTGTAAGAACTAAATTAGAGCCCATCAGTGAATAACGTCAATTATTGCCAGTCAGTTTAACCAGTTCCTAAGCTCCTCACTTAGTTTAAATCAATTTTATGTATTTTTTGTCATGTTTGAAACCCATCAGGGTTCGGTAAATGAAAACAATTTTTCTGCGGCATATTAAAAGAAAAAACGTTTCAGTAGGAAATGTCTGTGCCAGTGCGACTTTTTAAACTCAAACACACAGACACACAATCTCTGACACGCCTGCAGCACACAGTCTCCGCATGTGTGCAAAATATGCAGCCCCAAGTTCGCGGAAACCACTCCATTGTACGCAAAAACAGTCACTGCTAACCTAGTCTCATTCGCTGCGGTAAACAGATATCTCGACACATTTAGTTTCATTTCCGATAAATCCGTTCTGGTTTATTTTCTGCTGAGTGTTTGGCTGGGCGTGAACAGATAGCGAATTTTATTGCATATTTGAAGATTTGTTGTGTGGCATTTTTCACACTACGTAGCTTTCCATAGAATAATATCTGATTTATATAGATCCACGTTGTGGGATACCTGATGTGCTCCTCTCGTCTGGAACTAATTCACAACTGGCTCAATATCTGAAGCTGCGGGGAGCGAAGGTCATAATTTCAATTGAAACTATCCACACAAAAAAAACAGTTTAAAAATAAACAAAAATTGTCATTTGCCTACTGAAACTGCAGAATCTTATATCATATTTCCACTGCAAAGTAAATTTAATTCAAAACATCATACAAACCTGCGTGAGGAACAAAAAATGGAAGTCATTCATTTGTTCTTTCTATCGTGATTTAACCCTTTGAACCCGAGCGGTCGTTTTTCCGCACCAGAAGCATGATACGTCATAATTTCATTAAGTAGGATGGCTGCGGTAGACCAATTAATATTTTCAACGTGCAGCCCCTTGGGGCTGCACGTTGAAAATTTTAATTGGTCTACCCCCAAATAATGAATACGGACTCTTCCAACTGACATGGAAGATAGCACCAAGGTCCAAAGGGTTAACTTATGAAGTTTCTTTTATTCCTCAAAACCTATTTGTTTTGGTTATTTCCGAATGATCCATATGTATGAGCGTTCATCAAATCAAAACGCGTACACTGTAGAAAGTCAGAGGTGGGCAGTGCCTTGCTACACTTAGAGCATAGGGATGGAGGACGCTTCGTTGGTCACCTAATGGGGCGAAAAATACACTATTCTCTTGTAAATATAGTTCTCCATACTCACCGTGCGAATTTGAAAGTTTTCAAGTCAAAGGGTTCTAAGTTCGAAGATGACAAGTGCTAGGTGGCGCCTTGATATGAGCAAGACCCTTCACCGCATCTGTTTTACATGGAGTGAAATGGTGCGTTATCACTCAGTCCGGGGGCGCGGTGCCGTCGTGGTAACCGGTTCTCGTCAGATCACCGAAGTTAAGCAACGTCGAGTGCGGTTAGTAGTTGAATGGGTGACCGTTTCAGCGACTGATTCGCGCTCCCGCGTTGTGTCCTTGGGCAAAGCACTTAACTCCGATTGCCTACATGGGGGGGGGGGGGGGGGGGGGGGGGGCACGATGACGCTGTGTACTAAGGCGTACTGCACGTCGATGGAGCGCATGTCTTCAACCAATCTAACCCTACCTGTGCCGCGGCGCGGAGTTCAGAATTACGATGTTGGACGGCTGACAGCTGCTCGTCGTTACTCGGTGGTTCTTTCCGGGTACTCCGGCTTCCTCCACCCGTAAAACTGTTACGGTCACGATTAGCTGTTGTGCATAAGTATATGACCAAAACATCAATAAATATAAATAAATATATCACTCAGTCCAAGCAATATCAGGTTTAACCTTCTATTCTACGATGTCAAATTACCAGAGTTCAATCAAAAAGTTTTCCCATAATGCACTTGGAAATTTAACCTTTTATATCTTAATTGACAGCTCTCATTGAGCTCTGTCAAATAAGATATAACTGGTTCATTTCTTAGATTTACCTGCGAAAAATGTCATCATAGAAATTTATTATTATGACCGTTGGGAATTAACCCTTTACCCAACGCAGACGATATTAAAATTTATTATTTTAAATATCATTTTTAAAATTTTTTCAAAAATTTTCAACCAAACCATATCATATGATCCCTCTTTGGAACGAGCTCGTTCCAAAGAGGGGTCACATGATATGGTTTTGTTGAAATTTTTCGAAAAATAATATTTTTTCAGCTGCTGAATTTGCATATTACGCGGGCGGATGCGGTCGATTCGTTGGGTAAAGGGTTAAAGTCAAACATTTACGCGTCGCTGATCATTTTTCCAGGTACACTCCCGACATCCTCCACTGCGAAATGTTTTCGGTTAGCTGAAAATTTAGTCGTTTAGTCGCACACATGCTATCCGCATACCATTAGTCCACGTTAACCCTTTACCAAACTAATCGGTAGCATGCGCACTCGTAAAATACAAATGCATCAATAGAAATGTTTACCTAAAATGTCAACAAAGCCTTATCATGTAAGCTCTTATTGGAACGAGCTCGTCGTGTTCCTTCCAATGAGGGGGTCATGTGGTATAGTTTTGCTAATTAATTTCTTTTTAAATAAAAAAAATAATATTTAAAATAATAAATTTTGATATCGTCCGTGTAAAGGCTTTACTTTTCTTTATTGCCATCTATTCAATCCAATTCACAAAATTTCAATATACAATTCTCTGATTTGAATACAACTCGAGTGAAATTATTCCAAGGTGAACTTAATTTAACAGTTGAACCTTTATTCCCACTCAGTGGAGTCCTACTGGACAGAGTATTGAATTGTGCTAACTGAGGACATCATTCACACCTCTGTGGTGATCAATTTTACTGTAGGTTTCTCATAATCGCCTTCGCAATACGATAAGCCAATCTCTTGTGTGGCATTGACATTTTCGATGCAGCATTATCGGATCATTTTACAATTAAATTCCTGAAGCTGTCACGTCCAGTCCCATGTTAAAAAACGCAATCCCACTGGAAACTTCAAAGCATTGAAAGGGGGGGGGGGGGTGAAAATTTTCTGGTGCATTTACTTTTGTAGCTCCTTTGTACTAATAAAGAGGTTGACCAAATTATTGATAAAGAAATTCCCAAACAATAATTCACAAATTTGCACCGCGTCATAGAAAAAAATATTCACGAGAAGTGAACACTCTCCGTGATACAAGGCTAAAATCGGGACAGCAATAGTCCAGCGAGGAAAAATAGAATTACAATGGAGGCTTCCTATTAACCACCCACAGAGAGTTTAATGCCAATCAATAGAATGCTGTGAACAAATTTATAACTACTGCAAAAAATTACTTCTGGGCCATTGTTTCTGATAACACGAACTGTGCTGAGCTGACAAATGTAAAAGATGAACTGTTACATCACATGGCAAACCCTGCTCCCACTGAGCATACCGCCAAACAAGAAGATGCTATCAGATTTTTAACTTTCTTCAGATATTTATTTGATATTAGATCGCTGGGGCAGAAGTGGGCCCCAAACGGAGCGGAGGCACTCCTTGGACTCTTGTCAACTGTACTGCACGTCGATGATAAGCATGTCTTCAACCAATCTAACCCTGCCTTCGCTGCAGTGCGGAGTTACGATGTTGGGGAGCTGGCAGCTGCTCGTCGTTGCTCGATGGTTCTCTCCGGGTACTCCGGCTTCCTCCAGTCGTATCACCGATACAATGTGACCCTGGCTGTTAAAGTGTCGTTAAACCTTAATAAATAAATAAATAAATAAATAAATAAATAAATAAATAAATAAATAAATAAATAAATAAATAACGGCTGAGAGCAACACGTGGATTCACGGCTTTAAACAATATTATTATTGTTGTTATTATTATTAGTTATATAAGAATTTAAATGAATTATCCATCCTTTATCGGGGTATGAATGTGAGTGAGATTGGTGTGTTGAGTACGCACTTCATATAACTCAACATACCCATCTCACCTTCATAGTCTTATAAAGCGACAGATCATTCATTTCAATTGTGATAATTTAAATTGGGGCGTTCGCTTGTGTTACACTGATATCACAGTAGTAAACATTTCCCATAGGCGACCATTATAACGTTCAGGCGATAAGTAATATGATCGCATTGCATTAATTTTGTCATTCAAATATCTTTGTCAAGTATAGCCCTTCAGACAACTTTTTTTCTGATCCGAAAACAGGGGTCATGCAACAAATAAAAGAGAAACATCTGACAGGAAGGGAAGTACCGGTCACGTGCACTTATTTTTCAAGGAATTCCCAACAAAAATACACCAATAGTCAATTGTATTTTTAGGTCCAAAGTCACCAAATCACCCTCTTTATTTATCTGGAATATTCAACAATAATGCATGAGTCAATAGAATGTTTATTGAAACAATATATTTTCCCAAGGCTGCTCAGTTTCGGAGATTGCATAATTTCTGAGTGCAACATTTCAAGGCGAGTAACTCTAATTCAAATATTTACAACAGTCAAACCAATGCTGTGTCCTCATTCGACCGAAGTCTTCGCTTTTCATATCATTGTATTGATATCAACTTTTGTATTATTCTTTTCAACATGGGCTAATACACTTAATAGTCAATACTCAACAGAAAAAAGTGTGAACAACCCACGCCAATACTAACTAACAACCCGCCTGGAACAGTTACAGTTTAATTGCGCCGGTAAATACGTCCACAAATTTTATTTGATAAATGGACAGGACAAAGCAAAAACTTGCATGCGACAGGAAAGTTATTCATCGAGGTATAAAAGAGCTCTCCTCGACCAATCATATGCAAGCAAATGGAATGCAGTTAAAAGAAATAAAATTATACAATTTTAATGCAAATTGCATCAAACCTTATACGACAGTCTGATGTAAATACTCTAGAATTCGTATTTCTTTTCGTAAAACGGGAGCTCCGTGGGAGCCCCGCGGGAGCCCCGGGAAGTGAAGTAATTTGTTTTTACTGTTTTAAAAAATAAAAAAAAAAAAATGAAAAGGGATCATAACCTATGTTTTGAGACAAAAAATGAAAAAAATAATGAAAATTAATTGGCGTTTTTTGTGAAAACCGCTGGCCGGTTTTGACCGTTACGTTGGCCAATTAATTTTCATTATTTTTTTCATTTTTTGTCTCAAAACATAGGTTATGACCCATCATTGGAACGAGCTCGTCTAGCTCGTTCCAGTGAGGTGCATACCCTATGTTTTTGAGACAAAAAATGAAAATAATAGTTATTCAAGAATTTTTTTTGACTGTATCGTCTGCTTTTCATGTTAAGTAAAGGGTTAAACAAGCTCTGTTTTACTAGTAAAACAAGACCGGGTAACCATTGCCTTGGATGAAAGTTATCTAAAATGGGCAACATAGGTATAAACAATTGGCTGAACTTGACTTTATATTCATGTTGATGTCACGATTAGCCATTGTGCACAAATATGCGACCTTCAAGACCAATAAATAAATAAATAAGTTAAACGGTAACATTATCGGAAGACCTATGGAGTGCAACCATGATAAGATACATGTACATATATTAAACTGGCAAATTTGAGATTGAGACATACAGTACAGTCGCTGTGGACTGGTCGTGATCCACACGTGGGCAGTGATGTCCACGCATGCGTTTACTAGGTTATAAAAATCATCATCGGCAAAATTTTAATGAATGAACCACCGGGTTGAGCCCGGTGCTTAGTTAATTAAATTTGTGATGATTATTCCTGTAATTAGTGTTTGGAATCTAATAGCGCGCGCAAAAGCGGCCCGAAGGGCTGCTCTGAAGCAAGCCTAATAGACAACGTGTACGTGAAATTGGAAAAACCAAGGAATGCTATGCCATCCAATCTAAACCGGAAACCGGAAGTAAAAACATGGGGAACCCCAGCTGTCGTTTTCAGAAGCGAACAAATCGAATGACGCCCCCTAAAAAGCGAACGGTGTAATCCGAGATTTCTCCTTAGATCATTCCATGCAGACTGTGAATAATTTATTGAACATGCTTTTCAAAATTAAAGTTTTTCCAAACAAACTCAACTGTCGTTTGCTTTGCTGACTAAATGACAGAAATTGTCGAAAAGCTAAATGTTCCAATATATGCACATGGGATTTCATCGTCTGCTGGCTGGCTGTTGGGATCCCGCTGTTGTTCGATTCTGCGGAGTATTCTGTCACGTGATTTATCTGTTTTGCATTTGCAAGTGCAAAACGCTGTTCACTTCAAACCAACACTGCGTGTTATTGGAACAAAGTTACCAAATGAAAAGCATCAACAACACGTCCGTTTGTTGTAACTTAAAAGTACGAACAGGTCGGTTTGTGGCAAATGTCGTTTTCATTCAGTTATTACGAACCTAAGATGTCGAAGTGACATGCTGTCTGACAAACGTTCACGAATTACCATTTCCAAAACAGAAGTTCCGTTCCACAATGTATGCACCCCAGCGAAACAAAAACAATAAATTTTCGACAATACGTTTCGAGGCCAATTGTAGGTCTGATATGTTTTTAGGGGGAAATAAATCTACAAGACAGCATGTACATGCATTAGTTCACAACGCAAAATGTTTTGTTGGACGACCCCTTAAACACTGTTTTAAATTTTGTTAAGTTTATGTCACTATAATTTGAAAAACACTGTGAGTTGCGCGCGCTTCTTAGTTTTACCAAAGTTCATATTATTATTGCGTCCGTGGAAATATTGCCCACCCGTGGAAAGTGACCAGTCCACGGCAGCCGTACTGTATAAATGAGCTGTGATTATTTAATAATATTAGCATCGCTGCTATTCTTAAAAATCACATCTGCCACAGGCATCGGTAATATTTTTTTCCAGTCGGAACATAATAATAATAACACTTTGGCCGGTCGCTGATTTGTCGCGGTTCTCGGATGAGAAAACCTTGGTTACCCCTGTACTCCAAACTGCCTCCCTGTTTCCACGCTTCTTCTCTCCCCCCAACACTCGGAGACGAACTGCTTGATGACATCCCTTGCCCCATTCTTTCCAATCTCTCCGATTAGCATATTAACCCTCTACTTTTAGTCTCCCACTAACCACATGCCCTTCGTTCCCCCATCCCACTTTCCCATTATACTCCCAGTGAATCTTATTCTTTTAGATCGGTATTTTGGGCATTCTAGAAGAAAGTGTTCCAGGGTCTCCACCACGCCCAAATCACACACCTGGCACTCCTTTTCACTGCTTTTCCCAATTTGTCCCCTCAGTTCCAGGGACCGCGACCTCAACTTGAACAACAGTGACCCCCAAAGGTGCCATCAAGGTAGTGTTCAAAACCAGGCTTCTCTTTATCACGCAGGCCACCCAAAGACCTCTTTGATTTGACCCCCTCTCGCCAATTACGGTTACCATCCTCCATGACCCTTTCTCTGACGAGTTTTTTTTACCCTGGTTTGCCCCAACGTCTAGGTCCGAGATCTCCAATGAGTAGTTCTATATTAGCTCCCTCACTTGGACCATTCACCCTGTCTTGATATTTGAGTTGAAAATTCTCAGGAACATTACTTTACACCATCGGCTGTCGGGGAGATTTACCAAATAATTAAGATAACCGAGTTTCAATAAGTCTATCCTGTTCTTGAACCTCATCCACCCAAGCTCACCCCTGATTGCTTCTAGTGCTGCGGCATTACTGGACCCCGTTATCCATCGGCCTGCATCGTTCTGCAGGATTCCAAGCTCTTTACAGCCGTCTGGTTTAGGGGTTCCACTTCCGTACCGTATGTTATACTTGACAGACCCACCATTTCCCAAATGGTTTTCCCCACGAAAACCTTATTGAAACTGTTTCTCCCTATAAGTTTCATTTGGATAAGTATTCGCTTCCCCTTCAGAATCAATTTATTTGTGTGGTTTCGGTAGATGCCGCTTCCTGTGATGTTTATATTTATCCCCAGATACCCGTAGTCACCTGTCTCTCCTGCATAAAGAAGTTTGCTGCTACCTTCCGGAATACAGAAGTCCCCAACTCTCCACCTTCGATTGGGGTCCACTTTGCGGCCTGCAGGTATAACTTTGCTCTCGCTTTCATTAAGTTCGAGTCTCCATTTGCTCCCATATTTCCCAACTTCCCAACACTTCCCAGCATTTTCGCTAGCCCCTCTTCGCTTTCTGACACTAGCACCATATCGTCTGCAAAAAAAAAACAGCCCTGGGATCTTCAAAACACCAACTGCTACCCCCTCGTCGCTATGCAGGAGTTCATCTCCTAAACCTTTGATGTACAATGCAAAAAGAATTGGCGAAAGGATACACCCCTGTTTGAGGCCTATATCCATAGGCACACGTTTTGTTGTTATGTTTCCCAGGCTAAGTTCACTCTGTACATCTTTATATATTGCTTTCTCAATTCCAACAAACTTGCCTCCCAAGCCCAAAGCCTCAAATGATGTTTATAAAAATATGGTATCCAAGCATTTCGGAATTTATGCCGGTCTCATTGCGTTGATATGCTGAAATAATCACAACTTCGGCAATGACTGTTCTTTAAAATGTCCCAATCTATGCTAAAAATTCACAAGGAATCTTAGTAATGCTTTGCATTGACCCTTTACCTAAAAGCAGACGTCACTTGGAAACAAAATTCTTGAATAACTACTTTTTTCATTTACTGTCTCAAAAACATAGGTTATGAGCCGCTTTGGAACGAGCTCGTTCCAAAGAGGGGTCATAGCCTATGTTTTTGAGACAAAAAATGACACAAATAATGAAAATTAATTGGCAATTTTTGTGAATAGCACTTGCCAGTTTTGGCCGTTACGTTGGGTAAATGGTTAAACATATTTTTCTGGAAGCAAGACATCCTCGACTCCTTACCGCGATTACGTTCCAGAATGCAACGATTAACCGGTTGCTAAGAGAGTTAATCCTGATTATGGTCAACCGTGTGATGAATTTGGTGCCTTGTCGCTTCGGTGTTTGTGTTTTGCTCCGTTAAGAAACTACAAAGATTGTCTTGAGTTTTTTAATTATAATCACGACTGATTAATATTCCAACCACACCATCAATGCATGCCTTCGAGGAAAGCATGTCTTGATGGTGTAATTGGAATATTTTATCACTCGGGGCTATCACAACCGGGACAATAAGGTTTACTCCCTATCATAACATGGGTGACCTGAAGATTTGGCTTGCGCGGATCTTTACTACTTAACATTGAGCTTCGTGTGATGAATGATACATTTCTCACCCAGGAACACATTCTAAGGGAGTGTTTTCATCAACCTTGACCGATATCATCATGAAAATCGATTCCGATAAAGTTATCTCCTTTGAAGTTATTAGACGGACATGGTATGTCCAATTAAGAAGCAAGTTAATGTTGAGAAAACCCATTTGACACAGTAGTAAATAAAGCCAAGTTTCTTTTTGTTCTTTTAATAACGAAAACAACAGACAGCTCTCGGAGCTGTCTGTTATTTTCGTTTATTAAAAGTTCCAAAAGGAAACCTAGCTTTTTATGTCAAGCTAATTAGAAGCAACTACTACACAGATAATCCGTCATTAAGAATACCTATCAGTATATCAGTATCACACCTACCAACACTAAGTAAGCGTCAATTTTAGCTCTTTTTTACCGAATGTGTTTTTACAGTAATTTGCAAATTTTTATTCTTCCCAGGAAAGGAAATAAATTAGCAAATCTTACGCACAATGTTGATGTACTGAACAGAAAATATAACAGAACTTCAAAAGATGGTGAAAACGCCATTTTCTTATTTTTAAATTGGTTTCAACAGAGAATAACAAAAACTGACTGATTTTTTTTTAACCCTTTACGCAACGTAACGGCCAAAACCGGCCAGCGCTATTCTCAAAAATCACGAATTAATTTTCATTATTTTTTCATTTCTTGTCTCGAAAACATAGGTTATGACCCCTCGTTGGAACGAGCTCGCCGAGCTCGTTCCAACGAGGGGTCATAACCTATGTTTTTGAGACAAAAAGTGAAAAAAATAGTTATTCAAGAATTTTGTTTGCAAGTGTCGTCTGCTTTTCATGTCAGGTAAAGGGTTAAAAACCAGCGTCTGTATTTTTATACTACTCTGCAGGAAAAGGCCCGAAGTTTGAGAAATGATGCGCATATCGCTGACACAACTTCGCTAACATTTCAAAATTTCAATTTTTATACGAAATTCCCATAACCTTAGTATTAAATTTACTGAAAGGGTTTTTAGAATATTAAGGGGAGCTAACTTTCCTGTAAATATCCTCCAATGACGAAAAGTGTAAGCCATGACTATCTTTTCTATAAATTTCTCCCTGGAATTCAATAAAATATTTTCAACACCGACCCCTCCTTCTCTCTCATTAAATAATTATCAGGCGGGTATACCCTATATAATTGCGCCTTGAGGTCTTCCAATGGGGCATGGGTAAATCCCACACTCTATTTACCTTACAGAAAGATTATACACGTCCGATCACGTGACTGACAATGGTAGTTTTACATCATTCAACCATATATTAATCACTTGTTTGAAGTTCCTTGTGAGCTGACAGGTTAAACATTTTCTCCTGTCATTATATACAATAATCAAATGTTAGTTAAATAATAGGTTTTTCTATTTATACCTGAAAGGTGAGAGAGGCACACTGGATGTGTGAAGTTGCCAGTGTGTACGTGATAGCAAATATTGTATTTTCTTTCAAGTGGAGATCAATATCATCGGAACTCAATCACGGAGGGATGTAAACACGCCACCGGACCACAAAAGAATATATTGTTGAACTATAAATAACACTGTATACTATTATCAACATTTTTAAAAAATAATATTCAATCATTGAATTATGGGGTAAATAATGATATATGTTGGGTAGGGCCGTACACAACATTCTTCTTTTCATTTGAGATTTCCGAATATTGATTCGTTATTTATAGTATGCGGACATTGGTTAGTACATGGCCGGAACAAAAAATGCACTTAGGTAGAATGGTCGAATGCGTCGATAATGTGGATGTTATATACCACTCAAAGTTTGCTTAGGATCGCTCCTACACATGTACTTATTTGTATATAAAGGTTAAATGTGTACATTGTTATAGCAGTTTATTTGTTCTTAGCGGTTGGGTTCCCGCGAAGCTTCGAGGTTCGGTCCGATTTCGAATCTTAACCCTTTGAACCCTAGCGGCCGCTTTTCCGGCCAGGAATATGATACGTCATAACGTCATTATATAAGATGGCTGTTCAATAAATGTGTGGGGTAGACCAATCAATATTTTCAACGTGCAGCCTCGGGGCTGCACGTTGAAAATATTGATTGGTCTACCCCCAAATAATGAATATGGACTCTTCTAATTGCTGCCATTGAACTGGCGTGGAATATACCACTAGAGTTCAAAGGGTTAAGTATTTTTTTAACAGTATTTTATTTCTCAAGAACAGAAATAGGTTTGGTAAACAGGCATAGCCTATGTGATACCATACCTCACATGAACAAATTACGCGTAAAGCTCATAAAACAAACAAAATATCAAAATAACAAAAATTATGCTGCTTGTGATCTTTTGGTGGAGATGTCTTCTATATTCAGAGGTCAGCGCTGCCAGCAGTCTTGGTAGCTGCCCCTCGAATCTTAAGTTGGTATTCGGTTCGACTCGAAATCGGCTGCTCGATTAGTTTCCTCTCGAATCTTCTTCACGTGATTATAGCTTGGTATCAGTCCTCTTCGTCGTCTCACAAAACGTACAGTTCAGAGTAAAATCGTACATAAATACTGATGAAATAAAAGACTGAGTGTAACTCCCGCTACATTAACACTAATAACATTTGAACTCATGCCACCAACCACTTTACTTCCACTATCACTAGTCCCTACCACTGTTAAATGCAAATTTAGCGTTTAATGTCAACGGTGAACTATAATCCTGACAGGGTAATATTCCAACGACATCATCAAGGCATGCCTTCAACGAAGGCATGCCTTGATTGATGTAGTTGGATTATTTTCTCAGTCGGGACTTGAGCCATTACCGTCGGAACAAATCACGTTTATAGCACCCCAACCCTCATCGGCCATCTTCAAGTCGTCTCCGATTCGATTCGAGGTTCGATCCGTTTTCGAATAACAGACGTGATTCGATTCGAGATTCGATTCGAATCGAAAATGTGTGATTCGCAGGTCCCTATTAGCTAGCGGTCTAATGACGCTTCCATCTGCCCGGGTCATATCATATCAAACAATTATTTCAGGTGTGGGGGGGGGGGGGTGTGAGTCGGAGTACACAATGAAGGTCACTGAGCAATGGCGGATAACTGTCAGAATCTCCAATTTACCTATCGTGGTGTAAGCAGTGTCAGCACTGGTTGAAGACAAGTGTAGCGACAATGTGCTGTACATATAGGGCCAACGGTCTGTATGCCTTCGGTACACTTTCCTACTACCATTGGTAAACTTGCTTGTGCTAGGAGAGTAAATTGGAGAGTCCGACCGTTACTCACCATCGCCCAGTGGTTCTCCATGGGTATTCCAGATTCCTCCACCTGTATAACTCTACAGAATAATATGATTCAAGTTGTGTTGAAAGTGTCATTAAACCCCTATAAGCAAACAGACATAAAAATGTAATCAACAAAATGTGAGTAGTACCTCTCAACAGCAACCAGTGTATGGCCACGTAAGGCTTAATGCTGTACTTGACCTCTGACCTAACACGACAAACAGACGACACTTGCAAAAACATTTAAATAAATAAACAATTATAATTTTCACCTCAAACTTAGGTTATCACCCCTCATTGGAACGAGCTCGACGAGCTCGTTCCAATAAGGTGTCATAACCTATGTTTTTGAGACGAGAATAGAAAAAATAATCAAATTTTAATGTAGATGTTTATGTATAGCAATGGCCGCATATTGCTTTTATGTTAGATAAAGAGTTGAAGCAGTTTTAGATTATTTACAGGAGTCACTTCGTAAAGTAAAATTATTTATTTGTTCCACAGAATACAAAGGAACAAATTATTCTGACAATGATTAATATATATAGAAATAATGACATTCTGTCGTGAGATAGCATGGCCAAATTGGCTCTATTGTTGCTGGCTCCATCACCGTAAACGCATGGAGATATGTCTGTCAGAAGAAGTTATGTTTTTTATAAGACGGCCGATGTAATAACGGACCTGTATCAGTTCTCTGTTTTTAAACTTTGTCCCGAGACCGATTAGCCCCACATCAATCAATACATAAAAAGAATTGTAAACAACGACATGACAAGATGTGACCAAAATAGAATGAAACAGGGAAATGGCAGTAAGACCAGGCATTGATGTTGACCTTTTCAGAGATCTGCAGATCTTCAGAGATTGTTTTCTTCCTTGATTGGTTTAACTCTATACCCAACGCCCATCAAAACGAGCTATACCAGGTTGTCTCAACGGGAGTACGCGTCGGCGATTAAAAGGTACGTGCCTTGGACAAAAATGAAAATACGATAACATTTAAATGGTGATTTCTGTTTTTTTGTTGGTTTTGGTCTCCACTTTAGGCAAAGTGTTATTTCGTTATTTAGCAACAGAAAGTTCTCGAGTGGACGACCACGTGGTGAAATACCACCCAGCTTTGATTGTTTGTGGCAATCAATTCGTCACAGCATTCTGATCACCAAAGCGGTCACTTTCTCGATCATATCGCGACACAGTCAGTCCAGTCAATCTGATACTTAACCGACAAGAAATTGCTATTCAAAAGATTTTGCTTTTAAACGAAGCATGTATGTCTAAATAACAACATACTAAAAATCCCCCAAAATCCCACAACGGGAAATTATGTTTTTAATGACTTATTTCTTCGCGAGAAAATAACAATAGTCAAATTATACCCCAACCGCCAAGAAATTGCTATACAAATGTTTGTATTGTTTTGGGGCAGGTATTAATATGCAAAATAACATATGAAATATCCCCAGTAATCCCATGATGGGAAAATGATTATTTTGTGGTGAAAAAATTGAAAAATTAAAGAAAATCATCGAAAATTAAAATTGGACTTTGCTCAATACTCATTAAAAGATTTCACACAGAAATCATTTCCGTGATACTTAGATCACAATAATCGTGTACAATATTATACTTGAAACCCCAGTTACTGAACACAAGAAAATGTGTACTTTTGGGATGAAAACTGTGAAAAAGTAAATAAAATGTACAAAAATTGGAATTTCAACAATACTCGTTCAAATAGTTCCAAGCACAAACTCTGTCATCGTATTATACAGTAAATCGGTATGATTAATACCTCTCTTAAATTCCAAATCAAATGGTAGAAAGAAGAATGCGATTTGGGGGATAAAATGTTTTAAAAATTACCGATATATATCAATGCCATATATAAATAAATAAATATAAAATAATAACTGCTGCAATGTCAATCCAGATAATCTGGAGATCTGATAAATGGTCCTGCCGCTATGCAAAATCAGATTTCCAGATTAGATTTCCAGATTATCTGCACTGACATTGCAGCAGGTATTATTTTCCTGGCATTTCCCACACGTATTTGAACAGGTGAGTCTGGGTTTTTTTGCACCTACCCCTTGGCGTCTCGCAACCTGTGGCACAGATACAACTTATCATCTTCAGCAAGGTCTTTGGTGCAGGTGGAAGGTCAGCGATGAGTGGCACAAACTTTCCATCTAGAACTTTCCACCCGGCCCCACTGACAAGCATCTGCACTTCTCCCTGACCAAATTTGCACTTGATGGTGTGTTTGAAAACTCTAATACTTCACAGCAGACTGTGCCAGGGCAGGTTTTCTGGTTTAACGAAATATCAAGCCGATGCCAATTTATCGACCAGTAGTCTATATTGACAAATATGGAGATTTTAAGATTCTTTCTCTCCAAACACCAACACCATAGCTTCGCAGCCTACACGTTCAACTTCTCATAGTGTCAATGATGGATTGAGCAATTTCCATGGAGTTACAACGTATTTTAACTTGATTACGTTTCCCGCTAAAAGTGACTTAAAGTTTTGCAAACTCGGCGACTTCAAGATTTGAACAAAGTCACTCTTCTCTCAAATAATAATACTAAATTGGTAATTGAAGTAAAGAACGAAAGTTTGTGGCAATTACTACTCACCTTCCACCTGCACAAAAGACCTTACTAAAGATCACAAAATGTAACTGTGCCACGGGTTGCGAGACGTCAAGGTGTAGTTGCAAAAAAACCCTCACCTGTTCAAATAGTAATAATTCTCCAGCCCTCCGCTTATTTGTCGCGATCTTCTTACGAGGAGGCCGACATTAAACCAGTTCACTGCCGGGCTATTCCTCCCCACTCTCCTTCATAATATCCCAACATTCAGTCAAAAATTGTTTCATAATTCCACGCATCGGCGTTTTTTCGATCTCCCTAACTATAAAATTGACCCTCTCCCTCATGTCATTCCCCATCCACTTATCCTTCAGGTTTTCCTCACATTTTTCCATTAGTATTCTATGGAGTCTTGTTCTACTATGCAAATATTTGGAGCAGTCTGGAATGAAGTGTTCTGGGGTCTTCTCTACTCCTAAATTACACATATGGCACACACTTTCCTCTCCTTTCCCGATTCTTCCCCTCAACTCCAGTGACTTCGATCTCACTTTAAACAACAAAGCCCCCCCCCGCACCCAACCCGCACCCCCCCCCCCCCACACACACACACTCACCATAATATCCATCTGGATACTCCTCAAAGGCTGGGGCATCTGCTTTGTCGTCTAAAGAGCTCTTGGTCCTAATTCCAGCTCGCCAGTTTCTATTGCAATCCTTGAGCACCCTTCCCACGATAAGGCTATACTGTCCTGCTCCAGGCCCCCTTCTAAATCTTCAGTCTCTATGGAGTAATTCTCCTTTAGTTCCCTAGTCTGGCTTATCCATCCTGTCTGTACGTTATGGTTCCATACATGGCTAAACGTCGTTTTACACCATCAGCTGTTTGGGAAGTTTTCCAGATAATTTAGGTAGTATAATTTTCCCATATTTATTATATCTTTAACTTGCACCTAAGTTCTCCTCTGGCCGCTTTCAGCGCTACTGCGACTCTTGGTCCAGTTATCCACCGACCCGCATTATTGAGCAGAACTTTAAAGTTACTCACCTCTCTTTGATTCACAGGGATCACATCCTTTCCATATGCTATACGTGGTAATCCCACTCTCCCAAATGGTTTTTCGAACAACCACCTTGTTAAGGCTATTACTTCCAAGTAGTTTTTACTGACTGAGTATCCTTTTCCCCTTTGTCTTAAGTTTATTTGTGTGGTTTCTGAATATGCCTCTACCTGTAACACTTACATTTACTCCCAAGTATTCATATTCTCCTGTTTTCCACACTCTTATATTCTTTCTTTCCTCTTCACCAATGGAGAATGTGTGTGGGAAACGCCTGGAAAATAATAATTGCTGTAATGTCAATGCAGATAATCTGGAAATCTGATTTCGCATAGCGGCATAACCATTTATTATATTCCCCCGATTATCTGCATTGGCATTGCAGCAGTTATTATTTTATATTTATTATTTAATGGCAATCAGTGTGCAAAAATTGACAAGAACGCTCGTTTCGTTCGCGTGGTGGTTACGCAAAATTAAATCTACGAGAACGGATGACCGATTAGCCAAATATTGCATCTTGAGTGGTAAAGGCTGAGTAAACCTTAATGCGTGTCTGGACACCCTTGAACATATGAACAACATTCCGAAATCATTGATATAACGGTAATTTTTAAAACGTTTTATCCACAAAAATCAAATTTTTCTTGCTACCATTTATATGGAGTTTAAGAGAGGTATTAAACATACCGATTTAGTGTATATACGATTACATTGTTTGAGCTTGGAATTATTTGAACGAGTAGTGATAAAATTCCAATTTTAATACATTTTATTTACATTTTCACAATTTTTACCCCAAAATTACATACTTTCCTGTGATCAGTAATTGGGATTTCAAGTATAATGTTTACCCGATTATTGTGATCTAAGTACCACGGAAATGATTGTTGTTTGAACTCTTTTAATGAGTATTGAGCAAATTCCATTTTCCGCTGATTTTATTGTATATTTCATTGTTTTCACCACAAAATAACCATTTTCCCGTAATGGGATTAATGGGGATTTTTCATATGTTATTTTGCATGGTAATTCCTGCCCCAAAATAATACAAACATTTGTATAGCTATTTCTTGGTGGTTGGGGTATAATTTGACTTGATTGATTGGACTAATTTAAAACTGTGGACTTGGAGTTCAGAAACAAAATACTGACAAATCAAGAGAGCAGGAGAACCAGTGGTTAGAGCACTGGACTTTAAACCGAAAGGTCAATGGTTCGTTCATAATCAGCGGTTACTGCGTTGTATCCTTGGGCAAGACTCTTAATCCTGAATGGCCACCTAGAGTCATGGTGTCTATGTGCACTAAGGTGTACTGCACGTCGATGGTGCACTTGCCTTCAACCTCTGCAACCACTACTTGTTCAGCGTTAGTAAGTTGTAGAGATACATAATTGCTCCCCGCTGCGCGATGAATCTCCCCGGGTATTCTGGCTTTCTCCACTCGTAAAACTACCTGTCACGATGTGACTCTGGCTATTGAAAGTGTCGTTAAGCCCCAAATAAACATAAACTGCTAAATCAAGATTAAGTGACGAAAAGCAAACGAAAACAGCATTTGGAATGCATTGTTTTTGCACTTGGTTATCGACAGATTAGACTCTATAGTGTGTCGACACACAAAAGGATATAGAATTTCGACCGGATGGCAACTTGGTCGCCATCCGGTCGACATTCTCTCTCCTCTTTTGTAATGACAGCCATGCAGTTGGCAGGCGAAGTTTCCAGAGTAAACGATAGTGAAACCGTGTTAGGTAAACATTAAGGTGATGTTTTTATACAATTTTCTGGTTGAGGTGGTGGTCATCCCTTACGTGTCAACTGACAGTTCTGGCGTTCACGACAAGATAATGCCATAATATCGGTCTTTCATTATTTGTGGTGGTGAGCTTTGTTTTTTGACAACTGAAAGTTCGAGTGCAGATTGCGAGATCATGAAATAATATAGAGTTCCCATTGTTTATGATGGTTGTGATCATTTATTTATTTTTGGGGGTTTTAATGACTCTTTCGACAGCCAGGGTCACATCGTGTTGGACAACAGTTTTACAGGTGGAGGAAGCCGGAGTTCCCAGAAAGAACCACTGAGCAGCGGCGAGCAACTATCAGACTCCCCAACGTACTCACAAACAGGGCTAGCATCGATTGAAGACAGGTGCACCATCGACGTGTAGTTTACACTTTAGTGTACAGCGCCACCCGGTCACCCACGTGGGCAATCGAGAATAAGTACAATGCCCAAGGACACACCGCTGTCAGCCCTGGCGGGGATCGAACCGTGGACCTTTCGGTTGGAAGTCCAATACCGTAACCACTGAGCCACTGCGCTTCCGATGGTCGTGTTTACGATTTAACCCTTTACCCAACGCAGACGATATCAAAATTTATTATTTTAAATATAATTTTTTTAATTTTTCTAACAATTTCAACAAAACCATATCATGTGACCCCTCGTTGGACTCCACGAGCTCGTTCCAGCGAGGGGTCACATGAGATGGTTTTGTTAAAATTTTTTGAAAAATGATATTTTTTCAACTGCTGAATTTGCATATTACGCGGGCGGATGCGGGCGATTCGTTGGGTAAAGGGTTTTAACAACTTTTAATGACGCCAGTCATTGCTTTTTCTGCATGTTTTGACTGTCCAACCTTTAGTCGTTGGAGAGTTAACAATTCATAAACAAACCGTTAATTAAACTATCCATCTACATTAACCTTTTACCTAACGAATCGGGCGCATCCGCCATTCGTAATATACAAATTCGGCAATCGAAAAAAAACAAATCACAGAATTTCAGAAAACCATATCGTGCGATCCATCATTGGAACGAACTCAACGTGGTCGTTCTGATGAGTTGGTCACATGATATAGTTTTGCTGAAATATTTTGAAACGTTTGAAAAAATAATATTTAAAATAATGAATTTTGATATCGCCAGTGTTGTGTAGAGGGTTAAAAGATGGATATTTGTATAGTATTATAACTGTCTAAACCTTATTTGTAACAATCAGCATTAATTAAGAGTGTGAGTGGAGGTTCGAACCCACGTTTTATTACAACGACGAAGATTTGAAAGATAGTATTTAATGGATAGTTTGTGGATATAGAGCACAGTTTATACAGCTCGAGGTGGAAGTAGAGGACACAATTCGCAGGTTGACTCGTTTTCGACTTTGCAGTATGACACCCCGTGCGTTTTGCCGATATCAGCAATATTACACTCCATATAATACTGAAGAAGAGATTTGGTGACCAAAATTGTGTCCATATCAAAGATGGGTCTTTAACCCTTTACCTAACATGAAAAGCAGACGACACTTGCAAAAAAAATTCTTGAACAACTAATTTTTTCCATTTTTTGTCTCAAAAACATAGGTTATGACCCCTCATTGAAACGAGCTCGATGAGCTCGTTCCAATGAGGGGTCATAACCTATGTTTTTGAGACAAAAAATGAAAAAATAATGAAAATTAACTGACGATTTTTGAGAATAGCGGTGGCCGGTTTTGGCCGTTACGTTGGGTAAATGGTTAATAAAATTATATGAATCCAACTGAAATGAAGATACCATTTAAGTAGTGAATATGTACTTAACTTAGTTATGTCGCCAAAACATTACACGTACATATGTATCGTCGCTTAAATTCATGTAACGGTCGGGTAAACATGGATCACCCCACCCCAAACATCTGAAGATAATTATGGGAACCATGCAATCAATATGTGGAATCTTATTGACGCAATAAAAAGTAAATGGCTGCCCGAACATTTTTCCACTAAAGGACTTTCCTTCCAGAGAAAATATAAATTTTACTATTTTTTTACAATTAAAATATATTTATCACTTAATTGCCGCCGAAAACTCAGTATGTTGAATCTGAAAATAAAGAAAACGCGTTATAAGACAGAAACAATGAATTTGTTTTTTTTCTTTTCTAAAACAGTCCGATTGAAACCATTATATATTTTCAACACCACTCTTATGTCTTAAAATGGTCTCATATTCGTCTCTTTTACACCTTGAACGTACTGTAGAGTACCCGGTTCATACATTTCGTATGTAATAGCAAGTCATTATAGATCCTGTGTGTATGTCATGCTGAAATAGATAAACATATATCCAAGGATTGGCTTACGTTATTTTGGTACAGACACCTGAATGCAGCTGCTTAAAAGATTATAGGAGTGTTTTTTTTGTACCGCGGATGGATTAACTAGCGCAGAAGATTAACTTTCTGTACAGCTAATTCTGATGAAGGTCTGAACTGTGATTGTATGTGGTTTATCTAATTAGCCTTTGGCTTTGCAGATGCCATCGTGACGTACATCTAAAACTAAGTACTAAATTCGAAATGGTAATGAGCAGGGAAGAACGTTTTCCAATCGTCTTTTTTAACATGGATAGAAAAGAGGGCGACATCAAGTCAGTGGTGGTCGAGGGATATTGGGAACTCCGTGGAGTTATGGAAGATAGACGGCCGGATCCAACCATGATTCAACCCGGTGTGAGAAAAGTTTCATTTTCAGCCACGAAACACTCCAAATCCTTGACTTGAGAACATTTGGAAGGCTTGTTCGAACATCAAAAGTTTTACCTAAATATTCGACGCATTGCAAATACGGGGCACCAAATATTTGAGAAAAAAATTCTTCAAACGTTTGGGGTCGCCTTGAGGACTTACTCCACCCTCTTTTCCCTATGGTGAACCTCCACTGCATCCGGTAGAATAACATATAGCTCATATAACATATAGTACATCGAAACTTTTAAAACCAGCGCAGTATCCTCCAAGAGGCGCATGCAGAAATCTTCCTACGACTCGTCACTCAATAGGAGATTCATATACTGTATTGTGACCACAAAGGCGGACAGAGCATTTCGACCGGATCGCGACCCAGCCGCGATCCGGTCGGAATGCTTTTCTCCCCCAATTCGGTACAATCTCACCTGTCTAGAAAGAGGAAATACGAAAATTCTGAATGCGAGATGCTATTCTAGTTTATTTTTCTTGATGTGGTCTTAATTCAGCAGTATTTTATTCAGGAAATCTCGACTCACTTGTGTAACGGTGTCGCCTTCAAAACGCAATCTGATTTAGAGAAGGGTCGTCTTTGTGATCGCAGTACCGTATTTGAAACGAGTGAGAGCTCATTGCGAGTGACACATTTTTCCTTAGTGTATTCGCTTACCATGGCTGGCTCATATATTTTGAAAAGTTTGGGAGCGCATTACAATGTGTTACAGAGCCGTAATTTAATTCTTGGGTGAGATATGGCCCGACAAATCATTCTATATTAGGGTCCTGCAAATATTCGACATTCGATTCGATATCGACATCATAGTCTGATTCGAGATCGATCCCGAATCAGTCTCAAGATTCGATGTTTTCGAATCTCTCGTGCTTAGTACAATTTGTTACATTTCAAACGAAAAGTGGATACAATTGACATTAGACAATTCATTCATGGATGCTAAATTCATATTTAATTGAATAACTGACAATGTTTAATTATTAGGTTAGTAAAGAACGTTTACGGATCGTGAAGGACGTGCAGTTATATTTTCGGACCTACTTATTAATGAATAATGATCTTCGGTTTGGAACGAGGTCAGATTATCCGGTTTGATATGCCAAATTGTGCATTTTTGTGGTGAAAGTGACACGTTGACACATCGAACTATACAGTCGCGTCCGCAAAATAGACTCCAAATTAAAAGTCATGCAATGCCATCGACCTTAATGAACTATACTATCGAATCGACGCGTTACAAAACCTCTCCGGGCGTGACCGACTAATAGGGCATCGGATCTTTTCGTTCCTTCACCAGTTTGTTCCCCGGGTCGTTTCGTTTCTTTACCATTTTGTGCTGAGTCGTTTCGCACTGAGACGTTTCGTACCCATACAAACCGACTGGAGTAAGAGAGTGATGTTGTGACCGAATGGATTCGTGTGCTGGTCTCTCATGCTGGAGGTCACGGGTTTGATCTCTGGTCGGGAGAGATTCCGAGATGACCGAACATTCTTTGGCAACATCACTTGTGTTACTGATGCTGCTATGACGTGCAGACCCTGTCAACAAACACAATAACCGTTATACGTCCCGTTCCTACACAAGTAAAATTGAATTGGAAAAAAAAATCTTTTATTTAGAAAGCAGACGTTGTTTCTCAAGGTGTTAACTTTTATCATAACAGACTGGAGTGATTTCCCTTTATTCAATGTTTACGTACGCAATCAACGGGGCGAGATGTTCTAGATTCGTTTCAGTTTATGTCACAGTACATTAATGAAAAGAGACCTTATAATCTAATCGGTTTCATAAATAATTACCCATGTTTACATAACTATTCTTTTTGTATGTAATAACGGTACTTTTGTGTGTATTTTACTTCAGTCAAATGTATTTGTCTCAGTTGATTTCAAGTGAAAAAAGACATTGCGATGAACTGTTGCTCATGGAAACGAGACGCTTTCCTTAACAGTGGACATAAGAATCGCTGACAGTAGACATATGCGCGTGCCCGGCGACATAAAATATAATCAACGAGGCATTGACCAATCACTGCAAGGTATTGCAGTTGGTATAGGAGGATAGAACTTTGTCTTCCTGCAAATTATCAACTAAAGACATCAAAACCCTTTACTTAACACTGTTCCCAATTTCTTTTACCTGAATAACTAAAAGATTCTTTTGTTGCTTCCAAGACATGGCTTTTGAGGCTTCGTTTGGGCGAGCTCAACGGGGCTGCTTCAATGCGAGATCATAAACTAAGTATTCATTAAAATTGACAAGATAATAAAATTCCATTGGCGATTGTTGTGAAAAGTGCTGGCCCGATATTTCCGTTACATAAGATAAAGGATTAACCCTCTACCTAATACGAAGAGTAGACGACACTTTCAAACAAAATTCTTGATAACTAATTACTTAAATTTGTTGCATCAAAAACATAGCTTATGACCCCTCATTGGAACGGTCTACACGAGACCAAGACACCCGGTTGGTTGGTTGTTGGTAAATGGCCATTATACCTCGACCGCTACAAAACAAAGAATTGTACAACCGGATATGCGATCTTGATTTTTTTTTTGGTATCAACTCTTTGTTGTACAAAGGGCTATTGCTGATGAATATTAGTTTACTCTTGGTGGAAGGGTGGGGACGCAAGCTCATAGTGACACTCTCTGGTTACATCAGACATGTGCTTGATGCTGTCGCAGTGTACCGTTTTCTATCTCCGTGTGGAGAGAGACTGACACTCCATGCAAGTAAGCTAAAGTTTCCTCGCGTTGTATTCGAGAACATTGAGACCAAGAAGGTGCCACTGTGTATGGCATTTCACATCAGCGCCATATTGCTGATGGTGGAGGAATGGAGTAGTTAGTGAGGATGGGGGCGGCGTTAAAATAAGATTTGGAACTTTTACGTCAACCGTTGTGAAATCAGTGATCATAAAACAGAAATGTGTCGATTAACCGGCCAGCGCTATTCACAAAAATCGCCAATTAATTTTCATTATTTTTTCATTTTTGTCTCAAAAACATAGGTTATAACGCCTCTTTGGAACGAGCTCGTCGAGATCGTTCCAAAGAGGGGTCATAACCAATGTTTTTGAGGAAAAAAAATTATAAAATATTAGTTATTTAAGAATTTTGTTTGCAAGTGTCGTCTGCTTTTCATGTTAGGTGAAGGGTTAAGTAAAAATTGATTCTGTTGTTGATAGTTTGATTCAACGTTTCGAGTTAGAACAGACCGAAGCTGTTAGAAATAGATGTTACGTGATTTGGTGCTGTCTGTTGACAACTACTTTATCTGTTTTCATTGAGTTAGCGTAAAACCTTTCGAGCCAGCCCTATGTTGAAACTGGTGATAATTTACTTTCAAATATACAATACATAGTTACAATAGCATAGCGGGGATTCGAACCGACAAATATTGAGTATCTTTCGGAACCAGCCGCCTAGAGAAACTATACTAAACCACTCTCACCACTCGCCACCGACAGACCCTCTGTCGGAGGACGAGCGGTGTACGTGATTTAGTGGTGTGCGTGGTTTAGAATAGTTTCGCTAGTCGGTTGGTGCCGAAGGAAACTCTCTCGGTGTGGGTTCGAACCCCCGCTATGCCTTTATAAATAAAGCCAGCGTCCTTTCTTGATTCTATGGAACGCGGGAATTTTGAAAAGGAGACGTTTTCGCTGATTTCCATGTAGTGCAGTACGTAGAATTAAGTGATACATTTTTTTTTAAGTGGCTTTAAGGAAAAGTTCGTAAATTATTCTTAAAACGAGTGTCACTTTCACCTGGTTATTATTATCAGCTGTTTCAAAAGGACGACAATGAGAAAAAGTCCTGCGTCAGGCGTTTACTGATTTAATTGTGCTTCGTTTGATTAAATGAGGTATCACAGTAATTTTGCCGTTGACAATTTAATAGTAGCGCGGATATTAATTCCGGAATAAAACGTCCATGCGTCAATGAACCCGTAATATGGCTATGTTTGTTAGTAATTGAAGTTAATGTTGCCGGATACACCATAATTATCTTTAAATAACAGTTTAGAGACATACAGAGTGTGAACTGCATCTTTGTGTATCTTTGGCTTTGCGCCGGAACCCAATTTCCAGCGTGTGTGGCTGCAGCGGTGTACTCACGGTGAAGAAAGGAAATGGGGGACCACCCCAACCAGTTTTTCCGTAAAATGTCTACTTTATATACAGCCATGCCTGAAATCCCTAAAACTGGTTCACCGTGGTATTTATTGGGTCATTTTGCTATAGTTATTCCTCATCTTTCTAGGTACTTAAATCTTCAGAAATCACTCAGGTTGCTCCGATTTACATGAAAAATGTTATTTTTTCCCCGGAGAAGACTCTTGATCTACATTTTGGGCGGTTACGCACTCAGAGCCCAGCTCGAGGTGAAATGAAGTGGGAGAAAAAATAGTGGCTGCAGAAAAATATTTTGTCCACACACTTCATTTTGCCACTTGGTGGCTGCACCATCCTGCTCTTTATCTGCATGGGCTGGACGGGGAGCAGAAAAGTATCCATTTGATATAAGGAAAGCCCCCCCCCCCCCCCCCCAAAAAAAAAGAAAAGAAAAAAAATCTTCACACTTTACTTATAAAATCAGCGGCGAGCTCTGTCAATACAAACTCAATTGGTTAAATTTCTATTTGCGTCATCAACACAATTTGCTGGTTGAAATTTTGATATTTTGCCCTCAATGTAAAGTTGATGGGTTTTTGTTTATCAATTCTTGGTTGTACAAGAACTTATTGTTGATGAATATTGGGTTAATCTGGGTAGATGGAAGGAGTGGGGAGATGCGCATAGGCCTTTTACCACATGTTAACCGTTTCAATCCCGTGTAAAGGAATCACATCGTCGTCGGAAAAAAAAATAAAACGGAGTGTTTTCAAGTAAAAACTTTATTCTACTCGTAGGATTAAGAACGAAACCGACGAACCTCTTGCTCATCGGTTTCATTCTTATTCCTACGAGTAGAATAAAGTTTTTACTTGAAAACACTATACGTTTATTTTGTTTATCCCATAAATCATTTACAGGGCAGTCGCGACGAAATCGTGCTGTTACTCGCTACAAAACACTGCGAAAAGTGAGGAGCACATTGGTTCAGTTCGATCGACAAGCAAAACTACCAAAAATAAACATGGCGCAGTGATACATTTCTGTCTAAAAATAATTCACCTACAAACATGAGCTAAACTTGCTAAAATACTTTATTAAATGAACAATGTTTATCTTTCTTATTTTCGTTGTTTATTGTTGTTTTTCGTCGCCGATTCAACTTGAGTTTAATAAACAGAGAGTGTTTAATAAACGTGCATTTGTTTATTTATACTTTCCTAATTTCGAAAATGAAACATCACTCATCATGTCCCCGCCTTTCATAATCGAACTTGTATGCTTTTCAATGCTTGATTTCGATTGATTTGTTTTCTTTGTTGATTGTTGTTCGTTTTATTGTTAGACAGAGTTGAAATTTGTCATATATTCTAAAACTAAACATTTCAGTGACGGTCAAACTTTGATAAACGTCGGTTCATTTTTTTCTCCCACAAACGTAAAACGGGTCATGACAATACGAATGTGGTAGAGGTTAGAGGTCAACAGGTCCGTCTCTACTATAGGAATAAATTCTTTCAGTGTTAAACCTACAGGAAAAATTTATCACCCTACTAGCAGCTGCTACTAGGTGAATAAAGCAAAAATTTATCCAATACTTTTATTGTTTGAATAAACGTCCATTTATGGGATAAATACTATACACAGTATTCTCTGCATTTGCTTCGGGGGGGGGGGGGGGGTGGGGGTGGGGGGGGGGGGCGTTGATAATTTATTACCGCAGCTCAACAAGGCTGAAGGATTCAGTTAGTGCTGATCTCTCTTAACTATTTATTGTTCATTATATTGATTGTCCATCCACCACCGAATTTTTCTTAACACGAAAACTCATGTCTAACGCGTTGAAAGGGTTAATGGCCGAAAGAAAACAGTAATGAGTAAAGTCACCAGCTATAACGTCATTTTAAGTCTCAGTGATTTACGAGAATCGGTTTTGATTCTAGCGAACTCCTGCCGCGATAATCCATTTTCTGTTTTTAAACAATTGAGAATATGAGATTATTCTTATACCCCTGTGAGTGTAACCAGTTTATTCTCCATATTGAAAATCAAACCTCATATTTATACATTTGCTGGAGTCTAAACTCTTAAAGGCCAAGTCCCACTCTTGGTAAGTTTCCTGTCTTATGTAAAATACTTTTCCCACACACAGGATTTTGGTGGTCTTGGTGCCAGTTGTTACTGTACCCTGTCTGTGGTTTCCAGTGCAGTCTTGGCTGCCTGTTTAGACAGCCAAGACTTCTCTAGAAGTCATTGCCGATGCACACTGTTACCTTATTGTAAGGGTGCAGATACAAGCCCCCCCCCCCCCCCCTCCTCCCTCAGTCATTTAAGGATAATTTCAGAATCTGTGACGAGAATCAAATGAACATTTTGCGGGAATCAAAGTTGATTCGCGTTGTTTTCTGTGCGAAAATCATTTGCGAGAATCGATTGGGGTTTGGGGAGGGAGTGTGGGAGGAGGGTAGGGGGTCTAGACCCGCACGGCTATGCCACTGCAATCTTTAACACCTACGCCACTGGGAAATTTCCACCATGCTTAATCACGACTGGAGAAAGAATCTATCGCCACAATATATCAATTGCTGTTGACATGATGGGAAACAAGAACATCAATAGTAAGAGAAATACAGTACAGTAGTTATAGAAGGGGACATAGAATTTCGTCACCTAGTGTCGGACAGATTTACAGATGGAGGAAGCCGAAGTACCCGAAGAGAACCATCGAACAGCAGCGAGCAGCTGTCAGACTCTCCATCGTACTAACACCACTCAACCGGGGTTAACATTGGTTGGAGACAAGTGCACCATCGACGTGCAGTACGCTTTAGCACGCAGCGCCACCGAGCTTCCACGTGGCTAATCGAGATTAAGTGTCTTGCCTAAGGACACAACGCAGTTACCCCTCCTGGGGATTGAACCGTAGACCTTTCGGGTTGAAGTTCAATGTCGTAACCACTGAACCACTACGCTCCCGTCTACTTATGTTGCCCGTAATATTCTACAATCTGATCATTTGGAAAAAAGTGCGAAAACATTGTATTCCAGATGCTATCTCCATTTTGTCTCGATTCATTCTTGATGGTACATATCGAATATACCCATAGTAGCTTGGTGTACCAAATGTTCACCACTCGTGGTGAACAGTTGGTACGCCAAACTAGTTTAGGTATATTTTATTTATACCATGATCGTCAGTTTATTAAGAGTCGCTATTTTTCTTTCTCAATTTTATTGAGCAGCAGCAGTACATACGTACGAATTTGTTTTTGTTTACATGAGGATCGACGGGCGTTACTTCCGCGGTCAATTTTATCACCGAACAAAATTGAAAAAGAAACAGGGCCTTTTTCATTTTAATAACATGATAACATACTATTTCGATTTATGGATGCTTTATTAACATGAGACAATGCATGTTTGTTAATTTTTGGTGTTTTATATGGTAAACTCATTTAAAAACGTAATAAATAACTGCAACTTTCATTCCACTCTTCGCGAGGCGACGTGCGGTACATTTAGACAAGTTGGCATTGAGGTCGACGTCACCAAAGGTCAACTTGGATGTAGTTCCACTGTTGGTGTAAATTTTACCTATTGATATCCCATTGCTGGAGTGTTCACCACGGTTGGTGTATGAAGCTAAAATTTCTGTCATAGGCTTTTCTTATTTCCTTATGTAGTAGAATAGGTAATCATGGTATAAAATATATAGAATGTCGATCCAGTTATGTTATCGTAATGCATCGCGCTCTCATCGCGATCTGGTCGAAAAAGGGCCGCTGTTGCGATCACAGTTGTGTATAATCTTGGGTGTTTCAATTATATTATCCAAGAAATTTAGAGCGATCCTGTGATCTGTGGTTTCCAGGCTTCATGAAATTCTTGTTTTCCACGAAACAAGGTATGGTTTCTTCACAACACCTATCACTTAACTCTGTGAAACCATCACGTAAATCCTCAGAAAGCGTTACCTATTAACCAACGTTTTCTCCAGATCATCTCCAGTAAGGCCAATACTTTTAACAAAACTTTCTTCAAATTTCGTTTCCTTTTAAATGTACTGAAAGTCTAATCTGCTAAGATTGTGTATTCAAGTTACTAGACGACACTTTTGTTCCAAATTATATCAAACATCAATGGTGTGATGCCTCTAATTTGAGTTTTACTGCCAAACAAAGACAAATATTGGTCTCAGTGAGGCCAATACAGCAGGGCCCCATATATATATGGATGCTTCTTATTAAAATATACTTGTTAAATGCGTATAATTTCCAAACACCAAACCGTTTACCATACAATCAGTACAAATTCTTCTTGGTAATTGCACACAGGTTATAGATTAACCTCATCTTTACTGATTAGGACACCCTGAATAACTAACGCAGACACTGAATTCCTTATGGTCCTTTTTGGGAGCAGTATGTGAATTCTAAGCATTTAATCTAATGTATCTTGTCTGACAGAGCTCGCTGAGCTGCGCATACGCACTAACACCACGTATCACTATGGGAATGACGTCAGAACATGGTAACACAACATGACGCCACTGAGTCACGTGGCATGACGTCACTTCCGAGGTCCTGCACCGAGGTACTGCAACCTAGACCTGAAACATGCATGACATACTACAAATGTAATAAATGCCGAGTTCATCACCAGAGAGTAGAAAATATGACCAAATTCCCGTTTATTGAATACTCCTGTTACTTGAATAGTTTTCATTGGAAGGTGGCTATTCCAGGGATGTGATCACACTCTTTTTAATGAACTAAAGTAAAGTTTCATAGATTTTTTTATTAAGGTTTAACGACACTTTAACATCCAAGGTCATATCGTGTCGGTGACAGTTCTACGGGTGGAAGAAGTCGAAGAACCCGGAGAGGACCACCGAGCAAGGACGAGCAGCATCCAGCTCCCCAACATCGTAACTCCGTACTGTAGCACAGGCAGGGTTAGACTGGTTGAAGACATGCGCGCCATCGACGTGCAGTACGCCTTAGTACACGGCGTCATCGTGCCCTCATGTGCACAAGCAGAGTTAAGTGCCTTGTCCAAGGACACAACGCGGGAGTCCGAATCGATCGCTCAGACGGTCACCTATCCAAGTACTAACCGGGCTCGACGTTGCTTAACTTCGGTGATCTGACGAGAACCGGTTACCGCAACGCCAACGCGCCCCCAAAGTTTCATAGATGGAAAGATTTCAAAATCATGTTTTGTGTCCCCATATAGCTAATTTGCTGTAGAAATAATGCTTTGGGTGGTATTTTCGTTCTTTGAAATCATATAAAAATGGTCTAAAATAAAAAAAATGTAGTTGGGAATGAAAAACAAATTGAAATCAGATAAACAATACCCGTGCTATTCAATTAACAGGGTTTCACTATATTTACGTTTGTATTCAGCGGGCATCAAAGTGATCACACCATGCAGAAATTCTAAGAATTTATTTATTTATTGGGAATTAACAACCCTTTCGACAGCCCGGGCCACCTCGTGTCGAACAATTGTACAGATGGAGGAAGCCTCAGCACCCGGATAGAACCATCGAACAGTGGTGAGAAACTATCAGACTCATCAATGTACTAACTCCATATAAGCAGGGTTATCACTGGTTGATGAAAAGTACACCATCGACGTGCGGTACGCCGCCGTTCATTGCGCCACCGTGCCCCCACGTGGGCAATAGGTATTAAGTGCCTGCCCAGGGCCCCAACGTAGTTACCCCTGGCCGGGGTCGAACCGTAGATCTTTCGTTTGAAGTCTAATGCCGTAACCACTGAGCCACCGCGCAACCATTTCTAAGAATTAACCCTTTGATACTTTTATTATGGTGTCATTACGTACGAAATCAAACAGCACGTTGATACTTTGTGGTCATTTGTTTTGTTATTATTTTTCGATTTTTTTAAGTTTTAATCTCAAATTCCTATGTTCTCCCGAATAGTGCTCAATGATAACAGTTGAGCCAAATGTTATCGCAGCTTAAAATACTAACATAATCGTGCTGTCAAGACTTCTTAACTGGTTGAGTGCTAGAAGCCACTATTAGGGCCTTCAAAAAAAATGAGGATACCAGAGCAAAGGCTAACACTTTCCTTGCTTATATTTCAAATTCAGTCAAACACAAATAAAATGTTGTCTATATAAATTTGTTTTATTACAAATTATTGGAGAGAGCCTGTGGGCTCTCTCCAATAATTTGTAATAAAACAAGTTTTGAATAACAAATCCAGACCATCAAAAATAATCTAGCCCTCAACCAGATAATCACCCATGTCCAAAATATCTTGTTATTTATTCTTTCCGACGTTTGACGTCGCATTTTGAAAAAAGTTGAAGAAACTGAATTCCCAGTGACGTTTGAACGTAATGATAATTAAAGTCCTAAAGGGTTAAATTTGAGCTATCGCACACTATATGTAGAAGTTACAACCAGACAAGAATCATTCTTCAATACCATTTTATCGCATCGAGCACAGCTCATGTATCGCCTACAGTTTGCACAGCAACCTTAACACGAACACATGTTCTGACACTATTACATTTAATTCATAAAAGCTGAAGTTAGAAAAAATGAGGTGATTACTATTTTAATTAATCCGTTTCTACATACCTACATTCTCTGAATAGGCAGTCGGATAAAGATATAAACGTCGTGGATTATTGTTAGATTTTCCAGCCAAAGAATGATATACGTTTTAGAAAACGAAATCAAAGGGCAACTTTAATGTGCAGGATGAAGGAGAAAAGCTTCTGATAAATCATGTAACATCTGAAAAAATTAAACAGATAAAAACATTCCAATTATTCAACAACTTTATGGTGTGGGTGATATAACTGACAGGATTAACACCTGGTGAAGTTGGCACCATTCTCGTTTTCGTAACAGCATCATTTATTGGAGAATATCCGCCAGCTTTCTGGTCAAGCCATAAAATAAGCAGACTGTCATCTGCAAAATGAGGTCCCCAAAGGGTGAATTTAGTGATGCACAGCAGGGTAGCATCACTAAATTTACCATGTGGGGACCTCAATCTGAATCAGGGTCTCAAAACTAAACAGAAAGAGGTACCAAGAGGATAAATTTGCTCACTGTATGGGATAGCATCATCAAATTCACCCTTTGGGGACCTCATTCTGCAAATGTCAGACTGCTTATTTTCAGGTCTGTTTCTGGTTGGAATTTAAACCTCCTGATGGTTCGACATCTTCATAATTAAACCCTTTACTCAACGAATCGGTCGCCTCCATCCACATAATTTACAAACTCCCCCCCCCCCCCCCCCCCCCATTGGAACCAGCTCGTTCCAATGAAGGGTCACATATTATAGTTTTGTTGAATTTTTCGAAAAATTTGAAAAACAAATACTTAAAATCACAAATTTCGATATCTTATGCGTTGGGTAAGGGGTTAACATGAATTGTAGGTCTTATTACAAAATAGCAGAATTAAACAGCAAAAGAAATTCGACTTGTCTTGGCATAGTCAGACCATTAGGGAAGTTACTCCCCAAATCTCGTAGCCACTTGTGGGTGTTACGCTCGTTTACACAGCCCATGCAGACAAAGATATGGACTGTTCGCTCAAAGCACTGCCTAACTTACTCCCCAAGTCTCGTAGTCACTCGTGTGTTTTACTCCTGTTTACATAGCCCTGACAGCGAATTGGACTGCTCCCAGAAAGCACTCCCCTACTTACTCTATATGTCTCGTAGTTATTCAGGTGTTTTACGCCCGTTTAAACAGCCCAGACAGCGAAAAAGACTGCTCCAACAGATCACGGCCAAACGTACTTCCCAAGCCTCGTAGTCACTCCTGTGTTTTACGCCCGTTCACACAGAACAGACAGCTCCAACAAAGCACTTCCTAACTTAACCTACCAGAAATCTTGCGTGGGATACTCCAACTCCCGTATAACGCAGCTTTCTACATTGCACAATGCATAAGCGACTCTCTCCGCTTCCGCACGTGACAACCGTTACTTATTTGGATGAAGCATGGACGATAAAAATGGACACGACACCCGTCACTTATTCCCAGATCCTTATTCGACATTCATTATCAACAGATTTCATCGGTTGATAACGAATGACGAATAAGGAACTGGGAATACGTAACGGTTGTCACGTTCCCATGATAAAATATGCATATCGCTACAAATATCATTCTCTGGGGTGCATGTAGAATAGAACTGCTGAGGTCACTAAATCCTCCTTGTATGGGTAGGAACACGTTGACAAAGTGCACTTTGGCGTGACAAAAATTAATGTGAACAACTTCTAACTGATTCCACGGTTCATTTTTAGTCTTTAACCATTTATTTATATATATATTTGGGGCGGAACACACTGATAGTCTAACAGTCACTTCCTGAAATATTGGGGGCATCCTGTTTTGTGATTACATCGGCAAATTGGATATTTCTGTTTTTTTTAAATTTCAGTGGGGAATTGTCGACCTCATTGTCCGGTTACAGAAATCGAATTATCATAGCAAGAGCCATTGTAAATGAAATACGTTTTTATTGACAATGCCGGAATCAATTATCGTTTACTTGTTCAGAATGACATTCTGCAATTTATTGAAATAAGAGTAACCTCTAGTGTGATCGATTTTTGCTGTCACGTTTGTTACGCCAACACGTTGACAGTTTCTAAAAGTTTATGAGGTCGGTATATATTCTGATGAGTCATACAGTGCATAGAGGGTGATACGGTACTCGCCACAACCCCCCCCCCCCCCTCCCCCTATTGGGTGGAAAATACCTATAGAGTTACTTGTTAGATCAGTACATCCTAGTGTCAAACAAAACAATCAAACTTTGTTAACACTTGGAACCCGGCAGGGCACTTTTCCGGCCCAGGCACGTGACATGCCATAATTTCATTAGGCTATGATGGCTGCTAAGTGAATGCGTGGGATAGAACAATCAATATTTTCAACGTGCAGCCTAAAGGCTGCACGTTGAAAATATTAATTGGTCTATCCCAAACAACAAATCTAGATTCTTCAAACTGCAGCCATTGAACTGACATGGAAGATACCACCAGCATTCAAAGGGTTAAAAGAATGAGAATCATAAGCAAGAGTAAAAGCGAAGACTCGGCCAGAGGACCCCTGATGGTAGTTCAACCCAGAGGTCTTCTGGGCGAGTCTTCGCTTCAGCTTTTGTACTTGAGTTTTTCTTACAGAAATTCAAGTTAATTATTGATTGTAACTTCATTTTCCGTGTGTTTTCTTGGGAATCAACTCGTCATATATTGCAGTCGTGCCTCTGTTGAAAGACACAATGGTGGGGAAATTTGCCAGATGAAAGCGCTTGTCAGATTTAAAGATTTATTTACATTCAATGGTGGTAACCGGTCGTACTTCTGTTCTAATCGGTAACCAGACTCCCGTTTCCAGGACAATACAGACATTATGCACAAGAGTCCCTTATAACCATAAATCCTTCCCGTTCGAACCCCCATTTCTTATTTACTGTGGTAAACAAGCTCTGTTTTACTGGTAAAATAGGACCCGGTCACAAGTGCCTAGTGTGGGAGTCCTCTAATCTGTGCAATATGATTATAAACGATTGGATCGACTCAGGGGTGGCGCCAGGGATTTCTCGACAGGGGGGCTGACCTCTCCGACAGGGGGCTGACCTCTCTGACAGAGGAGCTATAACATTTGACCTTCCAAATGAAGGAAAATGAGTGGAAATTGGTAAATTGGAGAACCAAAATAGAAGCAAATTGAGTATGTTTGTTGATTATTTAACCCTTTACCTAACCTGAAAAGCAGACGACACTTGCAAAAATAATTCTTGAATAACTATTTTTTTTCATTTTTTGTCTCAAAAACATAGGTTATGACCCCCTCGTTGGAACGAGCTCGACGAGCTCGTTTCAACGAGGGGTCATAACCTATGTTTTTGAGACAAAAAATTAAAAAAAATAATGAAAATTAATTGGCGATTTTTGAGAATAGCGCTGGTCGGTTTTGGCCGTTACGTTGGGTAAAAGGTTAAAGTAAACATATTATAATAAGGTCGGGAAATATTTCATCTATAAAGCCAGTTTGACGAACGACATTAAGGAATTTCGTGAGAATCACTATTCTCTATCAAAGTTCCAGTGCTGCACGGGTTCGAGACTGACAAGACGAGATATCTACATTCGATTGTCGGAAATGTCTCGTGAAGTCGGGTTTACGAGGCTCTCCGACGGACTGACTAAAAATCTCCAACGGGGGGGGACTTCTCAGACAGGGGGGCTGTAGCCCCCCCTGACCCCCCCCCCCCCCCCCGGCGCCACCACTGGATCGACTTGACTTCATGTCCATGTTGCGGTCATGATTAGCCATTGTGCAGAAATATTAGACCTTACTAAACACCAATAAATAAATAATAAATAAATGAATAATTAATAAATAAACATAAATCCCAAACAACGATTAAACTTTTTTGAAATTCAAGATTTGTCAAATTGTTTTATATGAAGGACTTATCAGCGATTACAATACAGTACGTGGAAAGTGGATCGTAACTAAAACACCCGCGGAGTGGAGCATCACCCAAAGTATCACTTTCAAATTCTGTACATATGGACAAAAAGCACAAGCAAAGTTTCAGCCAATGGACCTCCGGGTTTAACCCGGAGGTCCATTGGCTGGCACTTTGCTTGTGATGGTTATGCTTAGCAACAAATTTGCAATTATTGCTCGGGTGGAATCTCCACTCTGCGGGTGATTTAATGATAATACACTCTCCACGTACTGTATGTGCTTACACTCTAATATATTCAGTACAGCACAAACTAACACCATAATTACTGTTTTCATCATCATAAAAATTAGCACGAACGTTTTCATTCTGTAATTTTAAAACACACAGCTGAATGTTTGACCTTCGGAATTGATTTAGAAAATCAGCTTATAATGGTACACTCTGCCTAAAAAATCTTTGATCCCCCAAAGAGAACGCAAAATAAACCATCATCGACCTTGGTGGATGAGGTCATGTCCTTCCCAATACAAAACTGGATATTAGAAATATATTTTGTATGACAAAATTCTCACCAATCCTGATAACTGCTTGCGGAGCTGGTAAATCGTCCAAACCTTCATCAAGAAAAAGAGCATTGAGTTATTTATGGTTTTAGCACAAAACATAGCGTTTTAATTTTTAAAAAACTTTCGAAGTTGAACAAAATGTAACATGTTTCTGGTAATGTGGGTGAATGCACCGTGGTTCTTTAGGTCACCTTGACCACATCCTTCCGTGGGGTTTGTTTTTGAAAAATGCAATTTTTAGTACCTCAGAAATGTTCTGTTCTTGTTCAAATATATTGTGCTGATGATATTCCCATTTATTATATGACAGTAAAAATCTGGTAATTTAATTGGCTAAAACTCTCATCAGAGGTGTTGATGTACTCCAGTATTGCTGATCTGTTCTTTTTTTATCAACATCGAGTTGATATTTCACCGCACTGTCATTGTTGTCTATAAAAAGCGCACGTATAGGTTGATAATACTGTTTCAAAATACATATTTGCGATAAAATTAGAAATGGTATTTCCAACTTGCTTCTTCCTGTTCTTCCTGTTCCTATGTTTTGGGACTGTTTGAATATAACAATTAACTACAGCATGAACAAATAAGGTTAATGCACATTGCTTCCTATATATGTTGAAATTATATTTATTTTGTTGCATGTGAATATGCTGTTTTTCTTCGAGAAATATGTAAAAAATTCAAGGAATTTGCGAACGATTTTTTTCTGTCAGAATAATAAAACAATAATTGACTTTCCTTGAGGTTGAGACAAGGAATTATATTTGGTGATTATTACTTTTCTCGGGTTGTTAATTCCTTGTCTCAGCCTCAAGGAAAGTCAATAATTGTATATTACCAATATAGTTCCTGGTCTAATTTTTTCTCCGTCTTGAGAAGCTTTTAGCTTTTTGGCGGGAAATAACTTTTTGCCTATTTTTTGTTGACTCGCAGAATTTGTCAGAACGTAAACTTATTTTTTTTAATTGTCCTGAGTTAACGTTCAATGTTGTCTCTTGTCCTCCGCGACATAAACTTTCACTGAAAGTCAACTTTCCGGCTTCTATTTCTATGTTAGGTCGTCGAATGTGGCCGATTGGTTTTCTGTCCGTATCAAGTTCATCATTTTGCGTTTATGGTCTCGCTCCATCTTTGCTCTAGCTCTACGTTTATTTACCCCCCCCCCCTACCATGGGCACCCCGAGAAGTGAAGCATTGTTTGTTTACTGTGTTAAACAAGCTCTGTTTTGCTGGTAAAATATGACCCACTCACCACGGCATAGGAATCCTCTAAAATGGGTAACATGGGTATAAACGATTGACTAAACTTGACTTGATCTCCATGTTGCGGTCGTAATTAGCCAATGTGCAAAAATGTATGACCTTAAATATAAATAAATAAATAAATAAATAAATAAATAAAATAAATAAATAAATAAATAAATAAATAAATAAATCTTTTGGGTTCTCCGACAATTTGTTCCACCAAAACGGTACTAGTATTATGTCATGTTCCCCTACAGGTAAAGGTTGCCGGACCCCGGTGCCGGACCCCGGTGCCGGACCCCGGAAGTGACGTCATGTTACGTGACCCAGTGGCGCCATGTTGTGTTGTCATGGTAACCCACGTGAGCGGTCATGTTGTGACGTCATCCTCATAGTGATACGTGGTTTGAGTGCGCATGCGCAGCGCTTGTTGTTAAGGTGATACATGTTTCCGTCGTCCATTTTGTATACCGGAGGCCGCCATCTTGGTTTCTATGGTAGCACGTGATTGCTATGTTACCTAAGGCCTACAATAGGACAGAGGTATGTTCAGAGGGTATGTTCGATTGAATCGGAGTATTTTCTGGACGACTTCTCTGGATAATTACCACAAACAACCCGACAACTTGTATTATTTCGAATTCTTCCAGAATTCTCTGCTTTTATCTATATATGCAATAGTTATCGTTTATCTGGCCATGTTCCTTTATTCTAGAGTATACTCCAGTGGCCATGTTCCTTTATTCTACATATACCAGCCATATAATAAAACAAAGCAATCGGTTGGTTAATACTACCAAGCACTAACATGGGCCTATAGGTGTATATACCGCCATACTATAGTACCGTTCTAAACTACAAGGCAGTACCCCTACCCAAAATACCCCTATGCCTAGCATTGCATACTACCTATACCAGTCATAGTTTAACATAAAGCATCAGGTGGATTAATAGTACTAAGGGCCAGCAAGAGACCTATAGGGATATGTACAGCCTATATAGTATCCTCAGATAAGTATTCTATAAAAGGTATCCTCGAATAATACAATACCAGGCCATGGGTATCCTCAAATACCGAGATGAGGCTAAGAGTCGTAGTACATTATACCTCATTGAGGGATTTTTCAAGGTCCTCATAACTTCAAAATTCAATAAGGGTATGAGGGATAATAAATGCGGACTCATTGAGGGTTTTTACATAGCCCTCATGGCCTCATACGACAAAAAAGAGATTCCATAGCCACAGGTGTTTTGCAAAAAATGGGATTCCAAGGGATATGGCCATTGGATACGGTATTTTGTTATACACAAGGGAGATAACCCCGCATACAGATTATGGGAAATCAAGCAATCTGATTGGTTTGTTATAATCTAGATAAATGAAACAACAAGAGTACTTAGAATAGGGTCAGAACTAACAAGAATAGACCAGAAATCGCTAAATATAGCAATAATAAGGTAAACTGTTCTAGTTGATAGGCTCTTCTACGCTACTGGAGTATACTCTAGAATAAAGGAACATGGCCAGATAAACGATAACTATTGCATATATAGATAGAAGAAGAGAATTCTGGAAGAATTCGAAATAATACAAGTTGTCGGGTTGTTTATGGTAATTATCCAGGGAAGTCGTTTCAGAAAATACTCCGATTCAATATAACATACCCTCCGAACATACCCCTGTCCTATTGTAGGCCTTAGGTAACATAGCAATCACGTGCTACCATAGAAACCAAGATGGCGGCCTCCCGTATACAAAATGGACGACGGAAACACGTATCACCTTAACAACACGCGCTGCGCATGCGCACTAACACCACGTATCACTATGGGGATGACGTTACAACATGACCGCTCACGCGGGTTACCATGACAACACAACATTGCGCCACTGGGTCACGTGACATGACGTCACTTCCGGGGTCCGGCACCGGGATCCGGCAAGCTTTACCTGTAGGGAAACATGACATACTACTGATACTCTCAAGTTTCATTTTGTTGAATTCACCAAGATTGAGACAGATTTTTCACGTTCAGGCTTCTGAAGACCTGCAAAACAATGTTTGGAATTGCGTCCATTTTTAGGATCTTGACTGAGCTAGAATGTTAGTCTGCCCGAATCTCTCCGCCAATTGTTGTAAGGGTTAATAGGGAAATTAGCTCAATGAAAGCACTTGTAGGATTTAAACATTTATTTATACTCAGTAGTGGTAATAATTGTGTGATTAACGTAACAAGTATGTTCCCTATTAGAAAACGTTTGACCAGAGGCGTCGCGAAGATTGAACTGTGGGTGTGGGGTGTGGTTAAACCTAGTTTGTCCCTATTGTGATGGCCGAAGTAACGGATGAAAAGATATTCCATCTACATTATCAAGGCATGACGTCGTCGAGGCAAGGTAAATTAGAAGCAACTAGTTCACAGACAATCCTTTATTAACAATATCTATCAGTATCAATGTTCTGAACACTAAAGTGGCACTTTGGTTAGCGATGTGTTTTTACAGTAATATACAGGTTTTTCTTCTTCCCAGTATTATTATTATTATTTATTGGTGTTTAAGTGTCACATACTTATGCACAATGGCTAATCGTGACCGTGACAGTTTTACGGGTGGAGGAAGCCGGAGAGAATCACCGAGCATCGACGAGCAACTGTCAGCTCCTCAACATTCTAACTCTGTTGAAGCTCCACTCAAGCAGGGTTACAGCGATTGAAGACATGTGCACCATCGACGTGCAGTACGCCTTAGTACACGGTGTCATCGTGCCCCCATGTAAGCAACCGGGATAAAGTGCCTTGCTCAAGGACACAACGCGGGTCGTCCCGTCGTGGATCAAACTCGGGGCCTCTAGCATAGAAATCTACCAATGAGCCACCACGCTCCCTCTTCTTCCTAGGAAAAAATGGGCCAATCTCACCTTTTGGACTTTTATATTTTAACACCTTGAAACCGTAAGACAGATTTATCGATCCAAGGCATAATTTCGCCCCAGTTCTGTCTTATTATAAGAAGTCTTTATAAGGGGCATTGATGATGAAATAATATTATTTTATTCTCCCTGTATATTGAAATTGGACTGACCCATCTCACTGCAAGTGTACACAAACGCGATACCATGGAACGAGGGTCCAAAGAGTTAATGGAAAAGACAGTGTTTGGATTATAATGTCACGATGCACACACTTTGGTATAATGAACAGGAAAAACGTAAGTCAAAAGATGCTGAAAACGCCGTTTTCTTATTTTTAAAAGAGCCTTCAAAAGAGAATAATAGTTAACCGTTCCAACTCATTGGGCAAAAAAATGTAAAAAGTTCTGTATTTTTTATACTACTCTACAGGAAAATGACAGAAGTTTGTAGAATGATGCGCACATCGATGGTGCAAATTCTTTTAAGAAATTAAAGGGAAGTTAACTTTCCCGTAAATCTCTTCCAGCGACGAAAATTGTCAGCCATGCAGAATTAAACAATCAAGAGTTCTTGGAAAGTTGATAGTGGATAAATAAAATTAATAAATATATGTGGTCGAAGTTACCAAATTGGCCATTCCTGGCCCCCCACTGGCCTGAGCCGGGTGCCACAGGCCTCCATTTGTATGGCCATCCTGTGTGTGTGTTATTTACAAATTCAAGTAGCAAATCTCTTAAGAAGTACATTATTACTAGCACGTAAGTGTGATGGCTCAGTGGTGATGGCATTGGACTTCAAACCGAAAGGTCCACGGTTCGATCCCCGCTGGGAGCAACCGCGTTGTGTCTTTGGGGAAGACACTTGATCCCGACTGCCCCCGTGGGAGCACGGTGTACTAAGGCGCACTGCACGTCGATGGTGCACTTGTCTTCAACCACTGTTAACTCTGCTTAGGTGGAGTTGGGGAGTCTGACAGTTGCTCGCCATTACTCGGTGGTTCTCTCCGGCTACTCCAGCTTCCTCCACACGCAAAAATGTCCGACACGAGGGGAACCTGGTTGTCGAAAGTGTCGTTAAATGAAATTAGAAGATGGGCGCAGGGGAGTGACCAGGCTAGATGAAGTGGGGAGATGAAATTTATCTCCCCCCCCCCCCCCCCCCCCACACACACACACTTCATTTCACCTTGTGCTGTATTAAGTTTGCTTGACTACGTCACTGCATGGGCGTTACTGAACTGTCTGTCACTCCTGCCCAGTTCTATTTTTTGTCAAAAAATCGACAAATATCTTCCTGCAAGCAACCACCACTGGTATTTTAAAAAATCGAAGTTCTTCTGAAAGCAGGAAGTCACTCGAGAAGTATAGCTCTGAATAATCTGCTCTTCACATTCGAACTGAAAAATATAGTTTACAAGAGAGTTCTCACAAAGGTCTATTGATAATACTTTGAATAAAAGGAAAAAAATCGAAGACAAGAGCATAATTATAATGAGTCTATATTTAAATATATGCTTTTGTGTATGGAAAATGGTACTTCGATTGGAATTGGAAGGTTAATGAGAGCAGTTAGATTGGTCTATTTTTTACTCGATGTTTTTGCCGCAGCTAAAGAGGTATTTAAGTTCTCACATACCTAAAGGTGAAATGTGAGTTGTGTACGACAGTAACCCATCACTAAAATCACCAAAGCTCTTGAAATCATGTAACCGTAAAGTCTTTTTCGCGCTCGGGAATTAAAATAGTGATTTTTTTTCTCTATTTGGAATTTCAACACAATGGGATACCATTGATTCTTTGCCTAACACGACCAGGAGACACTTGAGAAATATTTCTTTTATGACTAAAAATATGGGGGCGCGGTGGCTCAGTTGGTAGAGGTGCAGGCTGCAAGCCGAGAGGTCCTCGGTTCGAATCCCACCTGCGGCAACCGCGTTGTGTCCTTGGGCAAGACACTTCACCCCGATTGCCTACATGGGGGCACGATGACGCTGTGTACTGAGGCGTACTGCACGTCGATGGTGCGCATGTCTTCAACCAATCTAACCCTGCCTGTACTGCGGTGCAGATTTCAGGGTTACGATGTTGGAGAGCTGACAGCTGCTCGTTGTTGCTCGGTGGTTCTCTCCGGGTACTCCGGCTTCCTCCACCCGTAAAACTGTCACGGTCACGATTAGCCATTGTGCATAAGTATGTGACCTTAAACACCAATAAATAATAATAATAATAATATATGACTAAAAATATTCATTTTTACATAAAAAAGCTTATGATCCTCTCATTGGAACGAACTCGTAGAACTTGTTCCAATGAGGGGTCAAAAGCTGCATTTTGAAGGCAGTGGCGTCCGAGAAGTAATGGGGAGGGGGTCGGGAGTGGGGGTAAAAGTTTGAATTTCTGGTATGAAACTCACCAAATCCTTGCCTCTGATCCTTTTGAAAGGCTCGTATCTAACTCCAAAATCCGGAGTAGGGACCCGTGCTCGGAGGAGGACCCCACGCTCGGAGTAGACCCTTGCGCTCGGAGTAGGGACTCCACAAGCAAGTACTGCAAATACGGGACACTTATTGTGTGTAACTAGAGGAAATGGATGAAGTATCATAAAAACAAGGCTCCGATACCCTTTAAAACGCACCAAGACTCCAAGGGGCCCACATATACTGGAGAAAAATTACTCCATTTTGTTTCTTCAAACGTTTGGGGTGGGAGGGGTTGGGGGAGCAAGGACTTACTCGAACCTTTCCTACTGGTTGAACCGACACTGATTTCCAACAACATTTTTTTTCCAACAATTCTACAAGGGATTAACCAATTCAATATTGTTTGACAGAGCTCAATGAGCTCTGTTAAACATGATTAAATTGGTTAAATTCCTTGTTGCATTATGGGAAAAATTGCTTCTTGAAATTTTGAAATGTTTACATCAGTGTGCAGAGGGTTAATTTAAATAGATATACTTGGAGCGTGTTGCAAAATGCGAACTTGCCTCACACTATTATTTTGTGCAAATGCAAGACACGCGTTCTAAAAACGACCAAACTGAATCAGGAAGGAAGTTTGAACTTATAGGACATACCAAATGAAGAACAAAGTTTCAGTTCAAAATGAAGAATGGGTCGGAGAAACACATGCAGGCCAATTAAGAACAAAAGGCAAAGTTATGGTACGAAATGCGGCGAAATCGTTGGAGTCGATATGGTACTAGCAGGGTTACCCGGCGTTGCTCGGGCTGAGGAGAGTATTATAACTGTTGGTGCCCCTCTACACCCCCACCCACACCCCACCCTGGCACTTTTTTAAACTCACCATTAGATTCCTGGTAAAAAATTACCCCTAATAGACCCCTTTGAAGACGTATATCGGTGAGAACAATTTTGGTCATAACTTTTGGTGCCCCGTACACCCCCACCCTCACCCGGATACTTTTTTAAACCTCACTATTAGATTCCTGATAAAAACGTACCCCTAGTAGACCCCTTTGAAAACATATATCGGTAAAAAAAATGTTGGTCATAACTTTTGGTGCCTCAGACAGACAGACAGACAGACAGACATTCTAAAATATAGTATAGAAGAATATACCCATAGTAGCATGGTGTACCAAATGTTCACCACGAGTGGTGAAGTGGTGTTAACCGCGAGCCTTCGGCGCGCGGTAAACACAACTTCACCACGAGTGGTGAACATTTGGTACACCAAGCTACTTTCGGTATATTTTATTTATACCATGATCGTCAGATTATTAAGAGTCGCTATTATTTTTTCTTGATTTTATATTTTATTGAGCACCAGACGTACATACGAGCGAATCTGTTTTTTGTTTACACCAGGATCGGTGGGCGGTACTTCCGCTGTCAATTTTATCGCCGAAACGAAATGAAAAAAAGAAACTGAGCCTTTTTCGTTTTAATAACATAATAACATACTATTTTGAGTTATGCATGCTTTATTAGCATTATGCATGTTTTTTAATTTTTGACATCTTATGAGGTAAACCCATTTAAAAACGTAATAAATAATTGCCACTTCCATTTCACTCTTCGCGAGGCGACGTGCGATAAATTTAGACAAGTTTGCATTCAGGTCGACGTCACCAAAGGTCAACGGGGATGTAGTTCTACTGTAGGTGTAAATTTTTACTACTGAAATCCTATTGCTGGCGTGTTCATCACGGTTGGTGTGCAAAGCTAAAATTTATGTCATAGATATAAAACCATACTTTCCACAGCCAGGATCACATCGTGTAGGGTAGTTTTACGGGTGGAGGAAATCGGAGTACTCGAAGAAAACTACAGAGCAGCGCGAGTAACTGTCAGACTCCCCAACTTACTATCTATGCACATGCAGTCAGCAGTGGTTGAAGTCAAGTGCACCATCGACGTGCTGTGCGCCTTTGTACACAGCGCTACCGTACCCTCGCGTGGACAACCTGGATGAAATTCCTTACCCAAAGACACAACACAGTTATCGCTGGTCAGCATCAAACCATCGACCTTTCTGGTTAACCCTTTCAACACTGATACCATGGAAGATATCATTTCAGACAATTGTGACAGCATTAAAATGACAGGTGACATTTAGTTCCAACATCAGCCAACCTTTCTTTTCGTAAATATAATAAACTATTATTTCAGCATTTGCGCACATAAATGTTAGATTAATTACAATTATTCACTGCAAACTTAAAGGATGCCATTGAATGGAGGGAATTAGTCGGAGAATGAATGAAATGGTTTATCGCGCCGATGGCGCGCATGGACGCTGTGGGGCAAGCCCCTTTCGACCCGTTTTAACTGTATAAGATCTTGTAGCTACATGTCTGGGCGTGTTAAAGGAAGAAAAGGGTCAGGTACTCGTCAAATGTTCAGGACTAGATGATCTAAGGACTGCTGGCTTGTCTTTATGATGGTTGTTGGTCTGAACCCTCCGGTGAGGACCAGAACGAGAGGAGGTTCTCTCGCAAAGGTGCTACCTCTCCCCGATGGGGTTGTGATGGTGTTTTCAGGCAGGTATAGTTTGCCACTTAGGAGGTTGTTAAAGGTGTGGTGGAGGGCCATCATTGGCAAGTATAATCTGCCTCAGGCGGTCGATGCTTACTGTAGTTGATTCATTTTATTGGATTCTGTTTCGCTGGATCGTGGAAAGAAAACAACAACGTCCCATTTCGAGGACCACCCAGAGAAAGACCCGAACCTCCCTGGTTCGGGGGGGGGGGGGGGGCAGGCCTGCATTGTAGAATATTTGACCAGGGCAGAGTGCGCTCTACTGACGCTTACAAAGAGGGGTAAAAAAAGGGACACAGGGCCAACGCTCGCCCCCCAGGAGGTGGATGACCACTTCTAGGGATGGAGCGGAGGATCTATAGAGTCCATAGCGGTTATTGTATTCCATATCGGTTAGAGTTTTTCCATAGCGGTTATTGGGGAGCTGGAGATCAAAAAGAAAGCAACTGTGTGTACCTGATAAAAGAGAAAAGGCAGAATTAGTCAGTTTTGAAAAGTAACAAAAATATGTAATTACATTGAGGTTGATAATCGATCTCTGGGAGCGGCCCGTAGTTTTCCTACGGCCCAAGATTCTTGCTTCTTAATGGTTGGTTGATTATTATAGCTGGATAGGTCGAGACAGCCCATCTGGTAAATGGTCTCAGCAGAGCCGATTTCACTGCCTTTGTTCTTCTTCCACTGTTCCTAGTTACCCCCTATTAATGGTTAGGTTTATTATGATAGCTACATAGGTGAAGACAGCCCAATCTGGTAAATGGTCTCAGCATAGCCGATTTCCCTGCCTGTTTAATCACCTTCCCTAAGATTCTTGGTTATCATTATGGCTAGATAGGTGAAGACAGCCCTTTTTGGTAAATGGTATCAACAGCACAGCTGATTTCACCCCCTTTGTTCACCTTTCATTGTTCCTAGTTACACCCTATTAATGGTTAGGCTTATTATGATAGCTACATAGGTGAAGACAGCCCATCCTGGTAAATGGTCTCAGCATAGCCGATTTCACAGCCTGTTTAATCACCTTCCTTAAGATTCTTGCTTATTAGAGGTTGGTTGGTTATTATAGCTAGATAGGTGAAGACAGCCTATTCTGGTAAATGCTTTCAGCATAGCCAATTTCAAAAAGTCTGTTTAGTCACCTTCCCTAAGCTTATAGGTACTCTTAGTTATTTATGGTGCGGTCCGAATTAGAGGGAGGGGAGCAGGCCTTCACAAAATACCACATCCGAGGGTGTTATTTCCTGCCCTTAGCTCCGCGGTTTGATTCCTACTTACGGGGTGGATAGATTTAAATTGTGGCGTTTTTAGGTTTTTGTCGGCTCTCGCAAATATCGTGGAGTTCAGATATTAGATGGCTGTCGGCGAGCTGGTCGCGAGGTTTAGCGGCTAGGGTAGGGAGGCAAGGCGATCCTTTGTGGTTGGGATTTCGGCTCTGTCGTTGAGTATTTTGATAGGTGTATCCCAGGAAGCACGGAGGGCGGCTCTGAGCGCGTAGTTTTGGACCTTTTGGAGTTTCCCCACGTTGGTTTGGTTCACGTCGGTAAGGATTATTGCCCTGTACTCGAGTACTGGGCGCACGAAGGCTTTGTATAGTTTAAGTAAAATTGTCTGGTTGGCTCCCCAGGATGTGCCTCGTAGCAATTTTAGCAGGTTAATAATACGTCTTGTCGCTTTGCTGGCCATAACGTTGGTGTGTTTGTTGAAGGATAGGTTTTGATCAATGGGTATGCCAAGGAATTTGGCCTCTGTGCATTCAGGGAGGACTTTGTCCAGTAGTTTTAGGTCAAAGTCACGACTGTTTTTCTTACGGGTGAACGTGATTCTTTGGGTTTTGTTGGCGTTCAGCATGATTCTCCATTTGGCACACCCTCGCTCTAGGTCATCGAGAGCGCGTAGAACTGGTCTTTGAACTAGATTGACGGTGTTATTAGAGGCCCTTATCGTCCGCAAATTGTGAGATTTGAACGCGATTGTCGGAGATTTTGAGATCATTGACGTAGATGGTGTATAGGAGGGGTTTGAGGACGGATCCTTGGGGGTGCCTGCTTCTAGAGGGACGCTGTCGGACATTTCGTTGTTGACTTTGATTTTTATTTCGCGGTCGTTAAGGAAGGGGGAGAGTAATCTAAGCAATTTTATGGGGAGATTCATTCTAGATAGTTTGAGGCGCATTCCGTTGTGCCAAACGGAATCGAACGCTTTTTCTACGTCTGGTAGGATTGCCGCGCCAATTTGCTGGTTATTGATCGCGCCTTTCATTTGATTGATAAGGCGATAGACATGCTCAATGCCTTCCTTACGGTTCCTATAGGCTCTTTACCATCTATTAAAGAAGTCGATTTCTTCAAACGGGAATGGCGCGAAAACAGCCACTAGTGGCTACGCCATCTCCCAGTGGCGCAGTCATGTAGTTCTGAAGTATGCCTCTGTGTATATTTTATATACATGTTGTACTACTGAATAAAATCAATCAAAGGCCCCCTCCCCCTCCCCCCTCAGTCGATAGGTAAGGATTCTTTCGAATACCTTACCAATGCAACTGAAAAGACTGTGGTCTTTGTGTGGTTTTGGTATCATGACCCCAATCGACAGACAGATGCAACTGAAAAGACTGATTGGGCGGTTTTGGTATCATGACCCCAATCGAGAGAGAGAGAGAGAGAGAGAGAGAGAGAGAGAGAGAGAGAGAGAGAGAGAGAGAGAGAGAGACTGTTGAGAGAGAGTATCAGCCTATTTCTGTGGCCACTGGCCACAACTGTACTGTAGCTGTCATAAATCTAATAGACCAGCACGTATTTCAATGTTCGAAAATGTCTGTTTGTCATGCGAAAAATCACCCAAGATTTGCTGAAGAATGGATTTCCCTTTTTTGGAGGCAACACGCATAGAACGTAATTAAGTGCTTTATAAAATGTAATTAATCAAATCAGAATTATGTGTTGCTCTCCACAGCACATGCATTTGCACCCATTTATTATTTTTTGTAATTTGTTAAATGTTGCCTGTTCGTCAAACCCAGTTTCTGTTTTGCGAAATAAAATTATGTTTAAAAAAAATGACCCCAATGGCTGTTTTCCAGCATTTTGGAAAGTAGCCATGGGAGAGGCATGCATTGAATAGGTGTGTTGTGTTTATCAATTAAGGAGATTGGGTTCTGTTTCAGAATGTTGTAGCTAACCTCATCCTCGCCGCGCGAGAAGGAATTTTTGCATTTTTTTATGATATTGATGATTTCATCATTGGTGATAGGAGTGATGAGGTCGTCGTCGTCCCCTTCTTCTGGGTCGGTATCCAATTTAGGGTCACGGTAGATATCCGGGTGTTCATTGAAGTCATCAATAGCGTTTGTGATGACGCCATCGTTGTCGGGGCCTTGATATGGGCGATGGGTTTTTCTGAGGAGGCTGGCGAAAGTGTCGGCTTTGTCTTTGTCGGTACGCGCGAGGGAGCCATCTTTCTTTCTTTTTAAGGGGTTTGGCTGCTGCTTTATTGCCTCGATTGTTTTTACCAGTGAGGGTTTGGAAAGAGTTCCAGAATTTTTTTTGCATCCCTGACCTAGTTTAGGTTGGCTGTTGCTTTTTCCCAGTTGGCTTGTTTTCAGTTTGGAGGGCTTTCTTAACCTCGCCATGAAGACGGTTATATGTTTTTTAAGGTCAGCTTTTTGAGGGGGTTATTTGCTGCTTTTAGAGCGCGAAGGGCTTTTCGTTTGGTTTTGATTAAAGAAAGTGTGTCGCCTGAGAGAGTACTTCTCCAGGGACGCACTTCTTCTTTTGGGCATATTTCGTTTAGGGTTGAGTTGATTATTTTTTCTATGCCCTCGCAATAGGCTTCGAGTTCAGTGGCGTTTGATTGGGAGCTGTCGGAGAGTTTGACATCGATGATGTCGCGGTAGAGGTTCCAGTTTATTTTACTAAAATTCCTGCGTAGGGTGATGGGAACCTCGGGGGGGGGGGGGGGGGGCATTGCTTATTTTGATTGAGGCATGCACTGGTAGGTGGTCGCTGCCTAGGTCATCTTCGTCGACCCAGTGGTCGTCGATGTGATTTATGAGAGAGTCGCTAGTAATTATTAGATCAAGGATGTCGGATGGCACTAGCGGGTTGATACTGATGTAAGTCGCGGAGTTGTCGTTCATTTATTGGAGATCTCGGACCTAGACGTTGGGGCAAACCAAGGTCAAAATATCGTCAGAGAAAGGGTCATGCAGGATGGTAACCTTAATTGGCGAGATGGGGCCAAATCAAAGAGGACTTTGAGTGGCTTGCGTGATAAAGAGAAGCCTGGTTTTGAAGAGTACCTTGATGGCACCTTTGGGGGGGGGGGGGGGGGTTGTCACTGTTGTTCAAGCTGAGGTCGCGGTCCTTGGATCTGAGGGGAAAAACAGTGAAAAGGAGTGCCAGATTGTAATTTGGGCGTGGTGGATACCCTGAACACTTTCTTCTAGAATGCCCAAAATACCAGTCTAAAAGAATAAGATTCACTGGGAGCATAATGGAGAAGTGGGATGGGGGGATGAAGGACATGTGGTTAGTGAGAGATTCAAAGGAGAGGGTTAATATGCTAATCGGAGAGATTGGGATGAATGGGGCAAGGGATGTCATCAAGCAGTTCATCTCCGGGTGTTGGGAGGAGAGAAGAAACGTGGGAATAGGGAGGCAGTTGGGAGTACAGGGGTAACCAAGGCCTTTCGCCACCTCCCACCCCTCACTCCCCTCTCTCTTCGCTTCCGGACAGCCCGGGCAAGGGACCCATGGCAGATGAACTTCTAAAACTCCAACTGGATCACCAACAATTCATGGCCAGATCAAAAGAACACGACAAGCGCTCTGATGAAGTCACCAGATTAATGAGAGAATTTATCAAACAAAAACAACATCTACCGCCAGACTCAACCATCTGCTCAACAACACCAACCACCACTTCTGCGATCTCTCCATCACAGCCACCTCCAGCAAAGAAAACACGCAGGAAACACAGGCGGGGATTATTCTGATCTCCGATGAGTTTGGAGGTGGGATGGGGAAATCTCACCCGAGGGGTAAGATATTTGAACCAGACCTGAGGCTTGCCGAGGGTCTGGATCAAATATCTTTTCCCGAGGATTACGCCATTATAGATAATTGGCGGTCACGTGCTGACATACCCAATTTATCAAGTCGTAGTCCTTTCGAAAAACGAACAATTTCATCGGAAAGATCGTACAAAAGTTTGGTATATACCATAGGAAGATACTAAAAAATTGAGTTGTAACACTGTCCGTTAAGGGGTTAATGAATTTGCGCGTGTCAAACTCTAATGTAAAGGGCATCGTGAGATTACTGATCGATCGAAAAATTCGCGCAGTGATACTATTAAATCTGCAGAGAAACATGGGGTTGAAACAAATCAACATTGTTGATTTTGAATGGAACGTGGATTACATGCGGGAAATCGTGAAGCCATTTTGTTTATTTACAATTTTGCAGGCGATGATGAAATAGTTCCGGCGACCTAATAAAATAGGCAAATGAGTATGTCACGTGGGTTGGATGGGATAGAAATATCCCACCCTGCTGTTTCACCCGGGACACGCGTATGTTTCACGTATAGTGGGGGGAGTAAATGAACCTCCTTATCCTTCCCTCCTTTACTTCGCCCGGACATGGCACAGAAAGTTACCAACAGTCAAAGAGGGTCGAAAGGGGATTGTTCCACACCATCCCTGCGCGCCTTCGGCGCGCGAAACCATTTCATTTCGTTAATTCACTTTGTGTTGGGAGTCTCCGTGAAAGTCGCCATTCTGCGTTCCAGTCGGAGGCTCGATTGTTAGTAGTTTATTTCAAAATATATCGATGTTCATTTTTGTCATAAATTTGAAAATAAACTGCTAATTCTCCAAGAGGTATTTATTTGAACTTTTAAACCCAGAAACCACTCTACTATACAATACCGTCAATGGCGCAATGGGAAAAACCATCCTGATTTGTTGGGAAGTTCAGTAATAATTTAATCCAACAGATCTGCCGAGTTGTCGGATTAAATTATTACAGAGTCTGGCTTCAGATTTTTTGCTCTTTATATCGTCTGCTCGTCCACTACTCATCAAGCAATAATTTATGCATACCGGGTTGAAATGGTTAAAGTATAATGCTCTATCTAACTTCTGAGCCATCACGCGTCCTATATTTTTAGGTTGGAAATTAAAATGAATTTCCGATAACCAACCTGTTTCGGGTGTCAGAACGCTAGCACTTTAGTTGCCCAAGCTGAAATTTTTGATCTGTCGAAAATACCCCAACACCCACACTCACCGACGAAAAGCTATCTACCTTGCTGCGCTGATGCGCCTGATACCAATTTGCTGCCATTGAGTCGTCTGACTCATTTAATCGTCTGCTCGCTAAGGCGTCCCTTGAGTTCCAATATGTTCTATGTGCCTATTGGCACATAGAACGCATTGGAACTCAAGGGACGAAGTGTAAACGGCTTTTTTATATTTATGCTTACCGGTCAGAAAGAGTTTATTTCGATAAACTGCGATACCAACTGAGATTTACATCAGCACACGTCTCCAAAAAACATAAATGTCAGTCAGTCTATCGGTTAAATGTCCATGTTTCTGTTATATTCTTTTAATTAGCTCCTGCAAGTTCTTTACCACGGAACCAATTAAATCACCATCTAAAGGTGTAATGACTTCCACCTGCAGTGGAAAAAAAGTTACATTTCTTTTTGTAACATGTAATTAGTGATCGCAGTTTTTGTTTCTGCAGTTGGCGTTAGGCAAATCAATACCATAATCAAACAAAAAGTTATAAATATTTTATTCCTGCACTTTCATGAAATCTATTATTTTAGTACGTCCGGGTACTTTAATTGGATTCCGCAACCAGTGTGCACCAATTGTTTAAAAACGCTCCTGGCTCTTTCTTTCGCCCACTGATATCAAAGACTGTTGCTTAGAGACTAGCAGACCATTTTTCGAGACAAAAGAACTTCAGCTCACTTCAGTTCTAATTTAAGATGCCGATTTATGTTCACAATAAATTCAGCTAAGATTTTGACTCAATCGATATTTTGATAAAATCTCAAGTAAAAACTTAGCTGAATTTAACCCTTTACCTAACGTAACGTCCAAAACCGGCCAGCGCTATTCTCAAAAATCGCCAATTAATTTTCATTATTTTTTTAATTTTTTGTCTCAAAAACATAGGTTATGACCCCTCGTTGGAACGAGCTCGTCGAGCTCGTTCCAACGAGGGGTCATAACCTATGTTTTTGAGACAAAAAATGAAAAAAATTAGTTATTCAAGAATTATTTTTGCAAGTGTCGTCTGCTTTTCATGTTAGGTAAAGGGTTAAATTTTCCGTCACTGTTCGTGATTTCTTTCGTAAAAAGTCGATAGTTCCTGTATTTAAGTTGACTTTTAACCCTATTACACGGTAGAGATAATTTTTTGCGTTCGGAAAATTCTTCGGTCGGTTTGCAAACATCATAATGAAAGAGATAGCTTAAAAGGAGTAGCCAAAATTTAAGCCTACAGCCCTATGGGGATGTTGCCTTAAATGTTTACCTCACATCCACACAAATGCAAAATAGATCCACCTAACTGCTATAGCTGGTATTGTGTTTGATGATCCTTCTCAGGAACTCAGAGCTCAAAAGGTTACGTCACCTATCTAGCAGACTCAAGATCTTGGGTACAGTTTTGAGTCTGAGTTCAACATGTGGGGCTTAAGAAGGCCAGTTTCGTTACAGCAGAGGTTTCATTTTTTATTTATATCACATATTTCTGCACAATGGCTAATCATGACCACGACAGTTTTACGGATGGAGGAAGTCGGAGTACCCGCAGAGAACCACCGAGCAACGGCGAGCAACTGTCAGCTCCCCAACATACTAACTCTAGACAACCGGGGTTAGCATTGGTTGAAGAGAAGTGTACCATCGATGTGCAGTGCACCTTAGAACCAACGGCCACAGTGCCCCCCACGTGGGCAATCGGGATGAAGTGTCTTACCCAAGGACACAACGCGGTTGCAGCAGGTGGGATTCGAACTGAGGACTTCTGATGATGTCCACGGTGCGTTGACCATGTAATAGAAATCGACAGCAGCGAGAGTTTAATTAATAAAGCACAGGATCGTACTCGGTGCTTCATTAATGAATTTTTTTTATGATTATTCCTTTAATTAGTGTTTGAAATCTAGTATTATTGCCTTCGTGAAAATATTGTCCATCTGTGGAAAGTGATCAGTCCATGGCAGTCGTACTGCAGCTAGTGAATCTCAGAGCTGAACCCTGAGATTCATTGGCTGCAATATTGCTTGTAATCCCTTCCCTTTTACATCAAGTTATTATTGGGGTTGAGTGGATTCAGCAATATCTCACCTGACGGTTCAGTCACAGATTGGGTTTAATACCTCTCTGTATACAATCATGTCAAAATGCCGAAATTTCAAGTAACAAAACTTTTTGCATAATCTATTTAGGAGTTTAACCACTTCTGTCTTGTTTCTTGTTAAGGTCTGTCAAACACGATTGGATTGGTTAAATTCCTAGGTGCATTATGGGAAAAACCGCGGTTTGAAATTTTAATATTCCGATGTCAGTGCATGGAGTGTTAATGGCAAAGTTTGTGCAGGGGGAGAGTTGTTGGGATGATGCAAACGTTTCATCGATCCAACTTTCACGTCTTGCTTGTGACAAAGCCGGATACCCATTTTTAACCTTAGTTATCTTGGTACAGATGCCTGAAAAGAAATAAATGGATGGGTATGGCCGAGAATGGATTAGTTTGTCGGCAGTTTATTGCGGCTGTGGCTCTACCACAGTACCATACTCCACAGGCAGCTTTACCTTCGTGAAAGTCTTCGTTGGTCGGTTTTGAATACGGTAGCGACTGATTATTGCACAGGTTTTACAGGTAATGTTCTCCTGAGATGTCGGGATATGAGGAGTATTTTTTTCTGAAGGCTCCTGGAGAAACAGAGACTGATCGCAAAACAGTATTTCTATTTAAACCCATCATCTTATGGTTGGGTTCCAAAAGTGGGTGCCCCTGGTGCGGACCCCCCCCCCCCCCCCTCTATTTTTGTGACCCGTTTTTGTATTCACAAGCACTGAGATCTCAGGCGTTAAGGAAATATCTGCGAAACACATGGGCTTTCACTGCCGGAGGTTGTAAATGTTCTCATATTAGAACGGATAATACCGTACCCCTTACACGCTAAGATCAGTTTGGTTAAAAATTAATCCAAATTCACTGGGTTGAGTGAATGTGAACCCGATTGGGTTCATATTCACTCAACCCATGGGATTTGGGTTGATTTTTAACCCAATTGAGTTTAGTGTGTGTATAAAGCTATTTAGATACGGTGCGGATCTCTTGTGAGCCTTAACCTTTACCTCACATGAAAAGCAGACGACACTTGAAAAAAAAATTCTTGAATAACTTATTTTTTTCATTTTTTGTCTCAAAAACATAGGTTATGACCCCTCATTGGAACGAGCTCGACGAGCTCGTTCCAATGAGGGGTCATAACCTATGTTTTTGAGACGAAAAATGAAAAAAATAATGAAAATTAATTGGCGATTTTTGAGAATAGCGCTGGGCGGTTTTGGCCGTTACGTAGGGTAAAGGGTTAATAAATTGGATTTGTTTTTTTCAAACCTTGAATGAGTCTATACAAAATCTCGGGAATCTTTTGACTGGAAAACATAGTAGTCGTCTGAAAAGAAGTCATTAGAGGGCAACACTGACATTCCATTTCCCAATTTTTTTCTCCGGGGCGGCCTCTACCACGAGAATGGAATAACCCATCTCGTGCTCGTTCCCAAGTCGCCTCAACTCGCTTCGGATTATTCTTCACATCATGACTCGTGATTAAATGTGGCGCCCACTCCACCCAACCCCACAACCCTGGATCCACTAAAACCTCTCATGCCTGAGGACAGAAGGCGTTAGTCAAGCATGTTTGTGATTCCTGGTTTCACCTTCCCCAAAGATCCACCCATGTTTATTCCCATCTATACTGCATGTCCAGAAGTCTGTTGTTCTGTGAAGTAATAGACAGTGTAAAAAATGTCACGACTCTAATGAGAAAGGAAATGAGAGTTCACAAATTAGCTTATCTGCGTTATGCTTCTGACAATTATTTAATCTCTTATGTTATATTTTAAGGGAACATGTCACATAAATAAGTGATTTATGTTTCCATGAAATTGTTTATAGAATCACAAATTACAAATCGATCCAGCGAATTAACAGTACATTAAATGGAAAAAACAATTGTGATAATTTGTTCATGGCATCGTATCCTATCTCTCTTATCTCTCTCTTTTCGACGTATACTTTTTAGAACAAGAAGTAGATGTCTTGGCATCATTCACCTCTCTTTCGTATTAACCCTTTGAACCTCAGAGGCCGTTTTTTCCGGCCGGGTCACAGGCTACGTCATAATGCCATTAAGTGGGATGGCTACAAGGTAAATTTGCCGTGTAGATCAATTAAAATTTTCAACGTGCAACCCGAAGGTTGCACGTTGAAAATATCAATTGGTCTAACTCCAAATAATAAATGTGGACTCTTCCAATTGCTGCCATTGAACTGACATGGAAGATACCACCAGGATTCAAGGGGTTAACTTTACATTCTCTGTAATATTTGCTGCTCAACTGTTTTGGTACCGAGATTCATGACACTCAACATTCAACTTGAGTAGGCCATCATTGGTTAAAGAGGAAAGTTATCGCCCCTTATCAGGTAAGGAATCTCTGAAGGGAACAGAAATTACTTAAGTATGAATTTTACAAGTTTTCTGCTCACACCACTGTAGAATCTCACCTCTCGGTAATGAAACGTAAAAACATTGCATTTTAGGTCAGCGGAGATGGAAATGGGGAGGCGGTAGATGGGTGAGAGGAGCCAGAGACCATGAATTCCCGCATAATACACATTTTCCTCTTTCCAGATCATATATTTTGTCCTCTCCACCGCTGATGAATGACAAATTACTCATGAACGTTTTTAATCAACATTTAAACTTTAGCATTTCGAATAGCAGACGATATTTCCTCCAAAACCCGACACAACGAAACATCTCCGTTTTCTTTTGCCCCAAACAAAACTTATGAAACCTCATTGAACGAGCTGACCCAGCCTGTTGCAAAGAATGGTAATAAGTTATTTTTTCGGACAAAATGGAAATAATTAGCATATCCCCCATTCCCCCTTCCCAGAATCCCACACACGTACATTATCACACAAACACTTTCATTTTGGTTCCGCAGCCACTGTTTCAGATTCTATTTCGTTTATTCGTCTTAATTTCCCCAAGATGTTATTTATGGAATCTAGACCCACTGGTGTGAATGTGTCGCGACCAGACCGCAGTCCATCGCAATCCGATCGAGAAAGGAACTTTCCGATTACGGGGCTGTAACTGTGAAAGAAAAAAAAATAGAACAATGCAAATAAATTTTAGTTTCAGTCCATTTACGTGCGGGCATAACTTTTGAAATCACTAACTGAAGAATTCCGCACTGCCTTGTGCAGCGGACTCATTGGGATACATCTCACTTGCATGCCCATCTTATTTGAAGATAAAGATGTGGCAGAAAATACCATGGCTGCGGAAGAAAAAAACCCAACTGAGATGGATTAGATTGATAAGGATTTGTGAAAGTTAGAGTTGTCTCAAAAACATAGCTTATGACCTCTCATTGGAACGAGCTCGTTGAGCTCGTTCCAATGAGCGGTCATAAGCTATGTTTTTGAGACAAAATTGAAAATGTTTAGTAATTCATGACTTTGTTTTGCAAGTATCGTCTGCTACCCACAATGGGTAAAGGGTTAAGAATGACCGTTTCCAGCTACTTAAAGAGTATGATGATCATGCAAGTAAACAAGTATGTCAGCAAGTAACTTGCTTGCTTTACTCTGTCTCATTTAATTGATGTGAGTCAGTGTGACAATGTTTACCTGTTTTGGAGCAAGTTTGTTCCTTTGTTAACCCGTATAATACAGTCGCCTTATTTGTATAAGCCGTTATCTCTACGCGGTACTCGACAATAAATTCCTACAGATCTAGCTCTGAAAACTGGGGCCGAGCTCTAGGTCATTTCACACTTAAGCATACCATTAGGTTAACCCTTTAACCAAAGTAACTGCCAAAACCGACCAGCATTATTCACAAAAATCACCATTCAATTTCATTTCATTTTTTTTTGTCTCATAAACATAGATTAAGAATCTCAATGGGACGATCTCGTTGAGCTCGTTCCAATGAGTTGTGATGAGCTATGTTTTTGACTCAAAAATAATAAACAATTAGTTATTTAAAAAATTTTGTTTGCAAATGTCCTTTGCCATTCGTGTTAGGTAAAGGGTTAATGAAACGAACTCCAGGAATGACCCGCCTAATTTTGATTAGAGCACACTAAAAGTCTGAACATCTAAATGGTCTGACGTTTCGTTCACATGGATAGCAAATTTATCCAATTCTGACAGACTGCAAGCTTCCTAATAATAATAATATAATAATAATAAAATATAATAATAATAATAATGATAATCGTAATAATTGATTTTTTTTCAGCGTTCGTAAAATACACCATTAGATGTAACAATTTTTTTTATCAGGATAACTTGACTCACTACTGGGCGACGGCATAGCCATATTGACTGTCTTACTGCCTCTCATGCCCACAGGAAATGAAAAATAAACTTGCAATAATACAAAAAATGAAGAAAAAAACTTCGCTAATCAAAAAAAAAAAGAAATTGCCAAAAACAGAAATTCCCGACAGCAGGGTTATTGGGGGAAAGATTCTACAAGTAAACATGGGAAACTTGTCACACTATTAGCTTAGTACATGTCGAGTAACAGAGAATTTGGTAATAGTTACCCATCTAGCTGGAGGTACTTCACCCTGGAACACAATGATTCACTAACGGCGCGACATAATAAGGCTTCGCCCACTACTTGATCTGTTGAACCCTGGTGGCATCTTCCATGATATTGATTTTAGGGCTCGGTGAATCATAGTTTTTCGCTGAAATCGAATCTAGAATCGAATCAGGCAAAAAGTACGAAACGGAACTGAATCTCGAACCGAATCCACTTTCCAATTGTTACGATACTACAGCTTACTACAGTGATGTCCATCTCCCATGTGAACTCAATATCAATACGCGTACTTGTCTATTTCGTGCTATCTAATGGCAAATATAAGTAAATGGATCCATCGGGGAAAGCGATGGCTCAGGCATTGGACTTCAAATCGAAGTTCCACGGTTCGATTCCCATGAGGAGTAACTCGATGTGTCCTTGGGAAAGGCTCTTCATCCTGATTGACCACTTGGGGGCATGGTGGCGCTGTGTATCAAGGCGTACTGCACGTCGATTGTGCACTTGTCTTCAACCAATGCTAACCCGTTTGTGTGGAGTTAGTACGTTGGGAAGTCTGACAGTTGCTCGCCGTTGTTCGGTGCTTGTCTCCGGGTACGCCGGCTTCCTCCACCCGTAAAACTGTCCGACACGTGGTGACTCTGTAAAAAATAATAAATAAATAAATAAATAAATAAATAAAAATAAATAAATAAATAAATAAATAAATAAATAAATAAATAAATAAATAAATAAATGGACCCATCCCTTGTTTCTGAGTGTTAAGTAAGTTGTTCATACGACAACCAAATTTCGGCATGGACCATTGAATGAACCCGCTCTACAACATACTTTCATTAACCCTTTACCCAACGTAACGGAAAAACCGGCCAGCACTATTCTCAAAAATCGCCAATTAATTTTTATTATTTTTTAAATTTTTTGTCTCAAAAACATAGTGTATGACCTCTCGTTGGAAAGAGCTCGTCGAGCTCATTCCAATGAGGGGTCATAACCTATGATTTGGAGACAGAAAAATGAAAAAATTTAGTTATTCAAGAATTTTTTTTGCAAGTGTCGATCAATCTCGATCAATCTCGTTACTCAGAAAATTGCAGGTTGAGTTGTCATCTTCAAAAAGTCGACAAAAAAGAAATGTATGAATCCCAAATTCTCCTTTGTTCGATTTTTTCGAATAATCGAAATGGTTTCGGATCGAAACGAATCGAATACACAAATTTACCTTATGAATTATGACATATCACGGTAATGATGAGAAAAATGTTTTCAAGGTGTTAATAAATTTCTTATCACATCAAAACTAATTTTGATTCACCACGATCATTTTTTTTAGTTTACTTCAGAAATAGCTTTCTACCACAGATATAATAAGTACATGTTGATACACAAAACACTTCCACAATTAGCTTTTAATCATCGACAAAACGAATATAAGTGGTGTCAGACGATTAAAGAACCCACAACTGTCAAACAACAAACACGGCGGTGTTGTTTAATGGTGCCATTCTACGTCAGGGTGTTTCCTGTATTTTGCAGACTTGCTGACTTGTTTTACTTGTTGGGAAATGCACACAGAGAGTGGGCGTAGTCCCAGTCTATGTTCATGTGTGCAGAGCCGTAACTAACAAAAATTGTGGGGGGATGTAGGACGTCGGTGCCCGACGACTCGGTGATATCGCTCAACTTTTTGAAAATACCTAAATAATTTTTTTCAAAGACTTCTACGCTCCAAATACACTCTAAAACCAGTTGGGCTAAAATCAATCCAAATTAAGAGGGCTGAGTGCATATGAACTCAATTTCTAAAATCAGTTCGGTTTATTTATTGGTGTTTAAGGTCACATACTTTGTCAGGGCAAAGCCAGCCTAAATATAGGGGCAAGGGGCCTCATATTTAAAGATATTGTAAGTTCAAAATATATTCCGCATCAAGGCGAAAAACCTACATGAATTTCACTTCTCTGTAAAGCTGGAAAAAAACACACGTGGTGTATATCCAGCTTTAGCGCAGGGACCCAGGGGAGAAACGGTATGTTAGATAAGGTCTAATCTCGTTTAGTTTCTACAGTAGTCGGAGTCTTACGAGACGTAATCGGTTTTCGTCACGGCTAATTGAGAAACGAGATTCTAAAAGATAGAAATGTCGTGCCATCATTAGTTATAGCAATGCGTGTCAGGAACGAATCACCGTTAAGTCACGCGTGAGATGACTTGTATTGATTCTGCCTCGATATACGTCATCTCCCACCGTTTTGACAGGTGGACAGATGAGCGTCGGTCCACCTGACAGTTTAGGGTAAAAAGTATATATATACCTGGAAGAGCAGAGCATTAGACACACACTTGGGGTCACAAACACGTTGGTGAAGTCCAGGACAGGCGGACTCTGTTTCCTGGCATAAGGGTACCTTCGATCACAGGACCCTGAAACGGCTGGAATCGCCAGAGAGGGCATTCCATGATTGATTTAGCTTAAAGTTGATAGGCGGCTACGGGGCCGAATTCGTGAGAAGGGACACCCCAGGTGGAACGTTAAAGTTTAGATTGTCGAGTAGCAGGTATCGGCCTGCAATAGTCAGAAGTGTAGGTTAATTGTATTGTGCGTATTAACCCTTTAAAGCGTCAGACTGATTGCGTTCTGAGTAGTTTGTTTTGCTGTCGAAGCATCGTAATGCCGACTGGAGATCGGTGTGAGTGACAATTTCGCCCTAGCACAAAAAGGGCATTTGTGAATCGTGAATTCAACCAGGAACGGTAAATATTTCAATAGGACTTTCACGGAGGACTTTCAAAAGGCACATAAGGTATGAGTAGACAATATCTGACCCAAATCAGAAGTGCGGTGTCTCCATAGATGACGAACATTGCTGGTCGGAACCCTCCGACAGCCAGAGGTACAGTTACGCGCAGACGTTGACATTTGAGCCTAAGCGGGTGAAGCTCTTATGGCGAGCTCAAAGTAATAACATTTCAGATTTGTGAAGCTCTTATGGCGAGCTCACGGTAGTAACATTTCCAGTGTGTAGACTATAGTGCCAGTACAGGGCTATAGAATGACTATATGATTGTTTAGAATTATTTAACCGTAGTGACCCATTTTCTGTGAAAAGAATTGAATTGTTGATTGTTGAAATATTGAAACGGATTTATTTTTATGTGTAAATAAAAGAATCGTTGTTACTTTAAATCATTCTTTCCATTATACAGCCTGAAGTGATTAGGAATCACACCTAACGGAAATCGAACCTATTTCAGGCCAATTTGGCAGAGAAGGAATCACGGCGTCGGTCTAACTCAGCTCTCTGCGCCGAGTTCGCGACACTTGGATTCCGACCCTCCACGTTGGTCTAATTTTCCCGCAACTTCACCAGCGGGACTAAATAACCCCACGTCAGCCCAGGCCTTACGGGGCCTCAGGTGTCCCTGACATTGATTGGCGAGGCTACCAGGATATTTCTAAAAGGTAAAAAATGGCTATATGGAAATTTTGTTTTATTTTAACGGCGGTTCTGTTTAGGTTTTGACGCGTTCGGTCAGTTGATGCCGTTCAAGGGTTTAATATCGCAATACAGTAGTCCCCAAAAGGATACTTAATAGCCACTATAACTGCGGTAGGTTTCAGAATATTTGGTGCGTTTAATTACGTTAAATTACAGAGGTAAATTAGGATCAATTGCCATATTTTTTTTTCTTTCTTTCTTTTCCTTCTTCATTCTTTCTGACGAGTGTTGAAGATAGAAAGAAAAAATCAAAATGGATGTTGTTACACCCCTCGCCCAACTGGTATCATTAGGCAAGGAAATGGGTCTTGAGGGAGCTGAACTTCAGAAGTTCGTTAAAGATGAGCAGAAACGTGAGGCCAAGGAGATTGCCTCACGCAATGAGGCGAGGGAGAGAGAAGCCCAATTAGAACGAGAGCGTGAGAAAGACGCAAGAGAGGCGAAAGAGAGAGAGATTCAATTAGCAAATGAGGCGAGAGAGAGGGAAGCCCAATTAGCAAGGGAGGCAAGGGAGGCAGAACGGGAGCTCGAACAACAGAGGCACGAGAGAGAATTAGAGCTCCTCAGAGCAAGGGCCGATGTGGAGAATGAAAGTCGGCGCTCAGGGGATGGGAGTGCAGGGGTAGCAATTCATGCCCCACGCCCCCATCTCGTTCTTTTCAATGAAAACACAGATGACTTGGACTCGTACTTGGAGAGGTTCGAGCGTTTTGCCTCCAGTCAAATGTGGCCAGAAGACACATGGGCTATGTGCTTGAGCCCTTTGTTGTCAGGTAAAGCCCTCGAGGCTTATACCAGTATGCCTCCTGCACTCCTTAACGACTACAGTGAGCTGAAGAATGCCATCCTTCGGAGATACCAGCTCACTGAAGAAGGATTCCGGACCAAGTTCCGAGAAATTAAGCAGGAGAAGGGAGAAACAGTACCTCAGTATTTTGCCCGGGCTAGGCGGTACTTTGACCGCTGGACTGATCTCGCAGAAGTGAATGAGTCGTATGGAGCCCTGCGAGATCTATTTCTCCGGGAGCAGTTTTTAACTACATGCTCCAAGGAGTTGGGCCTGTTCATCAAGGAAAGGGGTCCGCCCACCTATGATGAGATGGCAACTGTGGCAGAACGCTACATCGAGGCCCACGGTGGGAGTGTGAACGCACCCAAATCGGCTAGGGGTGGGGCGAACGGGTTGGCAATGGCACCCGTAAGGCAACACCACCCCAACCCGCCTGCATCGCAGACCAGCCGGAAGGGGAGCGCTCCCAAGTACACCACTTGTTTTATCTGCAACAAGCGGGGTCATATTGCCAGGGACTGCTGGCAGAAGCAGGTAAGGACCACTGGGAACATTGGACCACCTCAGCAGGGGGTCGGGAACGCAGCACCAAGGGGTTGGAAGCAAGGTGACCGCGTAGATCCAGGGCCCAGTAGACAGACGGCAGCGTTCTGTCAAACTATCGGTCCAGAACACAGTCCCCTCCGGGAATGTATACAAGAGGGAGAATTAAGGCTGGAAGGCGGGAAGGTTGTCCCGATAATAAGTGGCATGTGTGAGAGGCTCACAACTTCGCAGGAGAAGGTTGCTATGCCAGTGTACCCAGGGTATGTGGGACAAAGGGAGATCCGTCTGCTCCGGGATTCTGGGTGCTCCTCTGCAGCGGTTAGAAGGCAACTGGTTGACGACAAGCAATTGTTGGGTCGTGACCATTTGTGTATTTTGATAGATGGGACCGTTAGAAGGTTCCCCATCGCGAGGATAACTGTGGATACCCCATTTTATTGTGGCGAAGTGGAAGCCATGTGCATTGAATCACCTGTGTATGACCTGGTCATAGGTAATATCCCAGGGGTGAGGGCAAGCCCTGGTGAGTTATGGTCCAGGGATAGGGGGCCAAGTGAGGGCCCCACGAGTAATGAAGGGAAGGTTCCCAGGGGGAACCAATCCGATGGTCCAGGGGATGGCCCCTACACGACGAAATGTCGGGAAGTTTCAGGAGGGACGCCTCCTGTCCTATTAGGGAGAAGAGGCCGCAGACGGTCCAGGCGAAACGCCAAACAGCGAGGGAACCCAATGGGATCATTGGGGAAAGACCCTCAAGCAAATTTATGTGGGGGAGTTGAGCGCCCCAGGAAGTCGGTGTCACCCGTGTGGAGAGGGGAGGCCAGACCCACGCAAATGGCTGGGCGAACTTCCCCAGAATTGAGAGGGCACGGGTCAACACAAGTTGAGTATGTTAAAGTGGATGGGACCGCTAAGATGGGTGCCCAGGGGGCCGAGGAAAGGGTCCACAAATCAAAGGAGAAGCATCCTAGGTGGCGGAGACCACGTAGAGAGTGCCGGGGGCGCACAGCGCCCAATGTGCGCAAGAAGTCGTCGCAATGGACCGGGGGGTCGACGGCACAAGGGCCAAGGACGGCCAGTGTCGCTCAAACGACGGTAATCGCCGGGACGAGTGAGCCTGGGGGATATAGCGCCAAGGGAAGCTCTTGGAAATGCGACAACGACAGGGTATGGGGACCCTGGTGGAATACCCGTAGAAATGACGGGGCGAGAAGTAGAGGTGTGTCGAGGGTTACTCAAGGGGATACTGGGAACCGGGCCCCTACCAATGGTCGGTGGTTATAAAGAAGCAATAGTTGGGTGGCTGTGGGCCTGGTGTCTGGGACGGGGGCTCCAGTCGCAAATATTTTTGTGGGTGAGGTGATGGGCTTCGTAAACTCGGTGTTAAGACCCGGAGAAATTTTCTTATTTTAGTATTATTATTGCTCTGACTGCTGACTAGAGTTGGTTGTGAGTGCGAATGTGAGATACACTGCCCTGTCTGTCGCGTGTGCGTGGACGGGGAGCCTGTGTGTCGAGTTTTGTAAGTATGGGATGAACAAACCCGGTGTTAAGGCCCGGGGGAAACCGCGCTTGTTTTTATTGACGAGAGTTTGTTGTGAGTGTGAGGCACACTCACCCCGTCTGTCGCAAAGGCGCGGTCGGGAAATTTGTGTGTTGAATGTGTGAGTGTGTGAGGCACAATTTTAATCCCCTGGTTGAGCTTTGCGAGGGTGAGGCTCAACATAATGCAGGGGTCGTTTGCCCCTTCACAAGTCATAGGGGAATGGGAGGCGAAGTTACACTCCGTTGGAATTAACCCATCTGACGCAAAGGCGCGGACGGTGTTACTCGTCGGAGTGAGTGCCAAGTGAACTGTTTGCAAAATGGGCGAACGTGTATAAAAATGTGTATGTTTAGGTGTAAATGTATAGTATTAGAGATAGAGAGTGCTGCAAATCTAAGGATAAGGCTACTCCCCATATCATATGTAAACCCGCAAGACGGGAACATGTGGTAGCGAGTGTGTCGTGGGAATCGACATGGCCGACGCATGAGCCCGGTCATGACCCCCCACGACCACTAGGGTACAGTTTTGTAGTCTTGAACATGATGGTAGATCGTAAAAAGGTGTGAGAGGCGAGCGTGCGTGGCTTTGCCCCTTGCGTTTTAAGAGATACACAGGGTGTTTCTCTCGGGAAGGGAGTTGTCAGGGCAAAGCCAGCCTAAATATAGGGGCAAGGGGCTTCATATTTAAAGATATTGTAAGTTCAAAATATATTCCGCATCAAGGCGAAAAACTTACATGAATTTCACTTCTCTGTAAAGCTGGAAAAAAACACACGTGGTGTATATCCAGCTTTAGCGCAGGGACCCAGGGGAGAAACGGTATGTTAGATAAGGTCTAATCTCGTTTAGTTTCTACAGTAGTCGGAGTCTTACGAGACGTAATCGGTTTTCGTCACGGCTAATTGAGAAACGAGATTCTAAAAGATAGAAATGTCGTGTCATCATTAGTTATAGCAATGCGTGTCAGGAACGAATCACCGTTAAGTCACGCGTGAGATGACTTGTATTGATTCTGCCTCGATATACGTCATCTCCCACCGTTTTGACAGGTGGACAGATGAGCGTCGGTCCACCTGACAGTTTAGGGTAACAAGTATATATATACCTGGAAGAGCAGAGCATTAGACACACACTTGGGGTCACAAACACGTTGGTGAAGTCCAGGACAGGCGGACTCTGTTTCCTGGCATAAGGGTACCTTCGATCACAGGACCCTGAAACGGCTGGAATCGCCAGAGAGGGCATTCCATGATTGATTTAGCTTAAAGTTGATAGGCGGCTACGGGGCCGAATTCGTGAGAAGGGACACCCCAGGTGGAACGTTAAAGTTTAGATTGTCGAGTAGCAGGTATCGGCCTGCAATAGTCAGAAGTGTAGGTTAATTGTATTGTGCGTATTAACCCTTTAAAGCGTCAGACTGATTGCGTTCTGAGTAGTTTGTTTTGCTGTCGAAGCATCGTAATGCCGACTGGAGATCGGTGTGAGTGACAATTTCGCCCTAGCACAAAAAGGGCATTTGTGAATCGTGAATTCAACCAGGAACGGTAAATATTTCAATAGGACTTTCACGGAGGACTTTCAAAAGGCACATAAGGTATGAGTAGACAATATCTGACCCAAATCAGAAGTGCGGTGTCTCCATAGATGACGAACATTGCTGGTCGGAACCCTCCGACAGCCAGAGTTACAGTTACGCGCAGACGTTGACATTTGAGCCTAAGCGGGTGAAGCTCTTATGGCGAGCTCACAGTAATAACATTTCAGATTTGTGAAGCTCTTATGGCGAGCTCACGGTAGTAACATTTCCAGTGTGTAGACTATAGTGCCAGTACAGGGCTATAGAATGACTATATGATTGTTTAGAATTATTTAACCGTAGTGACCCATTTTCTGTGAAAAGAATTGAATTGTTGATTGTTGAAATATTGAAACGGATTTATTTTTATGTGTAAATAAAAGAATCGTTGTTACTTTAAATCATTCTTTCCATTATACAGCCTGAAGTGATTAGGAATCACACCTAACGGAAATCGAACCTATTTCAGGCCAATTTGGCAGAGAAGGAATCACGGCGTCGGTCTAACTCAGCTCTCTGCGCCGAGTTCGCGACACTTGGATTCCGACCCTCCACGTTGGTCTAATTTTCCCGCAACTTCACCAGCGGGACGAAATAACCCCACGTCAGCCCAGGCCTTACGGGGCCTCAGGTGTCCCTGACATACTTATGCACAAAGGCTAATCATGAACGTGACAGTTTTACGGGTTGGGGAAGCCGAAGTACCCGGAGAGAACCACCGAGCATCGACTCAAGCTCTGCTCATTCAGGTTACAGCGGTTGAAGACATGTGCACCATCGACGTGCAGTACGCCTTAGTACACGGCGTCATCGTGCCCTCATGTAAGCAACCGGGATAAAGTGCCTTGCCCAAGGACACAGCGCGGGTCGTCCCAGACAGGGATCGAACTCGGGACCTCTAGCATAGAACTCCAACAGTCTACCACTGAGCCACCGCGCTCCCCTCAGTTGAGTTTAAAATCAACCCAAATTAAATGGGCTGAGTGAATATGAACCCAATTATCAACTGGGTTGAGTGAATATGAACCTATTTGGGTTCATATTCACTCAACTCAGTTGATTTGGGTGACTTTTAACCCAACTGATTTTAGAGTGTATACTTTCCATTGATAAAATACTTTATATTAAACGTACAACAATTACACAACAGCTAGGTAAAGGTACCCGTCTATCTGGGTGCTTTCAACGGGTCAAGGTCATAAAAATCATTTGTTATTAGTTACTCTCTCCCTGAATTTAGAATTCTACCGATATACTGTGTCGGACATTTATTGCACTTTCTAATCTGTGTATATTTTTGTCGGACAAGCAAGACATTTTGCCCAACTGAGTACTCTAAAATATGTGTAAATTTTCGTCGGGCAAGTCTGGACGTCTGCCCAGCTTGGAATATAATAATTTCTTGTCCAGCATCTACCCGAAGAAACCCATGCTCTGGAGATTTTTTTTTTTTGGCCCTGCCGAAATTTACGCCCCTGCATCTGAATTGTGAGATTCAGACTGTAACTGAATGGTGACCTACCCCAGACATGTAAACCCTTAGGTCCCTTTCCGTCAGTTTGATCTCTAATCGCCTCAAGTTGAAATCTGGATTCCAATTAAATCTACAAATAAAACAAATAAAATTAGACGTTCGAAGTTGGTGACAAGAGTTTATTAGCAGATGTCAACTTGACCCACTGAGAGACCATTCTACAATTCAATTAACAGACAAAGATTTAAAGTTCGTACTCCGGAGTGTCACTGAGACGAAATTCTTCTTTCTGAGGACACTGACCATTGTTGCTTCCTTTTGTTAGCATTTTGATGCAACTTCTCGGAATATGTGAAAAGGCATGCGAAGCACAAGTTATGTTTCAAGCTCGCAGGCGATCGCTCTGATTGCGTAAGGAATTCGACGCTGTTATGAGCTGTTTCTTTTCCCATTTTTCGTGGAGTTTCCGCGCAGACTATCGTTCATGTAATGTGATGTACTTTTTTTTCCAAAAAAATATGCAGATATTCTTTCGTGCTCCGGTTATAGATACTCAAAACAATAAGTTTTTAATTCGCCTTGCAAACATTGAGATATTAACAAAAGTAGTGGACTCTTCGCAGCGTAATCATAAATCTATTGCTGTGACGTGTCTCTGTTTATAATTGTTTAACTTCTACCCCGCTGAGTGTTTTCAAAATGGTTTTCATCAACTGCTATGAAGCAGCCATGACTAGATTTGATCATGGGAAAAATTCATTTAAATTTAACTCAAGAAAGCATTGGCTAAAACAAAAAGTGAATTCAGCTGACTGGGGCGTATTTGGTTAAATGTGCCCAAATTATACATGTTTCAGTGGCAAGAGATTTCATGTTATGCACTGAAATAGCCGTCAGCAGCATGCAAGGAGTTAATATACAAACATCTCTTGTGGTATTGGTAAAGTCACTAAAAATTCTGTCAAATCAAGTTTCGATTGGGAATATAGAATATATGTTAGTGTAAAATATGTCAGTTGGTCGGAAAAGCGAGCCGTTGGTTCGCTTTTTCGGCCAACTGAAATATTCCAGAGGAGTGAATCTAAACACAGGCGGTGGTCTATTTAAAGGCTAGACTGGTTCCAGCCACAACAACGTCGAATTCCTTCCAAAATTTGACTGGTGACTTGAGAGCTTGATAATGTTTAAGTCAATTGAATACCGGGTTCAGTCTCTCCGACTTTGATAGATAATTCATTCGGCCTCCGCGCTTGAGAAATCTTGGCTCCTCTTAATATGTAGTGATGGTGCCACTGCTGTTAACAACATATCCATCTTGGTAGAATAAAAGTTTCTCAAGAGAGTCCCGTTCATTGTGCTTTACGAACATTTTACGGCTTCAGAATTAATCCTTTCAACACCGCCTTCCTGATGGAAGTTAAAGTACAGAATACTATCCATAGCAAATAGGCGAATTTACCTTTTTTAATTTAACCCTTTACCTAATATGAAAAGCAGACAACACTTGCCAAAAAAAAAATTCTTGAATAACTAATCTTTTTCATTTTTTGTCTGAAAAACATAGGTTATGACGCTCATTGGAACGAGCTGGTCCCAACGAGGGGCCATAACCTATGTTTTTGAGAGAAAAAATGAAAAAATAATGAAAATTAATTGGCGATTTTCGAGAATAGCGCTGGTAGGTTTGGGCCGTTACGTTGGGTAAAGGATTAAAGGGATGTACAGTAATAATTTAATCCATAGTCTTACAGGACATTTGAATTAATTTGTTTTGTCTACTTCCACCACCCGTTTCCAATTTGTTGTTCGTCGTGTCGTCTGGTCGCAGATTATCTATCGCAGAGCACGTAAACTTTCATGTCGACCCGACTGAAATGGTTTAAAATATTTGTCATGATAAATTATTTGTTTGGTTCATGAAATAACTGTAATTTCTGATGGCCAAATCAAATTGTCACAAAACGTTTAGATCCTAATTAAATATTTTCGTTACGTAAAGGCCCGCTACAAAATTTGGGTCCAGCGAATCTCAAATGTTGGATCCAATGGAATCCCGAATCGAATCAGACAGAGGATTTCGAATTGAATCGAATCTAGAATTGAATCTCAACACTTTTCAAGTTGTGGGTATTGCACCTTGTTTCAGTCGTCAAAATTGTGAATCTCCACTCATGTATTGTATACAATGACGACAAGTCTGTTTGACAATCAATAAAAAGTGGAACATTCCAAACTGAAATCAAGGTTGTTTTGGAAGCGGAATCTCCTTGAAATCAGTAGGGGTTAACAATACTATAAAACTTTTACAATTGTATTTTCTAGATATGACTTTTTTTGTTATATGACTATGTAATTTAACCGCTAAATATCACTTCTGTTTGACGATCTTTTTCTGGTTCCCGGAGTGTGGAATCCGATTCCGTATCACAATAGTATGACGGACTGTTTACGGGTGCGTTCGAATTTGCATAATTAGCTGTTCCGGTCGCAGAAAGAACTTTACGCAGAGATGAAATGGGTGCGTTCGAATGGCGGTCCGGGTTTTTTTAATCGTAATCATGATATTTTTTTATCGTATTCATACGCATCCGGTGATTCCCCGGAATTGTGCACCTGTTACAAAAATAGTGTAAACAAAAATACTTCCTTTTTACTTCAATCTAATTTACCAAAAAAGGTTGGGGGAATTGTTAATGCTAGCGATGGCATGCGATGTTGAACTATAAGTCATATATAATAAACTTTTTATCGCCACAGTGAAGTGATCTGGGACGTCGCATCACGTCTCGTTGAGGAGGTCAGATCGCCGGATCAAACGAGCTGCCGCAGGCGATGTTGAACTATAAGTCATATATAATAAACTTTTTATCGCCACAGTGAAGTGAACTGGGACATCGCATCACGTCTCGTTGAGGAGGTCAGATCGCCGGATCAAACGAGCTGCCGCAGGCGATGTTGAACTATAAGTCATATATAATAAACTTTTTATCGCCACAGTGAAGTGATCTGGGACGTCGCATCACGTCTCGTTGAGGAGGTCAGATCGCCGGATCAAACGAGCTGCCGCAGGCGATGTTGAACTATAAGTCATATATAATAAACTTTTTATCGCCACAGTGAAGTGATCTGGGACGTCGCATCACGTCTCGTTGAGGAGGTCAGATCGCCGGATCAAACGAGCTGCCGCAAATATGTATATAGAGTTTGAAATGAACCATTTGCACTTTCAAAGATGTGGCAATTTGCCAGCTGGCAAATTGCCATATTTTTTAAAATGCTAATGATTCATTTTAGTCAGTTATATTAATGGATAGAAAATACTATTATAGGAAATACAATTGTAAAGATTTTATAGTATTGGCAAAAGGTCTCATGCAAAGGAGACCCGGTGACAGAAGAAGAGTGCAAGAGGAGGGAAATGGTACGATTTTGAATCACCGAACTGAATCGAATTTCCAAGCTTCGTAAGGCCAATATAGACAAATAGAGGGATTAAACTCTTTTCATACGGAAGCACGATTAAGCACGGGAACCAATATCAGTTCAAGTGTTATTAAGCGCTGATCATCATTCCCCAGCCCATGGAGCCTAGTGGGCTGAAGCACGTGCCCTGTTTCTCAGGCGTAAGTAGGATGCACGGTTTATATGATCCATCTTGAGGTGACATTAGTCAATTGCAGTTTAAGACCCAGGCATCATTCGCATAGTCTGTCGAATTGCAGCAACAAGAGTGAGTTTCCTTGTCACGAAAACAGCGCATTTGACCGCCGAGTTCGAACTCACGACTCTCCAGTCAAATATCCGACGTGCTTGCTAATGAGGAAATCCGTCTAAAACTCTAACGTGCTTCCTAATGAGGAAATTCGGCTAAAACTAGTTAATTTAACCCTTTACTTTGCACGATTATAAAACGGCACTTGCAAACAATTCTTGTCTAACTAATGATATAACTAAACTTGTTCATACTTGCCTAAAAAGCATAGCCTATGACCCTTCATAGGAACTCTTTGAAGCGAGCTCAGCGAGCTCAGTGATGACTATTTATTTATTACACGCCTGTTCTATGTAATCCCCATCTACAGCAACACTAAACCATGCGGAAAATGAAAATATGTTCCGAACATATGTGCGGAACGGAAATCGTTGACGGACTATTTTTAAATAGAAGCGAAATTTCACTGGAATTTTCTACAAATCGTGTAAAGCAATTACAATTTGAATCGCTAGCGATAACTGAATATCGTCCCCTGAGTTCCAATGTGTTCTATGTGCCAGTAGGCACATAGAACACATTGGAACTCAGGGGACGAAATAGTAATACGGGGTCCCCTCGCAAATGTGGTAGGCGATAAAATGTGGGTTTTTTTGTTGACAGTTGACAAATGAATTGCTGAGTGTCCTTCTAATAATGTTTTTTTGTAGGACGTGAAGGTGAGTAATAAATACAGAACGGCACGAGTGTGTGAAAGGGTTAATCGATATGGCACTTGTGCCATCGCGGAAGGATAAAACTCGAGGCCTTCGGCCTCTCGTTCTATTCTTCCGCGCGGGCATTCGTGCCATATCGATTAACCCATTCAAACACTCGTGTCGTCCTGTGTATATGTTTTTTTATGATTTCTGTGAATAGCGTTGACCGGTTTTTAGGACCCAGAGAATCACGATCCTTTGCTCGAATCGAATCAAGCAAAGGGTTCGAAACCTAATCGAATCTCAAATCAAACCCACTTCCCAATTGTTACGATATTACAACTGTCTTACTAAGGCTGTCTATCTCACATGTGTAATGTGTACCAGTATCAATATGCTATTCTAGAAAATATAATTGTAAAAGTTTTATAGTATTGGCTCTCGATATACAACGTACTTTTCATTAATTAGAACCGTACAGGACGGGGCGTCTGACACATTGATATTCAAATTGCTCTAAGCTATCGCTCTAAATGCATCATTACCAAAACGAGTTTCGACATTTTCTGTTCTTAATCACATAATGCTGACAATCACTCCGTAGTTATCTTAGCAATGTGACTAAATTCAAATGGGAATTGACCAGGCTTCACCGAAGTGGACGAAGAAAAGGCCATATGTCGTCCCTTGAGTGGAACACGACGCTATCTGCAAAGCTTTTCCTTTGCAGACGGTGCTTTGGTCTACTAAAGGGGCGGTATATTCAGGGACGTGGCGAAGGGAGTGGGGTGGTGGTGTCACCCCCCCCCCCAATCCTGACCAAAATTTCCTAAAGTTGAAAATTCAGAGGGCAACTTATGAGTAGTTGCAAATTCCATCTATCTGGATTTTAGTGCTTCTTTGGTGATGCTGATGCCACCTTTACTTTCCAAAATTCCAACTCGGTTTCAAATCTGAAAAAATTCCAACTGTTACTATTTACAACTACACTATACGCAATATCGAACTTCATAAGTATGCATGGTGCCAGTCGGTACGAGATTTCTATAGTACGTTTACTTGTCGTAATAAAAAAAAATCCTCGAAATGCACTTCAAGAAAATCGCATCATGTAAAATCGTTATCCTGAGTTAATTCCAAAATTCACAGTTACAAAATGATGAAACATCGAAAGTTGATAATTCCTGGATAAGACCTGATTTAATGTTACGACAGTGTGAATTGCTCAAAGTGCTCAGCTTGAGCATTTGTTTGGCACTAATACCAAATAATAATAACAACCCGATAATTCTTTCATTAATGTGTTGGCATTTCAGTTACTAGAATCAATTTTATGCCCCCTTTCAAGGCTTCATTTTCAAAGTTTTTCTCGGTACCGGTAATGAATTTCCAACTGAGGGGAGGGGTGGTTTCCCCCTCCCGATCCCTCCCCCTAGTTGGAAATTCACTACCCTACACCCCCTCCACCCAATCGGAAACTTCAAGCCACGTCACTGGATATATTGTGAAAAATAGACTTAACGCGACCTCCGCTATCGCTTCAACTGACATTTTAAGGAATTTTTCAACTGAATCTGTGTTATCTGGTCAGACTGGACACGGTCAATCTTGATCCACAGAAAACTGAAAGATGATTTGTCATATTCCGAAAATCGACAATAAAGTGATGTATGAAATTCATAACTCTCTGGGGTCAAATTTTTGCCCATCATTGAGATGGTTACGAATCGAATCGAAGTAGTGAAAATATTCGAAACCGAATCGAATTTCGAACGTCCACCGGGCCCTTCCGGTTATGGCGTAACGCGGAGTAAAGGGTTGATTAACAATATCTGGGGCTGAAGATGTAAAATAGAACAACTCTGTTCAGTAACAAACTATAAACTTTTTCAAAACAGTGGCATGGACTTCGAAGAAAATTGCGCGAGGACGTGACAACCGAAACTTACTCCCAGTTCCTTATTCGACTTTCGTTATCAACCGATAAAATCGGTTCATAACGAATGTCGAATAAGGAGCTGGGAATAAGTAACGGTCATCATGTCCATAATTGCACTTGGTCCGACATCATAAGATGGGTTATGGGTTGGTATATCGCCAGGGACACCCACCCACCTTGAGAAACCCTAGAGAAGGTGTTTGAAATAGAAACCTCTGGAGATACCGAGGTGTTATTGTTAATTCTTTTGTACTTCCGAAGTAAGAACCACGGTGACTCAATTATTAGTGCGCTGGATTTCAGGTCGAAGATCAGTGATTAGATCTTGATCATCTGCGTTTTGCCCTTGGGCAAGACACGCCTAATTCCGATTGTCGAAGGGGGTGCACGGTGGTACTCTGTACTAAGACGATAATGCATACAACATGTCGACGGTACACTCGCTTTCAACCAATGCTGATTCACTGATTCAGTACTTTTTACTGGTCATGAGGATGGGATTTTGTGTGCAGGACTTGAAATAGTACTGAAATGGTTAACCGGATAACCGGTTTGAAACCGGTTACCTACCTAACCGATTTTTTGAAAAAAAACAACCGGTTACCCGAAATATCGATAGTGATCGTCATTCCACGGTTAAAGCGTTGTAAATCTGCCGCTTCTCCTTTGGGATAGATTACACCTCGAGAAATAATTGACTTTGGCGTTTAAGACTTCGTTAATGATCGGCAATTTCCGTGAGTACTGAGTAACCACAGAAAATATTCCGTAGTATGTGTACAAACGAACGTTGTCGAGTACTCGACAACGTTCGTTTGTATACATACTACGGAATGGTTTCCGAGAATGCTGCTTTCCAATTCCTATAGTTTTGATCCCAGATTTGGTGAAATAATGGCCTCGGATAATCGGATATTATCCGGTTGTAGCTCTCGGTTAGTCGGTTGTGAAAATGAGCCAACCGTTTCGGCTCTAACTTGAAACACATTGTACAACATTTGTCAATTCACCACATCAAGTCTGTTCAGTATTTCAGAAATGAAGATGGCTAGGTCCGGTCACGCTGTCCCGTTCAACGAGGGAATTGATGATTGGACACAATTTGTCGAAAGACTAAACTTTTTTAGCAAAGGATAGCAGTAACGATAATAAGAAAAGGGCAATCCCTCTTAGCCAATTTGGGGCGGATAAAATATATACGTAGATAAGTTCATTAATTCGCCCAAGTAAGCCCGAAGAAAAAACGTACCAAGTAAAAATTGAATTAGTCAGCGCAAAGTATTGAATTAGTGAATTAATAAACGCATGTTCATTTCTCTGTATTGTGATTTTTATTCGCAGAGCTAAATAACATGTACATAAACAAGCTGAAAGTCATCAACATAAAAATGACTTCTGCCGTAAACAATGATGGAGTAGTTCCCCGTGGTTTATATAATCGCTTGGGTTGCGCTCCACACTTCATACTTTTACACACAAAAAACTTCTAAACTTAGGGCATTTCTTGAAATTAATGGCATGTAAATTGAAGATGTATTTTTATATGATAGAATAGGGCTATTTGTTGGAATAAAGAATTTAAATTTTTGGTCAGTTACCACAGAAATAATGGGAAACTTCGGAAAATTTGCTGTTTCTAGAGTTGTTCAGAGGCATGTGGCAAGAAAGAGATGGAAACATATATTTTTTCACATTTCCCAAAATGTGGTAGGTAGGTGGGAGCAGCTGGGATATTCTTATTTTAATGCTTCTTGGAGGCTGAAAATGGCTGGTGTCGGCTTTTTAACCCTTTACCCAACGAATCGCCCGCATCCGCCCGCATAATATGCAAATTCATCAGTTGAAAGAATATTATTTTTCTAAAAAAAAATTCCACTACACCATATCATGTGACCCCTCGTTGGAACGAGCTCGTCGATGGGTGTAGATCTGCATGACTTGGGCGACTGAAGCTGCTTGGGTAATTTGGGTAGCTACCTGATTTGATATCGAGAGACTAACATTTGCAAATTGTGGATCCATCTGTTCATTGGGATCACTGAACTAATCTCACAATATGGATCACAATGCGCAGCTTAGTAGAACACCTCATTGTTATGAATATTATATAATGTCTACGTACTTCTGTGGGATCAGCATAAATATTCGCTTCCCGAACTTGTTTGGGGGGGTACTGTGATGGAAAGCACATGCCCGGCGCTTTGATTGACGTTTGAATCAGCAAGACGTGTTTTAAATGATCAATGTAACACTTGAACACATTGCATGCTGCAAGTGGATATTCCTGCCCAGGACAGAATTTCTCTTGCCACTGAAATATGTATAATGTGGGTATGTTTAATTAATTTAGCTCCTGTAAATTGAGTGGATTTTTACACCAAAGATTTCCGTGAGATAAATATAGATGGATGTTTCTTCAAATCTAGTCATGGCTGCTTCACAGCAGCCATGACTAGATTTGATGAAAAATATGTTAAAAATACTCAGTGGGTTCAAAGTTAAAGATGCGTCCATCCACTAATGTTAATCGATAAGACAAGGGTTCTGTTCTGTCTAAGAATATGCCAGGAACCCACTTTGGCCTCTTATGAGAGTTTGGACAGTAGATACTGTCATCAACCATAATTTCACTTGGTTTGAAATGTTTCTCATACAAGACTTTTATAGAATTTTACTTATCCAGCATCGCCTCCTGAAGCTTGGGTGTTATCAGGTCAACGTGTGTCTTTATTTTTCATTTCATCAAGAGCTCTCAGGGCGTTCAACGTGTTACTGAGTGGGTGTGTGTATCTATAGCTTAATAAAAAGCGTGGGACTTTTGTGCTGATGCTACCAGATGTCATTCTTTTATTATAGATGTTTTGAAAGTATGTACAACACGTTTCGCTGAGTCACTTGAAAATGGGTGGATCGGTGCTGCTTTATACTTTTATCTTGCAACAGAAGTTTTGAAGACACTACTTGTAAATTGGCTGCATTATTAGATACAATAGTATACAGACAAGACACGCACCGAAGAAGTGTGTCGTAATTGTAATATTCTATTGTGATTTCAGAAATTGAAGAATTATCGATACCAACGTCAATCCACTTTGAGTATGAATCAACCACAATCAAACACATTTTTCCCCAAAAAGGCCAGTATAATCACTTTGTAGTCTGCTTCATGGCTTATTGTGGTATTCCTATGGATATTGTGCAGCTCGAACTCTTTTTTGCTGATTGGACTGACAGTGTTTTACAATGGTCTCAATGTTTCATCAAGTCTGGGACACCAGAAATAACGATGAGCCATGGCTTTCATGGCATTTCCTCCAAGGTGGATTTAATTAATAAATAAATAAATAAATAAATAAATAAATTAATTAATTAATTAATTAATTAATTAATTAATTAATTAATTAATTAATTAATTAATTAATTAATTAATTGGTTTAACAACACTTTCGACAGCCAGGGTCACCTCGTGTCGGACAGTTTTACGGGTGGAGGAAGCCGGAGTACTCGGAAAGAACCACCGAGCAACGGCGAGCAACTGTCAGGCTCCCCAACATACTAACTCCACACAAGCAGGATTAACATTGGTTGAAGACAAATACACAACGCCACCGCGCACCCGTGTGGGCAATGGGGGTGGAGTGTCTTGCCCAAGGACAAAGGTGGGATTCGAACCGAGGACCTCTCGGCTTGCAGCCTGTACTTCTACCTACTGAGCACCACCCCCACCCCCAGGGTGGGTTTCATGAAGTTGTGAAAGATTTGCTGCTGTCATTGTTTATACAATAATAAGTTTCACAATGTACATGTGAAAAACAAATGACACCATTATTTATTTATTAGGTATGATTTTCTTTCCCAGAATTGCCCATTATCAGGCTCAGCTAATATGACTTGTAACTCGGCTGATATGATGCCGATTTCGGCCAAATAATCCAAGTTACAATTGTCCCCCTTGAGTGCTGCTACGCGTAGTCATTTTGTTCACAGTGAAATCTTTCACCATTATTCGTCAAAAGCACCCAATCAGTAAAATTGGCGTTACTAGAAAAAAGGGAGTAGTGTTTGTATGGTTCAGAATTAATGATGGTAATAAGTGAGGATCCGGCGGATGAAGAGAAAAAATCAGAGAGTTGTACACAAAATACAACGCAAACTAAGATTCAGACTCGTAAGCGGAGATTCGTCGAAGTGATAGAAGAGAGTTCGGACAGCTGAACTAGGAGTAGATGAAACCAGTGGTGGCGCCACAGGGGGCCTCGGGGGGGGGGGGGAGGCGACTCCCTCCACTTTTCCCTCGGGCCCCCAAAATTTCAAATTACTATCTGGCCCACCCAATTAATATTACACTCGTAAACGGCACAAAACAACACACATCATGTCAAGTGTTGTAGAAACGCTCAGATATCGCTCCCAGGGCGTCCATATATGAAAATTTGTCTTGGGAGCTCACCCAGACCCCCCCCCCCCCCCCCACACACACACATACACACACAAACGGGAGGTGGACACCCTCCTATCTAGTTGGGCGATCTGAACGTAGTGGCTTCCCCCCCCCCCCTTACAGGGGGGTAGCCACTACGTTCAAGTCGCTGAGCTATCTCCTCCCATATCCTCCTCTAGCTCAGGCCTGCGGCGTCCGGGAGATCCCTTCGGAATCTCAACTCCCCCCATATCTTACTTAGCCCTCCCCCCACCCCCTCCCCTAAATTGAAATCTTGGCGCCGCCACTGGATGAAACTTGGGACTGTATTTAAAAATGAAAAACAATAACACTTTCTTAAATCTGTAATAGATCTGTGAACATTTTGTAATTTTGTTTTGGGTTCAATAAATAAAGAGGTAATTACTTGTAATAATAACGTCTAATTGTCAGTAACTTTACATACCACGCTACAGATGATGCTGTATACATTACGGCCGTCATTCCGCACGGAAGTTCATTTTTCATTCATATCTCTAAACTCTGCTTTTTTATTCCCAATTTCACTGAAAATATGTTCCCGAATGAAGTTGTACACTGGACATCGCATTATGAAATGCTCCTCAGATTCAACCGAGTTTGTGGAACATTTTTCACACATTCTCAGGTTTCCCGGTATTGTGAGTTTTGTGCCTCCCTTTTTCTTCAATTTCAAGACAGGTCACTAATTCTCAATTTAGGGAGCAAAGAAGGAACCTTAATTTTTTTTTCTTCAAGTAGGGCTCAATCGTGTATTTTACTTTAAATTCTCTGTATGTTTGTAGTTTGTTCTTTCCATCAGCTTTCTCATCATGAAAGATTTGTCGTTTAAGTTTAATTTCATGGTCGATTTATAGTTGACTGAGGGCGACATTCATTTGTCTGAGTGATATCAGAGCATTGTTGGGTTAATTCATTTTCAGTATTTCCAACTGAACCGAGGTTATTTAGGAAATTACGTAGTCGTCAAGCTACTTTTTACTTTATTTCAAAGACTGACTTGTCTGCCTCGGAGACCTTTACCACATATTTGAAAGCACAAAATAGCCAAATGGGTTAATGAGAATCTACCAAATTCTGCTCGCCTTGCATGATTTGGAGACCTTGGAGATATTCTGTTCGTGCCTGGACAATATTTACATGGTTTCAAATGGATGACTTTACACGGATTTACATCTAATCGGTTGAGGTTGATATAAGGCGCCCATATTTCACTTCGGTAAAAAATGATAAACGTCCTTTTGTTAAAAATTACAGTAACTGAGGATTTTCCGCTGGAAACTGCTCGACAGCATCCTCATCATTCTGGCCGCATATAGCAGTGGCAGTTTGCATGGTCACGTCACGTCAACGGGTCCGCTTTTCCCTTTTATCCGTTCCCTATTGCATATTATGACCAAACCACCAGGTTTTTGCTGTCGGGCAGAATAGCTAGGTGGGATGGGTGATGTCATAAGGCCCGGCACGCACGAATCGAATCTCGAATCGAATCAAACAAAAGATTTGAAACCGAATCGAATCTCGAATCGAATCCACTTTCCAATACTACAGTTTTCTTACTGGTACTGTCTATCTGACATGTGTACCCAGTATCAATATGCGCTCTGGTTAGACTATTCCATCGCGTAGAAGTAGATGGACTATTCTGGGAGATTGTAGACTTTATTCCTAAGACAGTCAAAGGTGTTCCGTGAAAAAACTGTGGTATGCCAGTGCAACGTACTTTCATTAATTAAACCGTATAGGGCTAGTGTTCAACCGAGTACCAAAAATGGCCGCTGACCGGTTACTGGTTATTTCAGCTCACAATCGACCGATTCTGATTGTACAATACCGTGCACTACTAGACAAATCAAGGCTCGCAAAGAACTACATTAAATTGAACATATTTCACAGTGTTAAATTCCGTTGATTCAGGTCCAGTAAAATTACCAGACGCGCACACTTGGGCGGTAAACGTGGCTCTGTCGATAGCCGCAAGTACGCTCAATTGTTGGCTTTGCATGTCGTTTAACTTGTATATCCCGTAAAAGGGCGTCTAGAGATATTAAGAATACACATTGACATCATTTTACATTAACAATTGAACAATTGCAGAAGATAATAAAATGCGGTTTATGAATCATCACAACATGCTTGACAACAATCGGTTGAACCGATGTTCCAGAAGCCGTTGCCGCTGCCATCCGATTGTCCACAATCGGCCGATTGTGGTGGCCGGTTCCGATCGTCGGTTGAACACTATATAGGGCGCGGTTCTGGGCAATTGACATTCAAATTACACGAAGCTATTGCTTTGAATGTATCACTGTCAAACAGAGTTTCGACTTTTTCTATTCTTAATCTTCTGATAGTGACAACTCACTACGCAGTTATCTTAGTAATGGGATTAGGTTCAAACTAGAATTTACCAGGTCTCACCAAAGTTATCGTAGAAAAATCCATATATCGTTCCTTGAGTGGAACAAGGCGCCATCTGCAGTGCTGTTGCATTGCAGGTGAACTTTTTTCCATTTAAAGAGCTATATATATCTTGTACAAACTTGGCGCAGCACAATCTCCGCTATCGCTTCAAAAAACATTTTTGGGAATTTTTCTATTAAATCTGTGTTGTATTGTTGGCTGGATACGGTCTATCTCGTTCCTCAGAAAACTACAAGATTTACTGCATGAATCTAGGACTCCGCGAGTTACGACACTACTTACCACCTGCCTTTTGGAAGAGTGTTGCCATTTTCTAGATTGCTGTATTGTTATGCATCTGTACGACTTCATACAATCTATCCTTCTGGCATGTTCAAACATTCTGTCGAGACTAATTCCGAATTATGTGTGAAATAGATGATCTCAGGAACTAATGATAGTCATTTTTCACCCTTGGGCTTTACTGCAGCATAGAAAACTTTATGTAAACCTTGATTACTATGTTGTTTACGCCGTTAGCCGTTCCAAACAATTTGTCTTTTTTGGCAAGTTAAATAATGTTGTCCAGACTAATTTCAACTTTTGTATCAACACACCGTATTCTTTAGACAGAGCAAACATCGCAGTGGCGGCACCAGGATTTCAATTTAGGGGGCGGGTCTAAGTAAGATATGGGGTAGGGGGCAAGGTCGAGATGTCGAAGGTATCTCCCGAACGCCGCAGGACTGAGCTAGTGGAGGATAGGGTGGAGAGGTAGTTCAGCGATCTGAACGTAGTGGCTACCCACATGTAAGGGGGTAGCCATTATGTTCAGATCGCTGAACTAAGGAGGAGGGTGGCCCCCTCCCGTCTGTGTATGTGTGTGGGGGGGAGGGTCTAGGGGATCTCCCCAGGAAAACTGTTCATATTTGGACGCCTTGGGAGCGATATCTGAGCGTTTCTACAACACCTGACATGATGTGTATTGTTGTGTGCCGTTTGAGGCTGTTATATTGGGTGGGAAAACCACGGTCAGATAGTAATTTGAAATTTGATTTTGGGGGCCCTATGGAAAAGTATGGGGGCAGCCCCCCCCCCCCCCCCTCCCCCGTGGCGCCGCCACTGACATACCAGCTGCGAGTGATTTATGTACTATGTAGAAGGAGATTCCATATCAAATATCACCTACCCTGATATGTATACTGCCTACGTTATCTGCTCCGTCGGGCCTCGTGAATCCGAAATTATTGAACCTCGAATCAAGCAAGGTATTCGAAGTTGAATCAAATTTCGAATCAAATCGGATGAAAGAGGCAACTGTTTATAACTAATTAGTTCACAGTTTCTTACAATACCAGGTAATGTCTTGATAAGATTATGACACCTCGATTCAGCTTTACTTGTAAAATAGAACACGTAACCAGCACCTTGGGTGAAAGCAGAGCACAGGTATAAACGAGTGGCTAAACTTGACTTCATACCTATGTTGTTGTGATGTTGTAGCGAAAGACGCTGAACATGACAGTTAACACCAATAAATCAACAAATAAAAAAATAAATAAATGGCCCCCGACCCGCCAAAAAATCGAAAGAGTCAAAAAGGGGCATAACTCTGGAAAACATGTACGGAAGAAATTCACGCTACATAGGCATCGTTGCCCCATGATGCTCTGCCACAACACCAAATATCAATCAAATCGGCGTAGCAGTGGCTGAGATACAAGGGAAAATGTTGGTACGGACGGACGGACGGACGGACGGACGGACGGACGGACGGACGGACGGACGGACAGAGGTCTCCACTAGATACCCCTTCAAGTCGGGGGCATAATAAATAAATGAATAAATAAATACCACACTCCGACGTTATGCACCTCGGGCGTCGCGAAGATGACCGATTGGGGACTGGGGGGTTGGTGTCAACATGATTTCTCCCGACTGTGATGGCTTTGGTTCCTACAAATCAAATATCCTAACTACATCTTCAAGGCATGCCTTCTAAAGCATGCCTTGATGATGTAGTTGGAATATTAGTCAGTTAAATAACTCGAAACTTCTTGGAAATTTATTTGGGGAATAAATAAAATACACATGTGGCAGTCGTGACGCAACATCTACGTCTGTACGGCAGACGATATGCGACACATATATGTCCAAGTATTAAATCCAGCCCCGTTATGAAGTGTATGATTACAAACAGGAGTGAATCGATATCTTAGACTTCAATCCAGATGAAAACTTCCCGAATGGAACAATTATTGGGGTGGGGTCACACCCAAACCTCCTTAGACACGCACCTAGTTATGCTACAGATAATAGTGAAATATCCAAATCTGATTTGATTATTGAATCCCTTTTACAGCAATTTATCGAGTTTTTTTACAGCGAAATCGTTCACCCCCATTCACTGAAAGCAATTAATCAACCAGTAAAATTGGCGTTGCCGGACAATAGAGAGTAGCTTTTTTTGTACGGTGAGCAATATTTATTATTTATTTATTTATTGGTGTTTAATGTCACCTACTTATGTTCAATGGCTAATCGTGACCGTGACAGTTTTACGGGTGTTGGAAGCCCGAGTACACGGAGAGAGCCACCTAGCATCGACGAGCAACTGTCAGCTCTTCACATTCTTACTCTGTTCAAGCTCCGCTCAAGCAGAGTTACAGCGGTTGAAGACATGTGCACCATCGACGTACAGTACGCCTTAGTACATGGCGTCATCGTGCCTCCATATAGGCAATCGGGATAAAGTGCCTTGTCCAAGGACACAACGCGGGTCGACCCGGACGGGGGTCGAACTCGGGACTTCCAACATAGAAGTCCAACAGTCTACCACTGAGCCATCGCGCTCCCGCGGTGAGCAATTGATGATGGCAATATATAAAGGTTAGATGAATGAAGAGAAAAATGAAGAGAGTTTTACACACAACTGAACGCAAACCAAGACCCAGAGGCGTAAGCAGAGACTAGTTTTAGTGAGAGAAGAAATAGTTCAGCTATCCTAACATTAAGCAATTATTTGTTTTGCTTTAATATATAAAGACGTTATTACTTGGTTAGTTTCATATCGACCCAGATATCAGCCATCAGTAACTTCACATCAGATATGAAATTACCTCGGGCTGATATCTCGGCCGAAATGAAACTAACCAAGTAATAACGTCGAAGTATCCACTGGAATATGTATTCACTAGGATTTGTAATAATTAATGTAAGTAATGACTTGAATATATAGAGAGTAATCAATTTGTTTTGAGCGTTACGGTAAATAATTCATCGAGAGACGGGGCGAGAGTAAATCACGAGGGCGTAGCCCGAGTGATTTACGAAACAGTCCCGTCTCGAGATGAATTATTTACCGTAACGCTCAAAACAAATTGATTACTCTGTTTATTACATGACATTTGGAATAAAGAGGTCTTTTACTATAATAATTCAACCCAAACTATTGTCAGATATAATCCAATTTAGTGTAAACACGGAAACATTTCTAAATTTAGCAGGAAGGAAATACGAAATAGTCCTGTCTCGAGGCGAATTATATACCGTAACTTGCCGTAAGAATGGGTCACTCTCTTTAATAAATGACATTTTATACCAAAATGTCTTTCATTAAAAATAATTCAAAACAAAATATTCGCAAACGCAACTCTGAAATACTTCTGAAATTAGCGCGTATGAATACATCACTTTCTGTATCAAATCTTCGTTTGGAAATGGCCCAGTTTTATTTTTGTGACTTTCGTTCGATATTTTACTATTTTATGTGGCGTTCCAGTGGCATTTGGGGAATGGCATTCAGCCATAAGATAAAACATTTCTATTTGGATTTTGTCAACTGTGCTAACGAACCTGTTCATAGAGGAAAGAAAAGATTTTTAAAAATATTCAGAAGGAAAATTCATTTAATTAACTGATGTGGGGGCGTGGCTTATATACGTCAGCCGTTCCAAAGTTACTATTGAAGTGACATAATTCACTCGTGACATTACCACTTTTTAATTAACATTAAATTCAATGCAAAACGAACTGAGGAATATAATAAATAGCTGTAACATGCAACCACCAGCATAATAATGCAACCACCACGATATGTGCTTAGTAGAATGGGAAACTACCATCACATGAGACAGCTAACTTCTAGAACGGATAACCGATAGGCTACATAAAAATATACTTAACCCTTTGCCCAACGTAGCTGCCAAAGCCGGCCAGCGCTATTCTAAAAAAACAGCAAATTAATTTTCATTATTTTTTCATTTTTTGCCGCAAAAACAAAGGTTATGAACCCTCTTTGGAACGAGCACATCTAGCTCGTTCCAATGATGGGTCACAAACTATGTTTTTGAGACAAAAAACGGAAACAAAATTAGTTATTCAAGAATTTTGGTTGAAAATGTCGTCTGCTTTTCATGTTAGATAAAGTGTTAACCAGGCCTGGAAATAAAGAGCGTACATCGTACCGGATTAGCAGTTAGGCTAAATAACGTGGTGGTAACGTATAGAAATAATTGTTGCGATGCTTTTCCACCTTCTCTGGTTAACTTCGCCAGCCATGTTGTTTACTTCTTAACCCTTTACCTAACCTGAAAAGCAGACGACACTTGCAAAAATAATTCTTGAATAACTAATTTTTTTCATTTTTTGTCTCAAAAACATAGGTTATGACCCGTCGTTGGAACGAGCTCGACGAGCTCGTTCCAACGAGGGGTCATAACCTATGTTTTTGAGACAAAAAATGAAAAAAATAATGAAAATTAATTGGCGATTTTTGAGAATAGCGCTGGCCGGTTTTGGCCGTTACGTTAGGTAAAGAGTTAACAGAATATTGTCCACAATAAATAGCAACAAGTGACGCACGATCTCGTATCATTCCATTCAAATCATACGTGGATGCAATGCGCAACCAATAAGTCGAGCTACTCCCGAGAGACCCCTCAGGTCTGACAGGCAAAAACATGTCGGATTAGGAATTTAATTTATGTTGAATTATTTTGTCGTAACCTGTAGTTCGTTCGCATATTTCACGTTTGACGCAAACCAAGCGCAACCCAAACGATCGTTCGTGGGTTATTTACAGGCCTGCGTAGCCATGTTCTACAATGAGTAATTGATATATATATAACCACAAGGATATGTAACTACTGGGGTAGGTAATCGTGGGGGTATGTATTCACTTGGTGGTATTAGCTGGTGTCTATAAAAACTACATGCAGCCACTAGGGTGGATAACCACTGGGGGGTGTACACACTATGGTTGGCAACTAACTACTAGTGTAGCCACACCACGACGAAATGTAAGTTTAAGGGTATGTAACAACTACGATAGGTAACCACTATGACATGTAATCACTGGGGAGAGGAGGGAGAGTGGTCACAACTTAGCTAGCGTGTTGCCATCTTGTTACAACTTAGTTATCTTTTTATAACAACTTTGTGAGAAATTACTGTTTGGAGCAAATTCCCCGGCGTAAAATACAAGGTTAAAACCCATTCTGAAATGAAGCTTTCAACTGAATGTAAGTAGAACAATTAAATCGCGCAGTGGACAGTGGTAGTGGAAACGGGAGAGGGCATAATCCCAATTTTACGTGTGGCGTTATTGAGAAGTATATCCGCCACTGACATAAATCTACATAGTGCTGGATTGCTGCAACGCACATTGGTCACAGATAGAGAGGTGTCTCCACCGCGCCATCTTGCGAGGGCGGAAGTTTCTATAAATAATTGCGGGACGGAAGTTTCTATAAATACTTGTAGGGCCGAAGTTTATATAAATACTTGTGAGGCAAAAGTTTCTATAAATACTTATACGGCAAACGTTTCTATAAAAACTTGCGGAGGCGGATGTTTCTGTACATACTTGAGGGGGCGGAAATTTCTATAAATACTTGTGGGGGCGGAAGTTTCTATAAATACTTGTGGAGCAGAAGTTTCTATAAATAAACAATGCTCCAGAAGAACAAAAAGTCCTCGAAGGTTTTCAAGTTCCCGACGCTTTGCAATCGCCGATCACTTTGGAAAGCGTACACTGATGTCTATGAAAAATGAATATAAATTTTGATAATGTGCAAAATTAATGTTTCGTTTCGATGCAAACTGAAATATTTCTAACATATTTTAGTTATTTACCACAGAGAAAAAAAACAAAAAAAACAAGTGCCACGATTGTTAGAGTTTTCGTACTAGATAAACACAATAATAATAATAACTCTTTGGCCGGTAGCTGATTTGTCGCGGTTCTCATGTGAGAAGGCCTTGGTTATTCCTGTGCTGTCAACTGTCTCAATATTCTCACACCTCTTTTCTCGGCCTAACATTCGGAGACGAAAAGCATGATGACATCCCGTACCTCATTCTTCCCAGTTCCTCCGTTGAGCACACTAACCCTCCCCCTTGTTTCACCCATTAACCACATGCCCTTCATTCTCCCATCCCATTTCCCCATTATACTCCCAGTGATTCTTATTCTGTTACACTGGTATTTTGAGCGTTCTAGGGTCTTATCTGCGCTTAAATTACACATTTGGGACTCTTTTTCCCCGTCTTTCCCAATTTTTCACTAACCTCCAGCGACCGCGACCTCAGTTTGAACAACAGTGACCCCCCAACGGAGCCAAACACTGTGGCGCTCGATAAAGTGAAGACTGATACACTGTGCCTTCAGTCACAGCGTAACAGCTCTTACGTCATCAAATGTCATTGGTTTGGAAGGGTTGCCGCGTTAATTGACTTGACGCCATATCTTAGGTGGTGGTGGGGGAGGGGGCAGTGTGTGTGGCGACGTTTTTAGCTGACGATCCAGCAATCCAGTTGTTTTGAGATCAGTGCCCACTGTTCATCAGAACAGAATCTTCGAGCTTGTTCTCCTGAGATGGTAAATGATTACGGTCCAGAACAACAAGAAAGTGGTTTTCCATTACACCAATTCAGAGAAAATTAGTCGTTCTCTGCAATATGCCTTGTCAAAACAGGTTAACGAGCCTCCAAAATATATCAAAACATATCTTAGGACCCACTCGTCGGAACGCTTTCGTCGATCCCGTTCCAATGAAGGGGTCATAAGCTAAAGTGAAGGAGCCACACGCTTTGTTTTGGAGGAAAAAATGAATATATCTTATTCAAGATTTTTTTTAGGTGAAAGTGTCGTCTGCTATTCGTATTAGGTATGGGGTTCACATATCTTGTACAACATTTAGCTCCGACAAGGATCGCATCGTAGAGACTATCAAGAAAGGTCTGTCGCTCATACCTCATAACATAAGCCTCCAAGTATAACGTTCTACCGACACACCGAGGAAGAACATTTTCGTTTTCAGCTCTTCGCTGCAGTTTGTTGTTTGAAACAATAAGTGAAATAGAATAATCACGGCGAAGCATGAACTTCTTACAGAAGGTAGGCGGCCAACAACGTGCGTATGGTGGGCTGCGACAACATTCTGGACTTCCATTCAAGTTCTGCACGTTGGAAAAAACTGTAGTAAGGATTGCTTCCCTTTGACTTCGTGTCAGGTTTGTGCAATTTAGATAAAAGGGAAATAACTCGGTTTACATTTCTAACCGCGAAGAAGGAACAATTTGAGAATTTCTGAGGGGTTTTTCCATCTCTTATTTTTGTATTGACTCCCTCGTACTCAAAAACGGTCATTATGCGTAGAATATCGTTTCAGGTCTTGTCTTCTATTTGGGCGTCCAACCTCAAAGGCATTCGATTCCACTCTGTGCATTCCGATTCTCTTCTCGTGTTCACGAAAGGAATTAGACCAAGCTGTTAGCAGGTAAAACCTTACACCTGACCACTCAGTTTGAATATATATAAGCTCCTTTATAAATGAATATGCGCTTAAAAAATAAATAAGCTCCTTACGAGTATGAGAAGACCGGAAGAAGTGACGTTTAAACATCTTTGAAAGAAACAATAAAAGGTGAAACCTCATAAATTGTGTATCTGAAGAGAAAAAAGGTTTATGGGTGTAGTGATTGTTATCTTGATAGACTAATTTATTTTATGAGACTTTCCTCTAACTTCGTATCCTTCAATCTTAACCCTTTACCTAACATGAAAAGCAGACGACACTTGGAAAAAAAATTCTTGAATAATTAATTTTTTTCATTTTTTGTCTCAAAAACATAGGTTATGACCCCTCATTGGAACGAGCTCGTCGAGCTCGTTCCAATGAGGGGTCATAACCTATGTTTTTGAGACAAAAAAATGAAAAAAAATAGTGAAAATTAATTCGCGATTTTTGAGAATAGCGCTGGCCGGTTTTGGCCGTTACGTTGGGTAAAGGGTTAATATGGACATGCATGAAAAGTATTTCGATTCGGGTTTCTGCTGAAACTTAGATTCACTTAAGATATGACAGTTAATGCAGTCTGCAGTGAAACAGAATCTCTAAACTTTACAAAGTTAACTGTTGAATAGAATGGTGGAGTGGAAAATGCTACATTCTGCCTCGCCTCCAATTTACAAATGCTAATTTAAGCGCAGTTTGAGGCAGGCATCTCTTGCTTTTAAGCCAAATTGGGGCGTCAATTTAATTTTCTTGTGACCTACCAGAGTAGATAATATGTGTTCGCCCAAGTTGCAAAGCACCGTATCTACTGTCTATGTTTTACTAACGGAAGCTAAATATAGAAAATGAAAACTATTTGACAAAATGGCGACATTGGTCATACGAATGAGGTAATGTATGAGGAATGAAATCGTCCGAGCTGCGACTTGTGCCTTAGAGGTCACGGAAGTTGACGGGCGAGCAAGCCCGTAAATAATATTTTGAAATCAATAGATCTTCTGTCATATATTTTATGCACCACCCTTTTAATGACATGGAGAGCTTTCGTGCTGAAGACGAAATCACAACATTTCCGACACAAACTGGCAATTGAAAACGTCGACGTTAAGCTCTCATGACACCAGTCTAATTCGGTTCGGAATTCGGCGCTGTTATGGGCTGTTGGTATACCCATTCTTTTTGGAAATTTGAGCGCAGACGTCCGTAGATGTAATTTGATGTGCCTTGACTTACAAAGACATACAAGTATTCTTTCTTGTCGCAGTTATAGTAATTTCAATCGAGGAGTATTTAATTCCTCTTGGAAATATCAAGATATTAACATAATTTGTGTACCTATCCGGCGTAATCATAACACTACGACCGTAGTGAGTCTTCATTTCTGATTGTAATGTCATAAAAAATGTCGATCAAATCAACAACATGTCTAGCTTCGATTCACACAAGATGGATCTTTATGAAATTTTTCAGATTAAGTCTTCTAGAATATATCAGTTCGTCGGAAAAGCGAACCGTAGGTTCGCTTTTCCAACCAACTGAAATATTCTAGACGAGTAAATCTAAACACTGGCGATGACGTATATGAGAGCGAGACTGGTTCCAGGCCATCACAGCGTCATGTTTGTTACAGAATTAGGCCGGTTACCTGAGAGCTTACGTCGACGCTTGTCACGAATTGCATGCTGCAATGCAAAGCATCTCTAATTATTTGTTAGAAGCTTTATTGTCTCAATCCCCATCTTCGTAGCAGTGTCTCTCTGCCTGATATGGTTATGTTTCTTTAAAATGGACCACTCAATTCCTCTTTTAGCTGCGTACCACTCTTCGACGCATTTAGTTATTTGCTCATAGACTGCCCATAGCTTCTTGTTTCTTTGCTCTTGTAAGGCTCATAGCTCCCATACCATTCTATGGCTTCCGTAGCTCCAATACCACCACTACTGACCTGTCCACAGTGACTGATATCTTTATTGTGGTCAGCTCCAACTGTGACTTTGTGCGTCTGATACTACAGCTTCTTACCACTACTCCTGTTGGAATCTTTCATCACTATTACGAGGTACAATCACTACTGCCACGACTACTGTATTTTACCATGATTTCTTGGATCTTAAATCTGTAAGTGGGGTCCTGCATGTGGGATGCTGGAACTTCCTAGCGACAAGACCCTCGATGGTATTCTCCTTCGCCATTGATAGATTTTAAAAACTAAAAACTTACTGCACAATATTTGACATAGTTCAGCCTCGTTCTTGTCAATCTGTATCTGTCCTTGTTCTGCTCTCCTTTCTTCTACATTGGTACTTTGCGACGTTGTGTCGATTCTGTATCCTGGTCGTTATGGCTCTGCGCACTGTAGGCTGTCAATCATACATGTGTTCCAATAGCTTGTCTTCTACCCCTAAAGGTATTTTTGTACTCTTGTTCCATCGTTATTGTTTACTCTGGTACGATACTGAGACCGGTTGTATATTTTCTACTAGATACTGGGATGCTCAAGTGTTATTGATTAGTTGAACATTTTGATACGGCCGTGGTCGTTCCTGTCGGTTCTAATGGCTTTATCTTCAGAACGCAGATTTCTCTTTGAGGTATCCATGTCCAATGGTCTCCGGATGGTTGAACGTTTTCTCTCTTTTTTCAGTTACGGTAGGTCCAGTGATCGAAAATGTGTGTTGATCTTCTTGTGTCTTTTCAGATGGTCTTCCACGCTGAACATCTTTGCACAGCTTAAGCACAGAAAGCAGTTAGGGTCGTAGATGGACCGTCTGTAACGCAAACGACTTTTCATTTGAATGCAGGATCTTTTACACTTACCACAGATGTGAAGTGCACCGAGTGCTGGTTAGACGTGTAATGTGTCGGATCGTATGTTTCACACCTTTGATACCTTCAAAAGTACTGTGTCGTATTTTCCAGGACTCTACTTCCAGCACCTCACGTATAACACCCCACAATGTCGACACTCCTGTCTTACAATCGACGGGAATGTCGGCAAACCCTTTTCCGAGATGATTCGAAGAGCCGAACAAGGAGTTACTCTTTCGAGCAGCCATTTGATAGCTCGCGCTCGTTCCAACGAGGGGTCACATGATATGGTTTTGTTGAAATGTTTTGAAAAATTTAAAACAATGATATTCAAAATAATAAATTTTGATATCATCTACGTTGGGTAGTGGGTTAAGGAGGTTCAAGAACAGTCATAATAGGTCCCCGGCATAGGTAGAAATCGGTAATTCTTGGAGAATCTGAGACGGGTACACAGTGTTTTAGGTCCGCTTGGTAATTTTGAGTAGTTGTTCAGTCATTTGTAATTCGACATACTTTTATACAATGGAACATACTCTCAGAATACCCTCACTATATACGGGGTCATTTGACCTATTATGACCACATACTATCGAAGATTGCGGTCTTTTCGGGTCCATTTCGGTAATTTAATAACTGTCGGGTCAGTTTCGGTAATTAGATATTCTACCATACAATCGAACATATCCCCAGAACACCCCACTCGCTACACTATATTTGAGGCTTTGGGCTTCCATGGTAATCACGTGCATAGAATAGAAACAAAGATGGGAGCCTCCAGTAAACAAAACAGACGAAGAAAACACCAGTCACATAACTGTCCGCATGCACCGCACTAACTCCACACCACTCAAGACCATGGTGATGGCCGCTCACGTTACATGCCGTCACTGGTCAGGTGTTTGATGACTCACAACCGGGGGGCCCCTGATACTTATCATTTCAGCCCTGACATACTACTGACCAACGTTCACGCGAATAATTTTCACCAATTGACACCACGCCATTCCAGTAAGTCAAGAGGCCCAGAAAACTCTCGGGACATCCATCTAATTCAGTAATTGTGTTGATATCTTGATGTTTTCAATGTGAATTAACTATTTATTGATCAGAATATCTATAACAGAAGCACGGAAAATATTTGTGTATCCCTGTGAGTGAAGGGACATCACATTGTATCAACGGTCGTCTGTGTGCTAACTCCACGAGAATGGGTAAACAAACAGCCCATAATAGCTCGAATTAGGCTGATGGCCAGATAACTTAGAAGCCAAGTAGCCATTTCTAGCCAAGTCTTGGCTACCAATATAGGCAGACAAAATCTGACCAGAAACCATTGTCAGGAGAGTTTGCGTGGTATGTTTATTGTCTTGGATAGGTCCTTATGGCAACATGCTGGCGCAGTGGTTCTGAAGCAACTCAGATGAAAGTCCGATTTTAGCCTTTAAGGCTTAATTATTTAATTTATTCAAACGAAAACGGACAGGACTCTCTGTATTACCTCCATACCACAAACGCATTCAAGCACAGCGTGTTCACAATTAATAATTTGCCGAGGATACAGTATGTGGAGAGAGTATTATCACTAAATCACCCGCAGAGTGGAGATTCCACCCGAACAATAATTGCAAATTTGTTGCAAAGCATAACCAGCACCAGCAAAGTTTCAGCCAATGGACCTCCGGGTTAAACCCGGAGGTCCATTGGCTGAAACATAGCTTGTGTTTTTGTGTCGATATATACAAAAATTGAAAGTTATAGCTTGGGTGATAACCCCACTCCGCGGGTGATGTAGTTACAATCCACTCTCCACGTACTGTATCTCGCCAACCTAAGCAAAATAAAGATTGTAGCAGCTGATTGTAGACGCTTTTTCGCTATTGTGGGATCTTAGTAGTCTTATTTCGATGTCAACAAATATATATCGATAAGATCAGTTCAGAAAGCAGGATGTTAAAGTGTGGTGTTTCTCGGGGCTCAGTTCTTGGACCACTCTTGTTTACTCTGTACACTTCTTCTTTAGGTCGCCTTCTTGAAAAGCATGGCATATCATATCATCTATTCGCAGACGACACCCAACTGTACTCACATTCAACCCATCTGTTCCAAGTGATTCATATACCGCAGTCAATAACATGGAAACTTGCATAAATCTCGCGCGTGCGGGAATGGATGATAGACTTTAAACTGAAAATGAATGACTCTGAAACTGAATTCTTAGTGATAACCGAGGTTCGCATGCCTACACCCTCTGTTACATCAATGTTGGTTGGAAACAATATCACTATGAAAAGTGAATCGGCCAGGAATATTGGACTGATTATGGACTCAAATTTAAAACTAGACGTCCATATCAATAAAATATGTCAAAAATGTTACTGGCATCTTCGTAATGTTGGTAGAATGCGACCTTATCTTAACCAGTCAGCTCTTGAAATAGCTTGTGCACTCCTTCATAATCCTTCACAACTAGACTATTGTAATTCAGTGTTAGTGGGGCTGTCCCAGTGCCTGATTCAGAAGCTTCAAAAAGTTCAGAATACTGTTGCTAGGATAATTACTGGTACCAAACGCTCTGAACACATAACACATGTTTTAAGACAACTGCATTGGCTTCCAGTTAAACAGAGAATTGATTTCAAAATATTGATCTTAGTATTCAAATGTATCCACAAACTGGCTCCAGTTTACCTGCAAGAGCTGCTCACTGTATATACACCATCACGCAGTCTCAGATCTAAAAACCAAATTCAACTAGTTGTACCTTTTAGCAGATCTAATTCGGCTAATGACCGCGTGTTCTCCATCGTGGGTCCCAGATTGTGGAATTCCCTGTCAATTAGTGTCAGAATTTCAGAAACTCTCGATGTCTTCAAGAGAAATCTTAAAACATTCCTATTTACTGAAGCATTCTGCTGGTCCTCTCTAAGAGGCAACACAAACAGATGTGACTCTTTATTTCAGAAAAGTGTATTTATTTCTGTCAAGCGTTTTAAAGCACTATTTGTGGTTTTACGCTCTAGAAAATCATTTATTATTTATTATTACATGTTCATGTTCTGCTCTTGTATCTCATATCTTTCAGTCATTGAAATCCAACGCAGGCAAGTTTTTGCGCGCCTACCACTCACGCCATGTTAACCCCACGTAAGCGTTTTTTTGCGTGCCTAGTTTCAGTCGTTTTTGTCATCGCCGGTATCTCATACACTCTGGCAACTACCTTCGTGAATGGTAAAACAGAAGTGGCATTAGGCCTGCCTTTAGTCTTGAATCAAAAAAGAATTACTATGTCTGGGGAGAATCGGACTGTCAATCATTCATTTTGGGCCATCAATAAATCACAGTGCAATCCAAAATCATGTTATTAATTGTTGTATTATCTACAATAATATTGTTTCAGTTTTGCATACCACAGTATCTGTTCTCTCGGTGAGAAATATTTGATTTTTTACAAATCCATCTACCCCAGTACTGGCCGACTGAGCAAGAAGTTCTGTCTGGAATCCAGACAGAACTTCTTGCTTAATCGGTCCAAACTGGAGTAGAGATGGGTAGAGAGGCTTGTGATGAAAAATGAACACTGGTTCAGTAACAGGTTACAGACATTGACTGGCGAGAATGCATTACATGGAGAATACATGCCATTTACTAGGCATTTGTGACGCAAAACAATGAAAAATAGTTCAGGAGAGCAGTTGCAATTTGCTCGCCCAAGTGGCTTCCAGGAAAGCGATTTTTTGCCACCCTGGATTGTTCAAAAAGCCAAGACTGATCTTTATCTTTACATCGTAGGAATTAACTTTTGGCTGTGATGTTCCCTTTCAAGTTGACGCTTGACAGTTCCTCTTTCTCTTATTGTGTCCACGAAAACAGATAGTCTTCTGAGTCGTATAGTGTTAGATATAAAGTAATTTTGTCTGAGAATCGCCGAGGGCCCTGCAGTTATTCGAATTTCAAATCATGTCTCGAATCGACCCATATTTGGTTCGTTTCGTTACCAAATCGCGGACATGCGATCGAATCGATACGGTTGCGATGCACAACAGCCGTGCCAAGTGTTTCAAGTTTCTAACTATTTGGCAGCTCGTGAAAGTCGAGAAAACGAGCACATGCACTTCACACAACGTATTAGCTAACTCATGGGCTACTTTTTTATAACTAAGAAGGTGATAATAACACCACCCGTAATCTTAATCCCGTAAGATGCACGGATACCGGCTCGACGTGACAACAATCACACAGTTGTCCATATCCTTGTCCGATTTTCACATTGTTCGCAGAATTGACACTGTAGAGACGGCGTCGTTGTCTTCGAAGTATATTTAGCATTACATAAAGTTGTAAACATGGTAGACATCTGATACCTGAAGTGTTCGCGTGCATGGTGATCGTGTCAAAAGTTTCAAGTTTCTATCTATCCAGACACTGTAATCCTTTATTTACTTTTTGACTGCGATGACCGCAAGGTTTAAATTAGAGGAATCGCAGTTTGTTTAAAGTGTAAACCGACAAGAAAGAACATTAACTACCATCTTATAGCATCGTATGCAACGGCTGTCTCGCGTCTAGTGTGTGTGGCTGTCTGCTAGCAATCTTTAATCGTGCCTATAAAAACACAGGAATAGACTTCGAGTAGGCAGGTGCCGAAAGTTGCGGAATCATATTGCTGTTAGCCTGAAACCCATGTACAGTAACTCTAAACAGGTTTCCATCGGTATGCGATTTCAGATTCGAAATAGTTCGCCCAGTTCGATTCGAGTCAGAAATGAGCGTCACAAAAAATGAGTAAGGGTGTTTCCCGATAGTGGAGGGAGTATTGCCTACCACTGTTTTGACCAAGGGATAGCCTAAATGGAGGAGTCCAAATTCAAATATATATTTTGATAACTGGGTACATCGTGGACCTGTAAGCACTATGATTATTTTCTACGTGTGGTTGAACCCACCCACCCAGTGTGGAGTTACCGTGTATGCAAAACCAAAGTTACATGAATTCCAGAAAAATATTTGAATGTACATATCAAACTGAGCCGACACGTACAGGTGTACTTGTCGGCTATTAATTGACCCCCGCCCTAAATGGTATCGCCGATGTGACAACCATTACTTACTTCCACTTCTTTATTCGACTTTCGTTATCGGCCGATAAAATCGGTTGATAACGAATGTCGAATAAGGAACTAGGAATAAGTAACGGTTGTCACGTCAGTAGTGGTATCGTCGTTTATCTTACAACAATTAACAATGCAGTCCGTAATTATCTGAATACATCCTGTATCAGGATTCAGGGGTCCTTTGACACAAAATATGTTTCCTGCAACCGCTTGATGCAGACGGGCGTTTCTTTACGATTTGTTAACGTTACTGTTTATGGAACGTTACACGCGCGGGACCTTGTGCTTTTCTATACACGAAAAGAAGAAGAAAAAAAACACTTCTCAAAAGTATAATCATTAAATTATGGAACAAAATTGTTTTGTGCTTTTGTATCTGTCTCACTGGATAGATTCAAGATGGAATAACACGCAGTTATTCTGTTAAAGCACACAGTCTTTTCGGAATGCTGAACATGTACACGTTAAATAGGTTTATTCGAGCATCGCATGAGTCCAAGCAGCTGCATACGAACTCCACCGAAGCGACAAGTGTTTGTATGAGTTTTGTCGTGAAAGCTGAAATGAAAATATTTACTCAACGCACAAGATATTACAATTATGTATTTTAAATATTTTTTTTGTAAAAAAGTGTCCAAAAATTTCAACAAAACCATATCATGTGACCCCTGACTGACACGATATGATGTTTTTGACATGGTGACATCCCGTTTGTCCCATTTTCTTAATTTAAGTGGGGAAATTGGCCCGCGGTTGCTCAGTGATTACGGAGTTGGACTTCAAACCGAAGGTCCACGTTCGATCCCTGCCAAGAGTAACTGCGTTGTGTGCTTGGGCGTGGCACTTAATCCCAAATGACCACGTGTGTGTGGGGGGGGGGGGGGGGGGCACGGTGGCGCTGTGTACTAAGGCGTCCTGCACGACGAATGAGTACCTTTCTTCATCCAATGCTAACCCCGCTTGTGTGGAGTTAGTACGTTGAGTCGGACAATTGATCACCGTTGCTCAGGTGGTTCTCTCCGGGTACTCCAGCTTTCTCCACCTGTAAAACTGTCCGACAGGAGGTGTCCATGGCTGTCGGAAGTGTCGTTATCCCAATAAATAATTAATAAGTAGGGAAATGCAGTGGGACGATGAGGAATTGTTAAGTTATTCTCTGTCGGCTCAATCAAAGGTTATGACTTGTAGTTCATTTCACTTTAGTAAGTCAGGTTACTGAATAGATCACTCAATTATTTATTTATTTAATCTTATTTGGTTTACAAGGATTGGCGAACAAGTTATGCAACTTATGTTAACTCAGTTATTTGGCAGTAAACAAACAGAACATACGTTCCACAATATTTACATTGAAAATTGTACATATACTACTCAAAGTTTGCTAAGCACCAAGTATATACAATTACCTGTTTTACGTTTTAGTTGAAATATTGTAATGAAAAGTGCATATATTTTTTATTTAATTATATCTTTAATGATTTAAGTACAGAAATTAAGATTTTATTTGTGTTTGACATTATTATTTTTTAGCTTTTGAATACGATAACCATAGAAAATGGATATTATTGGTAAAAGAGGAAATTTATCAATTTGCCAAAATGTTGACGGAGCGAACTGGTATGGGTTCAATATCGAGTATGAGACCCATTACTGTTAATTACAGCTTGACAACGCCTTCTCGTGCTCCCAATCAGGTTTCTGGTGGTCATTTGTGGGAGGTTGTTCTATTCTTAGACCAGCATGGCACCAAGCTCCTGGACACTTCTTGGCTGGACTGGACGGGCTGAAATTGCAAGCTGCAACTCATTCCTTACATGTTCGATTGGATTGAGGTCAGGGGGATCTTGCTGGCCAGTCCATACGCTTAATCCCCTCCCTCTGTCGGTACTCCCCGACAGCATGAACAACATGAGGACGGGCATTATCGTCCATCAGAATGAATCTATCACCCACTGCACCTGCATACAATCTGACGTGGACATCCAGGATCTCATCAATATACCGTTGTGCAGACAATGTACCACATTCAAGGACACAGAGTTATGTACGTCCATCCCAGTTGATGCCGCTCCAGACCATGATTGACCCTTCACCATAGCGGTCATGCTCAGCAATGTTGGCTGCATGGCATCGCTCTCCTGGTCTCCTCCATACCCTGGAACGCCTATATGTGTGGTCTGGGCAGTACCTTGGCTCATCTGTAAAAAGGCAGGTCGCCAATCTTCTCTGGTCCATCCAACGTGGTCCATGGCCCAATCATATCGTGCTTGGCGGTGGTTCTGGGACAGCGGGATGCGAATACATGGTCTTCTCGATCGGAGACCATCTTCGTGCAACCTTGCCCGGATAGTCTGCGTCGAAACATTTACCCCGGATACATTCTGAAGGTCACTGCGAAGCTGAGTTGCTGTGGCAAAGCGGTTCCTACGGGCCTGAATGATCAAAAACCGGTCTCAGCTGCAGATGTTGCCTCTCTCTGCCACCACCATTCCGTCTTACCGGTGTGCCATACTGCTGAAATCTTGCCAGGCTCTGGTGATCACAGTATGGTTCACACCAAGGGCTTCACTAACTTGACGATGGGTAGCCACTTGCTCCAACATACCTACAGCCCGCCACATTTCTGCTTCAGACAAATGTCTTCTTACATTTGCATTTGCCATATTCAATCATTAAAGCACAAGGGTTTGTGTTGAAATGAAGATTGAATACCCTACACATGTCATGTACATGGAGACAGTAAACGAAAACACCATGAAAATCAAAGGGTACATGCTTTCCATGAATGTCACGAAAAGTCTGCCTGTCAAGAGAGCTAATGTAAACACTGGGGACCATCTCAATACATTCCTCAATCATATCCACCAAAAATATCGCAAATATGTCACAAGCAAATTTCACAATGATGTTTCAAATATTTGGTGCTTAGCAAACTTTGAGTAGTATATAATCAATAATAAAATCGCACAAAAAATACAAATGAACAAACAAATAACACATTAATATGATAAAAATAAATATTGTTGATGATAAACACAAATATATACAAAAAGTCACAGATTATTTACAATTATTTACAAAGTTTACATTGTGTACACCAAGGTGGCATCTGCAATGCTAAAGCATTGCAGATGACACCTTAAAGCACTCAAGGGAGGAAATATTGATATAATGTAGTCAATAGTTCTCTCTTTTATTCTTTCCGTGGGGGAATACCATCTGCTTGAATATGAATCTGAAGAAACCACAACCACAGTGGTGGTTTGGAAGGATTCCTATGTGGCATGTCTGTTAATGTCACATTATGTTCCAATGAGAGTAAAATCCTCGCCCTCTGATTGGATGAGAGCTGGAGTAGTTTCTTTTATGTTTACGGCTCCAGTAGCAAATGTTGTCGTCTGACTGTCGCGACGCGAAATATTTGAAATGACGTCGCCCATTTCGTATTTGCTTCATCAACGGAGTGACTAGCAAGCTACTTCATTTTTCTAGATTTCTCTCACGTGCAGCAGACGGTGTTCCGGATAAGTTGTTGCTTATATTACAAACCGATTTACGATTTGAACTGAGATGGAATGAGTTTATCTGGTTTATTGATTATATATCCAGTGCCGTCGGGGGTACACGAGAGGTTTATTTACTAAACCTGTGATCGTTAAAAGTTGCCTTGAACAAGGCAACTTTTTAACGATCACACGTTTAGGAAATAAGCCTCTCGTGTTTCGCGATGTATGTTTCGGCTATGGGTAGTGTCTTATTGGAACATGTACGCTATTGTGATGAGTTGACGCGGTAATAGGGTCTGAGGTTTGCGGCTCGGAGCGTATGTTCAACCTCGACGCTTCGCGTCTCGGTTGATCATAAGCTCCGATCCTCAATCCTCAGACCATGTTACAGTCAATTCATTACAATAATTTATAATGTTTAAAGCAGCTGCACGACAATCATGTTAACGTTAAAAGGACCCTCCTAAAATTTTATAAAGCACACATGTTTATTAGCATTTTTAATCTAAAATGCAAACAATATGATAAATGTACTTGTGCAACCTAACTGAATCACGGGGGCGCGGTGGCGTTGCGGTAACTGGTTTTCGTCAGATCACCGAAGTTAAGCAACGTCGGGCCCGGTTAGTGCTTGGATGGGTGACCGTCTGAGCGATCGATTCGGACTCCCGCGTTGTGTCCTTGGGTAAGGCACTTAACCCCGATTGTCCACATGGGGGGCACGATGACGCTGTGTACTAAGGCGTACTGCACGTCGATGGTGCGCATGTCTTCAACCAATCTAACCCTGCCTGTGCTACAGTGCGGAGTTACGATGTTGGGGAGCTAGCAGCTGCTCGTCGTTGCTCGGTGGTTCTCTCCGGGTACTCCGGCTTCCTCCACGCATAAAACTGTCACGTTCATGATTAGCCATTGTGCATAAGTATGTGACCTTAAGCACCAATAATAAATAAATAAATAACTGAATCACGGAAGTGTAAAAATTATGAAAGCAACTATAGCATGTTATCTAAAGTAAACTGGCCGAACCGGGAAGAGCAATGAGCAATCAGTAGGTGTTAATGTCAGAAAGTGGGACAAACGCCGGGAATAAACCGTTGAAATGTTTGGAAAAATAATGTTTTTTTCAACTGCTCAATTTTTAAATTTCGTAAGAGAATGCGGTCGATTCGTTAGGTACAGGTTTAATCATCTTATTACAAATGAGAATTGTAAGATAAATGTATCACCCCCATCACGTTTATGTACACAATGTTGTAATAGTCCCGAGCTCTTGTTTTCAGGGCTGTATCTCGACTCGTCGAGATGTGGCTTCAGAAACATGAGCTCAGCTCTAAAACATTTTACATCACTGCAAACAGTGAAATGCGAGCGTCTATCTTTTATTTGTGTGTGTGTGTGTGTGTGGGGGGGGGGGGGGGGGGGTCAGTAATGATTTATTTAGGATTAAATTATCACTGATCTCCTCCCTGTTTTGTGTTATCTTCTCACACGCTTTTGCTGTACGTATAAAATAGTGCAAACTTGGTTGAAAGGATGAATTTGTATAAGACTGTCACACTGCCATCCTTGGGACGCTTGTCTTTTACAATTGTTTTATGATTAACTGGCGGGCCTACCTGTCCAAGGACAGAAAATCCACTTCCCAGCGGGCGGGGCCAATCGGGTAAGGACCGAAACGTACCCCATTGCATATCAAGGGAGATAATGAAAGATGAAATTTCTATAGTAGATATTAGATGAATATTGTTAGTTGTTGTTGAATAAAGCATCTCAAAATCAAAAGCATCCAAACCCAATCCTCAGATTCTCGGTTCAATCCCACCTGCGGCAACCGCGTTGTGTCCTTGGGCAAGACACTTAGTCCCAATTGCCCACGTGAGGGCACAGTGGCGTTGTGTAATAAGGCATTACAGCACGTCGATGGTGCACTTGTCTTCAACCAATGTTAACCCTGCTTGTCTGGAGTTCGTACGTTGGATAGTTAACAGTTGCTCGCCGTTGAGCGGTGGTTCCCTCCAGCTACTCCGTCTTACTCCACCCGTAAAACTGTCCGACACGAGGTGACCCTGGATATCGAAAGTGTCGTAAAACCCCAAATAAATAAAAAAAAGATAAATTATCTGTACCACAATGATGCACAATCCAAAATCAAGTAAGCAAAAGCAGCCTGCAGACGACGTGTGCACTACAATCCAAGATCAGGTAAACAAAAGCTGTCAACATACGACGGTAAATATGATATTCAATTTTATTTTTTGTGGAGCACTGCTAAACTAGACAAGCTGCTGATACGAAAATTAATTACATTTAAATTATGTATTTTTTTTTTCTTTCTTTCTGTCAAACCAAAATTGATTGCACTGAGATCGTTATAATGAGCTGACATACAGCGTTTTTCCAATCTTTTGAACCCCTTTCTCTAACGTGATGTTCAAATCTATCAAGCGTTACACAAAGTTATTTCGGATTTTGTTTGTTTCAAAATGGCTGCATCCAAAACATTTTTTGTGATCTCTTATTAGAAGGGCTCGAGGAGATCTTTCCAATGAGGAGTCTTAACCCTTTACCCAACGAATCGGCCGCATCCGCCCGCGTAATATGCAAATTCAGCAGTTGAAAAAATATTATTTTTCAAAACATTTCAACAAAACCATATCATGTGACCCCTCGTTGGAACGAGCTCGTTCCAACGAGGGGTCACATGGTATGGTTTTGTTGAAATTGTTTGAAAAATTAAAACAAATGACATTTAAAATAATAAATTTTGATATCGTCTGCGTTGGGTAAAGGGTTAAGCTATATTCTGGAAGCAAAAAATCAAAATGTTCAGTTATCTGGCAAAGCTTGGGTCCTGCGAATTTAAAATTTCACATCGAATCGAATCCCGAATCTAATTAGGCAAATAATTTCGAATCGAATCGAGTCTCGAATCGAATGTCAAGTTGTAAATATTGCACCTTATAGACTAACGTAGCTACAGCGGCGGATTCAGATTATCGCTCGAGTCGCCGATTGATACTCAGATTTTGTCAAGCTATCTCAGAAATTGACATCTACGGAAGCACATTAGTGTCACGGGGAAAAAATATCTTTGCGAATATTCGCAAACGTCTTTGCGAATATTCTTAAACATTTGCGAATATTCGCTAACCTTTGCAGAGGTTTGCGATTATTCGCAAAGACCTTTTCGAGTATTCACTACGATAATTTTTTCGTGGCACTAATGGGCTTCCATAGACATCCAGTTCGCCTTTAATTGAAGAAATCAGCCATAAAACATTTCCAAATTATCAATATCCAGCAGTTTAAAATTTATGCATTTTTCAACGTATGTTGATCACAAACTTCAATGCAGTCGAATCATCCCGATACAAACGATAGGGTAAAAAAAGGCACCCTAGATTGCAAAATGCTAAGTCTTGTATTCCATGCTAGTATGTACAATCTCTAGCGGTAGTATATCTTTCCAAGTTTCAGTCTAACAGAAATAAACCGAAAAGATTAGAGCGAGATAACTCTAAATATACATACGTTCATGGAGACTGAAATTTCGCAATGCTATGGGAATAGTCGGAGATTTTCGAAAAGCCTGATTCAAAAGAAAAACTCAGGTGCCTTGCATCTGAAAATCGAGATGATTTGTGCTTCTCTTACAGACTATCTAGTACATTGCTTACGCAATTAGTCACTTTTATAACCACCCGGTGGTATTCTACCTTGTCCAGTGTCACAAAAGACGGTTTTTTTTTTCTGGAGTACGAGATAGTGATGACTTTCCGATGAAAATAGGCTTAAAATTTGTTCTATGTACAAAAGAATTCAACAATCTCCTCGTAGAAGCCCACGAACCTCACCTATGTTGGGAGCCCCCCATACCCACCCCAGCCTCACTCAGATTACGTTCTGGATTCGCCCCTGAGCTGCCAGTGACTACTGTTCTTCCAGCGGGGATTTTTTCCACCCTCTTTTTCTGAATGTATATGGAAAGGGCTACCAAATGGCGTTTTCTGCCATCATGCCTTTGGGGCGTTTGTCTGTTACGTCTATTTTGTGTACGTTACCGTTTCACACTTTTGTTTAGCAAGATACAATATTCTTCTAAAAATAATTTAAAATCATAAAGAACTCAATAAATGCACATAACATGTAAGGATGCGTATTATAAATTCATCAAAATCAAAATGTTATGTTTGACATACGTATGACCAAACGGTCCGCCTGTAAAGTGGAACCACGTGTTACTTCCACTGGGGAATCGCTCATTCAGGTGTCTATACAGGTGTTAGCACTTTCTGATGAATAGAAATTACTGTCCCCTGGAACGCCGCCGTGGCAACGTCTTGGAGAGAGTGAATATTTATTTGCCAGAGGGCGCTTGTCAGCGGAGGGCCAAGGCTGGGGTTGATCAACTTTGCTGGGGACCTAAGATACTCTTTCACCGTGGACAGGGGATTTTCACTAGCTCACTTTTGCAGATTGCAATTGCTTATTCACAAGCCACAGAGTAGCGCCGCGCTTTAATCAATTGCTTTCAACGGTAATGACCTAGCATGGACTAATTTCTTGGCGGGGCTGGGGTTCCATCAATTCCTAGGGTACTCAGGGCTTCTTCATTAATAAGATAAAGACTATTAACAATCCAACAATTTTTATATATAAATCTTCTATATTCTTATTTACAAATAGCCAACAAATCCTAAATAAATAATCTCAACACTACTGAAATGAGTTTTGTGACTAGCCACTGAATCCAACCGAAAACAAGTACTAAAATATTATCTAAAATTAAATTGTTTCCCAAACTTATATTCGTAGAGAGAGGTCGAAGCTGCGACTACTGATAAGAAATCACGAAATCTTTCACTCAACCGCTCATGCGCGTATTTATCCTGTTGCGCCTACCACATTATGGGGAATTACCTTTAATACTAAATTTCACCTTTTAGAATATTCGATCATCTACAATTTCTGCTAATAGTGCTTCTAACTCGCAATAATAACAACTGATCATCTAATAACACAGATTCACTAATACACTTAAAACTGTTAACTAATAACTATGTAACTACGACGTGTTATCACAACTAAATATTATAAACTAAGTACTACATATACTCATCGATTCTTCTTCGGCGTCTCCCTTCGATGCAAATCATCAGATCGGGAATCCTGTCGTCCAAATGACGGCTTACCGGAACCACACAAATACATTAACTCTTTACTACACCGCGTGAACTAACGATTATTCCATTCTAGCGAGTCTGTCCTGAGGTAAACTCGAGGGGTCTTATATAGGCGCGCGCATCACCTATCAAAAACTTAAGTTGGGCAAAGGTGCTAATTTAGAAAAGACGGCTTTGATGACTTGCAGTGACATGAACTGACTTTTCAATAAGTTCTAATTTGGAATGCATTGTTTACACAGTCCCTGCATGACAGCGACTGAACAAAGAACACTTTCCGAATACGAACTTAATTAAATTAATGCGCTTACCCAGTTTACTCATACTGATTATTAAAAAGTTCCTTTCTTTCATTCATTCTAAATAACTCGAATTGTTTACTTATTTTAAAAATTTAGAATAAACTTAAAATAACAACCCTGTGATATACGTTTCCAATTTTATTACACATCTATTAAACTTTAAACCCTTGTATTTAACGGAATCGTCGCTATGACATAAATGTTTCTGTATTCAGCTGGTGATGTACAAGCCGGAACTTTTTCCCAGCACCGTTTATACCAGTTCCTTTCCTGTCGAGTCATTAGTTCCACTTCGAAAAGTACCCAAATTCCCTAAAACAGTTATCGACCGTCTGTCACGTAGTGTGAATATGAAAAAGTCCATAGCAAAATAAAGTCGGTTTAAAAAAAAATAGTTAACCAAAAATGAGATAAACAAGCATTTTCAACCACAACATTAACCCAGTCCCTTGGCCGTCTCGTCTACGGATCTCGTTATATCTGAATTGGTCAACTTTATTTCGGTAAATCTTCGGGCATCTTGACATACTTCCATCTTCTTTTAAAAAGGTTTCTCCCAGCTGTTTTGCAAATCTGCCCACATTTGTTCTTATATTTTCACTAACAGTAATGGCCACCAAATGGCCAGGCGTGAATGGACACCACCCGTAGAGAAACAGCGACAAGAATTTCAACAAACACGCCCAATAGAAAATATAATGAATACAATTTAGACTGGTTCTCAAAAGGTTGTTTAGTTTTTTTATCAATCCATTTGATCAGTACAGCTTCAAACAAAACAAACGGACTCTTCACCTTAGGGTTTAAACATCGGAATTAAAAATTTGTTCATTTAAATGAATTTTAATGCATGGCATGTGTAATAGACACAAAACGCGATGTGTGCTTGAATCGGTGGGTGTTTTACATAACTCGTTTCAAACACACTGATTTAAACACACATCGCGTTCTGTCTATGTACGTTACGGAAAGTAATATTAAATAAATGGTCTGAAAATTTATGCTTTTGTCGAATTCATACTTGCTTTCTGGAGAAAACATCGATATTATACATGCAATTATTGACTTTCTTGAGGCTGATATAAGGAATTATAAACCAGAGAAAAAAAATATTCGCCGGGGCAGTAGGCCATGGCGAATATTACTTTTCAAGGGTTGATAATTTTTTTTGTATCAACCTCTAGGAAAGTGAATTATTGTTCTATTATTATGACAGAAAAAATTGTTTGGCAATTCTTTGCTTTATTACATATTTTTCGAAAAAAGCAGCATATTTGCATGGAACAAAATATTTAATTTTAAGATATATATAAGAAGTAATGTGCATTAACTGTATTTGTTCATGTTGTAGTTAATTGTTATATCTGAACAGTTCCTAAACATAGGAACAGGGACGGTAAAGGAAGGAGCAAGTTGGAAATACCATTTCTATTTTTATCGTAAACAGGTATTTGAAATGAAATGAATGCGGTAAAATATCAACTCGATGTTGATAAAAATAGAATTTATCTTACAATCAACATGTATTTTGTCTATATTAACCCCGCAACTGTAGTGTGTCCGACCCCCTGATACAGATGTTTGTATCAGGGGGTCGGATACAAGCACGTTCCTTTCGCGTGAGTTCCATTTTTTTCTTTTTGTTCATCCGTGCGAATAAATAGTTCGTTATATATTCGTCTACGTTGTTGACTTATCCACAATATATTGTAAGATAAAATGATTATTACCATTATGTGGATGTACAAAATATGTATCCGAGTCTCGCTCCGGGTTCTAAGGGTAAATCACGACTCGTCTTCGACTCGTCGTGATCTGCCCTTAGAACCCGGAGCTCGACTCGGATACATATTTTGCACATCCACATAATGGTAATAATCTCTATAGATCAGCAATTTCAATTTTGGAGTGTATCAACACTTCTGACGAGTGTTTTAGCCAGTAAATTATCGGATTTGTAAATGATTGTATGAGTGAAATATTGCATTATTTGTATTTACCACATTGGTTACCCTTTTTCATAATGTCAATGATACCACTTGTTCGTTACCAAAATAGAGATACAAATATAGGCTTGCCTAAATCGTTCATCATTTTGTTATTTCCTCCTGGGAACCCTGGGAAGTGAAGCAGTACTTGTTTACTGTGGTAAACAAGCTCGGTTTTACTTGTAAAATAGGACCCGGTAACCAATGCCTAGTGTTCTTTGGAATGGGCAACATGGGTATAAACGATTAGCTGTACTTGACTTTATATTCATATTATGGTCATGATTAGCCATTGTGCAGAAATATGTAACCTTAAACACCAATAAATAAATAAAAAATTGGTTATTTGACGTCGAAACCATGCATTGCCCATATTTTAAAGACAAATAGTGCATAGAATGAAACAATTCTTAGCATTCGGTGAAAAAGTGGCGTGGGGTAACGTAATTTTCAACTTTCAAATAACTGTCATCTACATTGTATATTATATGCTTTAGTGTGGTTCTGATTTTATTTGTCTATCGTCAAATACATAACATCCTTAAAGTGTGCATTATTATTGAAACGAAAGTATGTTTGCAGTCGTGGGAGTCTGCAGTAACAGTAAGGTTGGTAGTCCCTTGATGCGTTTTATGGACCACTGTGCAATCAACATTTGAATCTGCCGTGGACTAGAGCTGAAGCGGTTAAGGGATTTTCTTGATCGACTAATCGCGTGGATTAACCTTGGTTAAACGATTAATCACTTGTCCAATTAGATATCTGAATAACTGCCATACAGTTGATGATTTACAGCATGAACCCTTTACCCAACCTAACAAACAAAACTGACTAGGCCTATATACAAAAATCTCCATTCAAATTTATTTTTTCAATTTTTGTCTCAAAAACATAGCTTATGACTCCTTATGACCCATCGTTGAGCTCGTTCCAATGAGGGGCCATAAGCTATGTTTTTGAGACAAAATTGAAATTTTTTAGTAATTCATGAATTTATTTTGCAAGTATCGTCTTCTAACCGCAATGGGTAAAGGGTTAAGAATGATCATTCCCAGCTACTGATACAGTATGGTGATCATGCAAGTAAACACGTATGTCAGCAAATAACTTGCATACTTTACTCTGTCATATAATTGATGTGAGTCAGTGTGACATTGGTTACCTGTTTTGGAGCAAGTTTGTTCTTTTGTTAAACTCTATAATACAGTAGTTCGAAAGTAACGGTTAATCGATCAATTACTTTTTGGATCGATCAATATGTGGATCATTGATTAATCGATTAATCGGTTCACCATTTCAGCTCTACCGTTGACCTCTACATAATCTGTGGAGAAAATAGGTGCTTCTCCTAACTTGTGGAATAGAAGAAAGTAATGCCCTACATGTTTGGTGTGTCACCGAAATGATATGTCCTCACGTGTTTACGTTCTCGTCATACAAGACAGGTACTGTTAATCTTTGGAAGGTACAATAAAGGCCAGTAGTGATACCCTTTAGGCTCTGTACGCGGAGTTTCACATGTATTTATACCCGTAAGTAGTTTCCAACAGGGCACTGATAGGCAGATTTCTCTCTTCTTCAACGCCACAGTATGTGCGAGCACTCTATCATTGCAGTTTTATATCAGTCATCAGCATTGAAATGAATGAGATCTCATAAGGCATGTTACAGGAGGGTTGTGGAATTCAATGATTGTCCCATAGTGTGTATTGTGGTAGCTTGCAGACCACCACATCAAGCCTGAAAATAAGCAGACTGTCATCTGCAAAGTGAGGTTCCCAGAGGGTGAATTTGATGATGCTACCCTGCTGTGCAGGGTAGCATCACCCAATTTACCCTCTGTGAACCTCAGTCTGAATCAAGGTCACAAGCCTAACAAGCAAGAGATATTCAGAGGATAAATTGGGGGATTGTAGCCCACCGTATGGGTTAGGGTCAGCAAATTCACCCTCTGGGGGGCCTTATTCTGCAAATGACAGCTTGCTTATTTTCAGGCTTGTATCAGTATCATGAGTGTTCGTATTGGCAGGCTGCTTGCTTGCCCATTGGTGACTGAAGAGGTTTCAGTAATGAGAAAACAGAGGTCAGAGATAATAATTGAGAGTGGAGAATAGGAAGGTTGATGGCCGATGAAACGGTTCATTTTAGGGTACATACATCTACATTTCGCTACGAGGTCATCGGACAACAATGAGATTCATGAGTTGAATCAGTAGCAGGTCAGTCGATGGGTATACTGAAGCGAAGTGGCCTGGGTGAGATCGGCGAAGGGATTGGGGACTGGTTGACTTCGGTTTATGGGATCTCGTCAACGAGTCAGGATGTGAACATTCCAACATAAAAGTGCAAGAGAAGAACGAGGATACCACCCTTTTGGTATCAAGGGGAGACAACACCACAATTAAGTTGAATGAGAACTTTCAATTTAGGTTCTCCATCATTCCCAGTCCAGATATCATTCATCTGGGATAGAGGATAGTCAGTTACAACTCCGAGGCGGGGCTGTTTATTAAAACAGGGGCAGCTGGTTTCCCCCAAAACCCAAGCCACCACTAAATTTGGATACCTTCGGACAGTACCGAATATCAAAAGGGAAGTGACTTGACCTCAGAACACTTACCGTCTTACTTATGGTCTCATGTGATAGGTCTCAATTTCGATTTTGGATGTGCCACAAAGGATACTATAATACACAGTATCCCGTGTGGAGATAGGTGAGCAGCTCGTGTATTAGGCTGATTATAGGGCACATTCTTATTTGGTTGTCTTGTCCAAAGTCTAAAAGCATCTGAGCAGTTCAAACTAATTCAAGTTGGGCAGTGGTAAGATTTGAACTGATCAGTCACCCTGGCAACGGTGGTGGTTAATAAACTGTTGCTATTGCAGACACAGTAGTGTCATGTCTTCTGAAATGCGTAGGTTCTGCTCATGTTACTTTATATGCCTGGTGTTTTGCTTATGGAATCAAGTAACTGTTGATGTACATCTTATTAGCTCACCTGAGCGCAGCTGAAGGGGAGCTTTACTAATCACTTTCCGTCCGTCGTCGTCCGTTCGGTGTAAACTTTACATTATCGACTTCGCCTCACAAACTCCTGGACCAAATTGAACCAAATTTGGTGTGCATATTCCTCATTATATGTCCATTCAAATTTGTTCAAATAAAGCTGTCCCGCCCAATAGGGAGGTGGTGGGGTGGGGGGAAATTTTCCAAAATTCTAGAAAAATCTTTTTTTCATGAACCAGTGGGTATAATGACTTGATATATGGTACGGGGCTTCCTTCTGGGGTGTAGTATCAAATTTGTTTAAACGAAGTTTGCGTAGCAATATTTGCCTTCGTAATGGGGTGGGGGGGGCAAGATTTTTGGCCCCACCCAAAATTTCTGTTTTCTGAACCGATGGTCCGATTTGAACGAAATTCAGTATGTGATATTATTGAGTCATAAGTACTTGATTCATGCTAAAACATTTCCCGCGTTCCCCAATGGGAACCCCAGGAGCTAAAAATAGAAAATATTTTCGAACGCCCATATTTCCCAACCACAAACTCTCGTGGTATGAAGCTTCCTTACCACCAGTAGAATCGATCGATAAAAATCGGTTGTCATTGGTTGTGTTAAGGTGGTATGTTGAGGGCATCGAAAAATACCGAGTCAGCACATTTGCAAATATTAAAACAAATTTGTTCTCCAGAACCACAGATCAGAATCTTCTTATATTTAGCATACAGCATCCATAGGGGGGGGGGGGGGGGGTCAGATACAAGTGTGTTCAATTTTAGCCCCTCGGTTCGTATTTGGGCTAAATACAGGAGCCTAAATCTTAACTTGGGGCAATATGGGAAATAAGCTTTAAAAATCTTCATCAGAACCACTAGTCAGAATGTTTTGATACTGGGTAAACATCATTGTCACGAGGGTCAGATTCAAGTTTGTTGGAATCAAGTCTCTCAGTTAATATTTGGGCTTCCTATGGGGGCCCGAATTTTAACTTAGTACAATGTGAGGAGATTTCTTTAGTAATCTTCTTCTTCAGATCCACAGGTTAGAATCCTTTCATATTTGGTATACAACATCTCTAGGGGAGAGAGAGAGAGGGGGGGGGGGGGGGTAAGATTCACGTTTGTTCAAATCGAGTCCCTGGGTTGATATTTGGGCTCCCTATGGAGCCTGAATTTGAACTTAGTGCAATATGAGGAAATTTCTTTAAAAAAAAATTTCTTCAGATCCACCATTCAGAATCCTTTCATATTTGGTATACAGCATCTCTAGAGGGGTAGATTCATGTTTGGTCAAATTGAATCTCTGGGTTTATATTTGGGTTCCATTTGGGAGCCCAATTTTTAACTAAATGCAATATCAGAAAATTTCTTTAAAAATCCTCTTCTTCAGATCCACCAGTCAGAATCTAAATTCTATGTAAGCTGTTCATTCTTCACTTAGGTATAAGTGAATCTTGTAAAGGAACAGTGACCACAGACCTTCTGGTTTGCCATGTCAGGTAACCAACACCTCATTGTCACAGCTCTGACCAAGTTGCAACTGATGCCATCAAATTCATTGAAACAGCTGGCCATCACCAGCAGAGGTAATCCAAACCAGATTAAGTCTGACAAATTATTTTCATACTCAGTGGATGTTGATAGCGTTGCTTTTTATCGTTTCAAGAAAAAAATTAATGCAATTTTTATAATCTTTATTGGAGTATGAACGTGTGGGAATGGGTACAAATTATGTATAAATCCCGAAGGGATTCATACAATTGTATAAATCCCGAAGGGACTCATACATTTTGTACCCATTCCCACACATTCATACTCCAATAAAGATTATAAAAATTGCATTCAATTCTTATAATTACATTCCGTAACTGTTTAAACTACTTTTTACCAAACAACAAAGCAGAAAGACGAAATAAAACATGTACAAACGAACGAGGCAAAAAACCACCCTCACGCAAAAGACAAAGGGCACAACTCTGAGTTGAGAGCCGGTTTTCGGCATTGACCCAAATTTGTCAAATTGTCGTCTTTCGCAACGAAACTTGGAATGTTCAAAACAATTTATTTAACATATCAGTAAACTATAATCACTGATCACTGCGAGAGGCGCTAAAAGTTATAAACCCACCCAAACACCGCCCGAATTACATTCTGTCAACTGCGCTCTATCGTAAATGCGGGTCACAGTTCGACCAAATGTATTCATTGGAAAATGAATTACATTTGGTCATGACGTTTTCATCCAGCTGACCAATGGGAATTGAGTATTTGGACCCAAAACGTATAACTACATGAACAATGTAATTATTTAATTTTTGTGAACCAATATTACTGTCAACATTAAATCTCAAGTCTGCATTCCACATCTGGTCTGCATCAAGTGGCCAAGTGTCAGATGACAGGTTATTTCCTCACACCATCAAGGAGCCATGTGTAAGATTAGCTAATCATAGATAATTATCAAGTCCCATATATGTGTGTGCAATTTGTCATGGAACAGAAAATAACTTATTCTCAATTTTCACAATTCTTGTCTTATTTCATAATCATTTCATTCATAAACACTGAGCTACATTGACACTTTAATTTAGGTTTCTATGGAGGCCCAAATTTACTTGGAGTAATGTGAGGACATCAAAAATCTTCTTCTTCAGATCCACCACTCAGAGTTCTTTCACATTTGGTATATAACATCTCAAGGGGGATCGGATACAAGTTTGCTCAATTTGAGTCCGTGGCTCAATATTTGGGCTCTCTTGGGGGGGGGGGGGGGGCAGGTTAGATTCCTGTTGGTCAAATCCATTCCGTAGTGTTTTTCTATAAAATTTGCCTTTCGTCACTTCATTCCTTTGTTTTGTTGATGAACCATTTCTAACTGAATGTGACCCCAAATACTTCTTTGAACCATTTTATCAGGTGAGCGATTAAGGCTCCTTGGGGCCTCTTGTTAATATTACTTTTATCGAATGAATGCGTTCCACTTTTATTACTTAGTAGGTACATTGTTCTGTTTGATAAATCAGTCTTTGGCATGTGTAATGGTGTAAGACCATAGTCGGAGGGCTTATCTGTTCATTTCATCCGTCCACACACAACCTCGAATAATATGCCCACCCATGAGTGCATGCTGTTGATGTAGATATATTGTTGGAAACAATAGGCCCGCCTGAGTGTCGATCCACTGTTGCATGAGAACTGTGTTGTGTGCACAAATTCTTGTTCTTTGTTAACCCTTTACCTAACGTAACGGCCAAAACCGGCCAGCGCTATTCTCAAAAATCGCCAATTAATTTTCATTATTTTTTTCATTTTTTGTCTCAAAAACATAGGTTATGACCCCTCGTTGGAACGAGCTCGACGAGCTCGTTCCAACGAGGGGTCATAACCTATGTTTTTGAGACAAAAAATGAAAAAAATTAGTTATTCACGAATTATTTTTGCAAGTGTCGTCTGCTTTTCAGGTTAGGTAAAGGGTTAAGAGTGAATATTGCCTCAGTTGTTTGTGAATAGTGGCTATTACCCTAGTTGTAATATGGCATTAACAATTCCACTTTTAATCATCTTGCCAAAAAGGGGGTGCGGTGGCGTCACGGTAACCGGTTCTCGTCAGATCACCGAAGTTAAGCAACGTCGAGCCCGGTTAGTCCTTGGATGGGTGACCGTCTGAGCGATCGATCCGGACTCCCGCGTTGTGTCCTTGGGCAAAGCACTTAACCCCGATTGTTCACATGGAGGCACGATGACGCCGTGTACTGAGGCGTATTGCACGTCGATGGTGTGCATGTCTTCAACCAATCTAACCCTGCCTGTGCTGCAGCTCGTCGTTGCTTGGTGGTTCTCTCCGGGTACTCCGACTTCCTCCACCCGTAAAACTGTCACCAACTCTATATGACCTTGGCTGTTAATGTGTCGCTAAACCCTAATAAATAAAGCTAGCGAAAATAATGGCATTGGTAACGAAAATTACACATGTACTTGTATGTTACATCATTCGTGTTACAACATTTGTCCGAATTATTTATCATGCAATTTTATTGTTGACAGCTGTGGATATTTAATAAAATGAAACACGCATGTAAATTATTTCTTATACTAACGCACCTGTAACGTATATGTGAGAAAATATATACGGAACTCTCAAACATTTGCTCTCTACATTTCAGAACCATCTGCACACTGATGTCAAAACATCAAATTTTCAGCCTGCAAATATTCCCCATAATGCAACAAGGAATTTTACCAATTCTATGTTGTTTGACAGAGCCCATTGAGCTCTGTCAAACAAGATTGAATTGGTTAAATTTGTAATTGCATTATATGAAACATTTGCTACGTGAAATTTTGGTATGTTGACATCAGTGTACTGAGTGTTAATTGCCGTCTGGATATTGAGCTAACGCCTGAATAAAAAAAACAACTTGTAATTTATTGAAAAATTATTGCATCCAGCAGATTCCCCATATCTCTTGACCTATTTGATTTCAGTACCCCTAATGGAGGCATTTAATCTATTATATATTATTTGACAGAGCTCTCTGGCTTCTGGAACAAGATATAATAGAATAAATACCAAGTTTATTACGAAAATACAGAATAGGCCAAATTCCGGTTAACCCTTTACCTAACATGAAAATCAGACGACACTTGCAAAATAAATTCTTGAATAACTAATGTTTTTTCATCTTTTTGTCTCAAAAACATAGGTTATGACCCCTCGTTGGAACAAGCTCGACGAGCTCGTTCCAACGAGGGGTCATAACCTATGTTTTTGAGACAAAACTAAAAATATATTGAAAATTAATTGTTGTTTTTTGAGAATAGCGCTGGATATTCAGTAAAAAGAGTTTTGCTGTACCTTATTTCTTCGAATGTTGTTTTCCTGATTCAGCTGCTGAAAGTAGTGCTTATATGTATGATAGCAGTGGCAATTTACGCACATGTACATTTCCTGAACAAAATATGATATTGGTAACGCATACTATTCTATTTATACATGTATTGGTGTTTAGGTTCACTTTTAGTTCCTATGGCTATATCAGGACCATAGCATAGGTATAACGTCTAGTATAGCCAATCATGTGTACCTATACTGCCAAAGTTAGAGACTTAAAACCCCAGGCGTTGGTTGCCAGGTCCAATTTTACAAGTAAAACAAAACTTGTTTTCGAGCACCACCCCACTTCCAGGGGTCCCCACGCGGAAAACAACTCAAGTGACTAAGGCTAAAAATCATTAATGTCATTCTTATTATCGGTCATGCTTCAATTAATTGAAAAAAGGTGTGTTTGGGTGTAAGTTTGTGTTTAGAAAAAAGTAATAAATTAAATGCTATTCCTTATCATTCTAAGTAACGTACGGTAACGTACATTAAAGCAAAATAGTCTGACAAATGGGCACAAAAGTGTGATTGTTATATAATTAATTTACCAATATTTTAATTAATAAAATAATGTAGTATTGCTGGGGGGGGGGGGGGGGGTAATCGAGTTACTATTTTTAACTTTCAAGTTTTAGTAATTTTGGGGGCAATTTTTTATTGTAACGTATATTACAAACTGTGATTCACAAATGCCATCAGTCGCTAAGTGGCAGAAAATGCGAAAATGCTCTAGAAACATTGGGCTTTCGGAAAAATGTGGTGTGGGCACCCTGGTAACTTGCAGCCTGTTATTACAATCGTATATATTCGTTTCTCCACTGAAGTGTTGTATGCAACGGAGAGTCGTCCATTGGAACAAATCGATCAAAAGCGGTATATTCCAGAATGGAATCAAAGTAATTTCAGAGATGGAATTTGCTTGAACTCTTTTTCTATCATCAGATCTACTGCATAAGATACCTGCTGACGGAAGAAGATTTCAAGAGGAGGCACTTGGTGTGATTTGGAGAACATTCCGGCGATTCGAAAATTTACGAATCAGTGCAACTCGAATCGAATGGAATCATCAGTGCTATTTCGAATCGAATCGGGTTTCGAAGCTCCACTGGGCCTAAAAATGTAAGAATCGTGTTAACCCTTTGAACCCTCGTTTCCTGGAATGGTATCCCCTTTGTGTTCACGTATAGTGAGATGAGTCAGTCCAATATCAATATACAGGGGAGATAAAATAATAACTGTAGTCTGCAGCCGTCCGGCTGCAGACTGCAGTTATTATTTTATCATCAAAACCCCGAGTACAGACCTCCTATAATAAGACAAAAAATGGGACGAAATTATGCCTTGGACAGAAAAAATCGGTCTTGCGAGTAAGGCTTAAGGAAGGGTTAAAAATACGATTGTTGTCGTTTTAGCTTGGTTGGGTAAATTTTTAACCCTTACAGAACGCAACCGTATATTCTCAAAAAATTAAAATAAAATAAAAAAATTAAAAAAAAAATACACCACTGACATTTTAAAAAAACATTGCCTCCAAAACATAGCTTATGATTCATCAATGGAACAAGCTCGTCCCAATGAGGGGCCAAAGACTGTATTTCGGAGGCAAAAATGAAAATAACCAGTCATTCAAGAGCATTTCGTGAAAGTGTGTCGTCTTCCAGTCACGAAACGCAAATGGTTAAACATTGGTTCATCCGGCACCAAGTGATGAATTGGACTTTTGACGCCCATCCAGTGGGAATCTATTGTCGTTGTATCTGGGCTAAATTTCAATTGAACAAGATTGCATAGATTACGGAATTATTTTCTAACACGTCAAAGGAAAACCCACACCCCGTGAAAATTTTGATTTGTCATGATGATAAAGAAGTACGCGTAAACTCTGGCTGAATTCCAGCGCTGTTCGGAAGTTTTTTCGTTCTCAAACGCGAACTCAAGAACAGTTAGTGCTATTTGGTGTGCACATACTCAAGTAATTAGGTAAATAAATCAGTTAAAATTCAGCTGTGCACATTAGACCTCACAATCTGGTATTCCACATAGGAAATCTCTCAGGCTAATTGTACCTCTAAAATGTTGGGGGTCTCATCGAAAATATCTTGAACAGGGACACGGTTAGCGTACGATTCGTGTTAATGGAGAAGCTCCTCCTTTCGTACACACGCACCCTAGATTTTTATCACTGAACGTCTATATGACTGACAAATCGGGGTGGGGGACACGTTATATAATTTGCGATAAGACAAAGATATCCACTTCCGGACGTAGTGTATGTCCATGTGTTTTCGTGGACAATATCGTGCCCCGTATATACAACAATAGCGCCTGCGAAAAAACCCCTGGAAGATCACACTGACTTTTCATTTTTCCAGGGGAGACCCCGTTGAGGAGAGTGGGACACCCCTTCTCGTGCTTGCCCATACGATCCATGATTGAAAGGTGCCCCACTCTCAAAAAACAAGAACAAAACAAAACATCAACAGTTTTAGTTTATTAAGGACTAGTTTCCCCTTCATCGCTATATTATTCGTGCTGTTTCTGTAGATGCATCCTCCACGTGATGTTTATATTGCCCCCCCCCCTCCCCACACCCACAAATATTGGTAGTCACATCTCTCCCCTACATTAAGCAGTTTGCAGTCACCATCCGAAATAGAGAACACTTTATCTTTACATTCGAGTAGGCTCAATTTTATCATTTGGTTATTTACCTAACATGAAAAGCAAACGACTCTTGCAAATAAAATTCTTGAATAACTAATTTTTTTCATTTTTTGTCTCAAAAAAGCCCGTTCCAAAGAGGGGTCATAACCTATGATTTTGAGATAAAAAATAAAAAAATAATAAAAGTTAATTTGCGATTTTTGTGAATAGCGCTGGCAGGTTTTGGCCGCTACGCTGGGTAAAGGTTTAAGCAGTTTGCTGTCACCATCCGAAATAAAGAAGACTCTTATCTTTACCTTCGAGTAGGCTCCATTTTATGGTCCACGGGAATATTTTGTTTTTGTTTCCATTCAGTTCCAGTCTCCATTTGTTCCCATACTTCCCAACAATCGTCAGAATTTTCTCTAACTCCTCTTCGCTTTCTGATTCAAGGAGCATATCATCTGTGAAAAACAGCCCGAGATCGTCTGGTCTCATACTACTACCTCCCCATCGCTATGTAGGAGTTCATCATCAAGGTCTTTGATGTTCAATGCAAGAAAGATCGCTGAAAGGATACACCCCTGCGTGAAGCCTATCCCTACAGGCATCCTTTTGTTGTTACGTTACCCAGATTAAGTTCACTTTGTACATATTTATACAGTGCTTTCAAAATTATACTAGCGGAAAAATAGAAACGCAAGTTTTATCAAGTGGTAAATATTTCAAATGTGTTATGGATGATTATTTCATTGTTTAGATTTTGATGTTATTTCTTCATTACTGATCAAATTTTGACGAGTTTTGTTGTCTTAACACAGACGGCATTTGCATGGATAACGTTCAAACGTGAGAACCCTACGCCATTTCCTGATCATAATCAATAGAGGGTGTGCCCACCCCGGGCTTCAGTCGCTGCTCTAACTCTCCTTACCATTGACCCCAGCAAGTTGTTTATGGTCCTTTGTGGGATGCTATTCCACTCCTGACGATGGTCCTGCGTGATCTGAGTGACATTGTTTGGGATGTTGACGCGCTTCCTGACCCTCCTGTCCAGCTCGTCCCACAAATCCTCGATCAGGGACAAATCTGGACTATAGGGTGGCCAGTCGAGAATTGGGACATTGTTTTGGTTGAGGAAGTCACAACAAACCGTGGCAAAATTATCCTGCTGCAACGTAAGGTTACGCGCATGGATAAGTGGAAGGGCGAGAGGCACGAGGACCTGATCCCGATATCTTGCGGCTGTAAAAGAGCCCAGGATGACCACAAGAGGTGTTTTCACGCCATGGGAAATCCCCCTCCCAACCATAACAGACCCTCCCCCGAATATGTCGTTTTCCGTAACGCACGCGTCAATATCGCGACGTCGAAAGCAACGTTGTGGTCCATCTGATCTGCAAAGCGTGAACCGAAACTCGTCAAATTAAGTCAGTGAATAACACACGTCTCCACTGGGCCAAGTGAAACCGATTTGGTGCATGTGCCCGCAGCCATTGCAATCGACGTTGACGTCGCGTGGGTGTAAGTTGCGGACCAACGTGGGGACGTCGTGGCCTTAAATTGAACTCACACAACCGATTCCTAACTGTTCTTGGACACACTCGTCGTCCATGGGTGCCTACAACCTGACTCGCCGTCGCCGTCTCTGTCGCCGTCTGAAATTGGTTACGAAGGTGTGAGAGACGTATGCCTCTGTCTTGACGTGGCGACGTAACGCGCGGACGTCTGCTCCTGGAACGGTCAGCTAATTTTCCTGTGGCTCTGAGACGCCCAACTAAATGAGCTATCGTTGACTCATGGACCCCAAATTGCTGGGCGACAAGACGTTGCTATTGGCCCTGCATAATTAGAACAATAGCCCTACCCCTATCAACTTCGGACATTCGCAGCATTTTCTTTTCAATCGAGTTGAAATGAAATGTTGTGCAATCGACGTGACCTGTTCAAAACTTCGATTTGGTATGGCTTTCAACCCCCTAGCAAATGGGAGTGCCCCGGATGCATGTTTTGTCGAAAAATCTGTTGAAAGCTTGCAGTGTCGCACGTGGTCATGGTTGACTGAACTTTAACCAAAAGCTCTTTAGACAGTACACTGAGGTAGCTATCTGTCAAGTTTTACGACATTTGACATACGGATAAAAAAATTATATTCCCAAAACTGAATTTGCGTTTCTTATTTCTGTCAGTATACAACAAACTCGTCTTCCAAGGCCTCAAGCTTTCGCCACATTCACTCCCTCCATACTTTATCATATGCCTTTTTAACATCTGGAAACGCTATAAACATCTTCTTCTCTTTGGCTTTCGTTAATGTCATTATCTGGGATAGCGTAAAAAAGATGGCCCGTGACTCTCCTTCCCTTTCCAAATCCATTCTCGATCTCTCACATAAAACCTCTTCGATAACATTTAATCCCCCATAGAGGAGCTTACAGGAAGCTTTTCTTATGTTGCCAGAAAATTTGTGTCTGGTGAGGTTCCCCAGTACTCAACTCGCTTGTTCGTAAGAATGATCTCTTGTATGTACTTTGAAGCAGAGAAAAGTATACATTTTTGGCTCTATATGTAACAAATTTCCCCCACCGGGCCGTGTCGAGATTTAAAACAGAGTCAGAAAGGCGCTCTAGGCCAAAATTCAGCTTTGTGTATTGTGTCCCTACCTTACCATTACGTCACGTAGGCATACTAAGGGGTAGTGGTGTGAGCCTCCCCCTCCCGCCTTCCTGCCCGCCAATATTTTTTCCAGTCGGGACGTTTTCGTCTGGATTGGAATCTCAGATATAGATTCGGATTTGTTAGCAATCATGTGTCATGTATTTTTACTATAATTCCGACTGACAAATATTTCAACTGCAGCATCAAGGCATGCCTCACTGGAGGCATGCCTTGATGGTGTAGTTGGACCATTTGATTGGCCGGACTCGAGTCATCACAATCGGGACGAACTATATCTACACCCTCAGTCGATCGTCTTCGCGACACGCTTGACCATTGAAAATGTTATTTATTTATTTATTTATTTATTTATTTATTTATTTATTTATTTATTTATTTATTTATTTATTTATTTATTTATTTTGGTTGAACGACACTTTCGACAGCCAGGGTAATCTTGTGCAGGACAGTTTTACGGGTGGAGTAGGCCGGAGTACTCGAAGAGAACCACCGCGCAACGGCCAGCAAATGTCAGGCTCTCCAACATACTAACTCCACACAAGCAGGGTTAGCACTGATTGAAGACAAGTGCACCATCGACGTGCAGTACGCCTTAGTACACAGCGCCACCGTACACCCACATGGACAATCGGGATGAAGTGTCTTGCCCAAGGACGCAACGCATTTACTCCTGGTCGGGATCGAACCGTGAACATTTCGGTTTGAAGTTCAATTCCGAAATCATTGAGCCTCTGCGATCCCGTGGGAAGTGTTAAGCAAACAAATGTCAGGCTCTACGACATACTAACTCCACACAAGCAGGGTTAGCACTGATTGAAGACAAGTGCACCATCGACGTGCAGTACGCCTTAGTACACAGCGCCACCGTACCCCCACATGGGCAATCGGGATGAAGTGTCTTGCCCAGGGACGCAACGCATTTATTTGGTGGGAATCGAACCGTGGACTTTTCGGTTTGAAGCTCAATTCTTAATTCATTGAGCCTCTGTGCTCCCGTGGGAAGTGTTAAGCAGAAGAATGTCAAGTCAAAAAGCTCCTTTGAATGCGTTGGATTTGGAAGATAATAAGATAGGGGCCTGCATCAAAGTTTTTAGAATAGAACACGTGCAATTAACCCTTTACCTAACGTAACGTCAAAAACCGGCCAGCGCTATTCTCAAAAATCGCCAATTAATTTTCATTATTTTTTTCATTTTTTGTCTCAAAAACATAGGTTATGACCCCTCGTTGGAACGAGCTCGTCGAGCTCGTTCTAACGAGGGGTCATAACCTATGTTTTTGAGACAAAAAATGAAAAAAATTAGTTATTCAAGAATTATTTTTGCAAGTGTCGTCTGCTTTTCAGGTTAGGTAAAGGGTTAAGTGCGTCCGTATGTGTACCTATAATCCATCGGAAAAAAGCTGTGTTTGTAAATTATTGTAGGCGGCAATTAAACTTGATAATAAAATAGAAGATGTCTACCACTGAATAACGGGTCGGGCTTCTGTCGATGTTGCCTTATTATTATGCTTGTCAGAGGTATGTATGGCAAGGGTGATAAGATTTCTACTCCTAAGCTGCGAGAATTAGGGCACAGGTCCATGTAATTACGATAACCACTTGATACTTTTGTACGTCTTATGACGTATGAAATCAAATAGCGCGTTGATACTTTTGTACGTCTTATTACATACGACATCAAACAGCGCGTTGATACTTTGTGATCATTTGTTTTGTTATTATTTTTCGATTTTTTAAAATTCTCATTTTCTCCCAAATAGTGCTCAGTGACAACCGTTGAGCCAAATGTTATCGCAGCTTAAAATACTAATATAATCCTGCTGTCAAGATTCTTAACTGGTTGAGTGCTGGAAGGCACTATCAGGGCTTTCAAAAAATGAGGATAACAGAGCAAAAGCCAACACTTTCCTTGCTTATATTTCATATTCAGTCAAACACAAATTCTATTTTGTTTATATTAATTTGTTTCATTACAAATTATTGGATAGTGCCTGCCGTCACTCTCCAATAATTTGTAATAAAACATGTTTTGAATAGCAAATTCAGACCACCAAAAATAACTAGCCCTCAACCAGATAATCACTAATGTGAAAAATATCTTGTTATTTAAACAATAACATGATTTTGGAGGGCATTATGGTTCGTGAGCGACCCTGCATCGATGTTGAACAGCCCGAGGGTTTATTAAAGGCCCGAGACGAAGTCGAGGGCCGTTAATAAGCCCAAGGGCTGTTCAACATCGATGCAGGGCCGCTCACGAACCATTATGCCCGACAACAATCATGTTATTACTATTATTACCACTACGTAATTTGTAATTTTACACATTTCCAAAATGATATCCCAGCAATCAAAAGACACAAAATTTAATAAAACAGAAACATTTTATTTGGGACCACGTTTAAAAAAATTCCGTCTTCTACTTCCAGCGAGGGAGGTAATGCACGCAATAAAGATGACGAATCAGTTGCCATGGAAAATGGCTACAACTGACAACATGGCCACGTGTCATTTGTTTTTGTTGCTGTCGATCAACAAGACCGCAACATGGCGAAAGTATCAACTTTTCCTTGCGAGTTCTCGCCTCATTTCTAAATTTTCAATTCTAAAAGACGTCACGTGACAAGAGGGCCGATAATGAATTTTGTTTTCCATTAGCGGCCCTCCTATCACGTGACTACCGAGCAATAGAGGATATGATTGCCCGTTAAATCGACATTAATGCAGTAGGAAACGCCCTGCAAAGTGGTAATAATTGTACTTTCCGACGTTTGACGTCGCATTTTGAAAAACGTTGAAGAAACTGAATTTCCATTGACGTTTGAACGTCAGGATAATTAAAGTCTCAAAGGGTTAAGCTTGGCTGCAACTTATTACGTCTGTATGTCACAGAGACGGCGAATGTATAAAGGAGACTATACAGTTAGGGTAGTCTGTCATTTCCTTGTAGAGGTTTGTGGAGGTCAGGTCAAATTAGGTTTTCCCCTGAAAATGGGATCGAGAGTCCCATTTTGTCCTCTCGCGCCCATCTGAGGGGTAGGGGTTGGGTAGACCACGAGATTGGTGGCAAAATTGTGATGTGGTCACCGTAATTTTGATTACTGGTAATTTTTGTTTTTCTGCGTCTAATGCCTTAGGGTCTGTCGATCCTCGTGGAAAGCTCAATGGGGTCAAAGGTTCAAATGGGGGCTTGGCCAGTTTCCGTGCCCGATGTGTCTCACTTAGGAGATCAGTGGAAATACAACCGGCTGGTTTGTACAGAATGCAATGTAAGTACCATGCCATGAGTGATTTCAAGCAAAACTGTGAAAGTGCCTACAAGTATGTCAAGCAGACAATATTAAAGTGAGGGGGAGGAAATTGAGTATCAAATTCTTTATTGTAAAGTATGTGGGCTCAATGGTGTAAGACCTAGATTTACGATTATACTTTTTTACTAGAAGCATTGGCAGTATGTTTTGTGCAAATCATCTTTGATACATGTGGGAGGCCCTGAAAATGACTGTTGGATGCCAGATTTGAACGGGCATTAAACCTCCGATTCTGGTGGTGATGTTTATGCTGTTTGCTTTTGATTAACATTTCCGTGACTGTGCGACTTGATATATTTCATTCAAAAGGAACGACAGAGTACGCTTTACTCAGTGGCTTAGCAGATATAAGAGCCACAGACACCTTCCCCTCATTGTTGGGTACTTCGGCATTAGCCGTGCTTCTTTGGATGACTTCAGGAAATTCGCTTTGCGGTTTCAAACCCATCTAGTCATTTATTCCAGTTGGAGGAGTGATAGAGGCTCCGTTGGCCTGTTGCGTGTACAGTCATTTCGGGAGTTAAAAGCGGTTTGATAAGATTATACCGAAACACCTTTTTATCACTATCCACAAACGGTAGCTGTGTGGGTGTCCCAAATTGTATAATGTTCTGACGGCTACAAGAGGTATCCCGGGTGGGCGGCTGTGAAGTGGTAATAGGTGGGCGTTTAAGACGATTCCTTTGAAATATGGATATAGGCCTCTATAGGTCGTAGTCGCTCAGGAGGGAGATGTGTCATTTGTTGTAAACAGGACTCTCAAGAAGGATGCTGTGGGAGTCACCACTCAGTAGGGGAGGGATGTTCTTGTCCGGAAGGGAGGGGTATATGTCACCCCCGGGGTGAGAGTGGTTTACTGTAGGCCACATGCTCTCAATCTTCGATACAGTTGGTGACGATTGTTTGTGTTCGATAGAGTCTTGAGACCCCGTGTTAGTGCTGGTTGTGTCAAGCTGAAAACCTAAGGATCAACTTGAACACCCACGGAGACTGTGATATGTGCTCCTTCTGACACTGCTGGATGTCTGCTGAAGGTCTCAGTGCGTGCACTGGTGGGCCATAGCTCTACTGCGGTGGGTGGAAGATCAAAACACAGCGAGTGTGTCATCCCTCACAGGTGTGCCGACCTACCTGCGGCCCCTATGCAGTGTGCTAGTGTCCTTGATGGGTGCACAGCAGTACCTTGCCTGATAGGGTGGAACAAGGGTGGGTTCAACATGGTGGTTCCGGGTTCGTTTCGGTAAAATAAAAACAGGGTACGGAATGAATTATCAGGTTGTGTTGACTCAATTCATAGTAGCGTGTATAATTCCCATGACTCGATTAAAAGTGCCCACTCAGATTGAATGGAATTTGGTAAAACCGATGTTGGCTTAACCTTGTTAGTTGTGCTCTGTCGAGTGTGATCGGGTTGTTGAGATTTTGATAATGGCATTCTGAAATCATATTTGTTCACGTTTGTGTGTTTGTGTTACCGCGGCGCAGGCATCTTTAGACGAATAATGATGTCAGTCATGCCCAATTTCCCCCGTTTAAGTAAAGGGGTGTTAGTGGTCGCTTGGTCGACATGCGTAGCCTAGTCAGGCGCATTAGATTGTGCTGGGTAGTAGTGTTTATTGCTGGTGATTTTGTATTTAGTTGCGTCGGTCGACTCGAACTTTGCTAATGTTTCATGGAAGATATCCAACTTGATAGAGCTTTCATATTCAGTGACGCCGGGGGTGGGGGGGGGGGGGGGGGAATTGCAAAACACTGAGTGGTGGGTGGGTGGTCAAGGAGGACCAAAAAAAAATTTTTCCGATCTTTGCAAATTTTTTCAGACACTTTTGGGCAAAATTGTATACCATAATCAGTGAAGTATCATTCAAGAACCAATAAAAAGACACTCAAGTTATCATGGGGTACCTACCATGGGTTATATACGATTATAAAACTGTTATTGCGGCTGAGCTATGATTCGGCTTATAGTGATACAATGTATGACATATTGAATAATGCAAGTTAAAATGCATCACTAATTGCAATTATCAAACACTGCACTCTGAGGATAAGTTATCTTGAGGGTGTTCCGTTTGATTAAATTTCTAATATGTTCACCCTGGTGAGATCGGATGGCTTAGATGAGGAGCAAAGACAATTATGTGAAGTCAAGAACAGTTACAGATTTCAGCTGCAGGAACAATTCTGTACAACGATGTATCCAGACCTATTACGAAAACACCAATGACTCTTATTGCCATTGTAGGAAGTATGTGACACAGAAACTACTAAACATTGAACCTGATTGAACTGCTAATATCATTTATTGAAAAGAATTGCTTAGCACAATATCTACAGCCAAATTGCTTCTCATCCATTTTCTATTTAGTTACCTGCTGTCATCTGCAAAAATTAAAAAAAACACATACATAGAGCTGCATACTGCTGCATAGAGATTCTTTTTTGCTACATCAGCACCCTTCACTTCGATATTGAAGTATACTTTCTCATCCGCAATAATCTCTCTTCATGTCAGTCCAAGCTGGTTCATGCATGTAGCCAAAAATCAACAATTTGTATGATATTTTACAAAGCTCTCTGAACTCTTGTCGAATACCATATATATTGTCGGTTTCTACAACATGTCTGAACACATGGAGAGATAACTATAGGTAAAAAGTTAATGATATGACATTCAAGAGTGTTAATGAAGTACCATAGAACATGCCTTAAGAGACCGATGTCTTTGGAGACCATGTTTTATATGGACATATCAGCTTTACTCTATATTTGATTTGTTATGGAGACCATCTGCCTTAAGAGACCACTTTGGTCTGATAAAACGGCTGTTCCTTAAAGACCTGTCCTACTGCACAAGGTCAATCACTCAGTACTGTATGATAAAATTGGTTATGGTGCAGTATGGTGGGAAGGATGATGCAGAAGCATCTATTTAGTGGGGGTGGGTGATTCAGATAACCCCGGAAGAAGAAAATTGTAAAACTGGGAAAAAATGACATGGGGTGGATGGGTGGGTCCTCCGATTGGTCAAAGACAAAAAATCGGCATCGGTGTCTGCAAATGTTTTCATACCCCCCCCCCTTCCCCCCCCCCCCTCCCTGGTGACGTTGCTGAAACTGGGGTGGAAGACTATATCATGCATTGTAGTTTTAGGGACTAAAACACGCTTGTTGTATTAATGCTTTTGTGTATGGTTGTTATATGTTAAACGCCAGCTTTTCTATATCGTGTGTGGTGTCATGTTCGAATTTTAGTAATTTGTCAATAGTCGAACGGTATCGGCCAATGTAGTATAATTGTATATAGAGAAACCGTAACGATGCCAGTGAACATGAGAGTAGTAGATCATGTACCCGACCATGACCCATTGGCCGGACCCCGGAAGTGACGTCATAGTCACGTAACCAAGTGAAGTCATGTTTCGTTGTCATGGTAGCCCGCGTGAGCTGCTATCTTGTGACGTCATCCCCATAGTGGTACGTGGTCTTAGTGCACATGCGCAACGCGTGTTGTTAAGGTGATACGTGTTTCCGTCGGCCATTTTGTATACTGGATGCCGCCATCTTGGGTTCTATGGTAGCACGTGGTTGCTATGTGACCCAAAACATTCTTATAGGACAGGGGTATGTTCGGAGGGCATGTAGGATTGAATAAGAGTAATTTCCCTTTTCGTGGAGTAACCACAAAAAAGCCGACAATCTCTCCAAATCATCGGAAACGACTTTATTTGATACGGATTCTTCAAGAATCCTACTTATAATAGTAACATAAGAGTAGTTTCCCGATTTGTAGAATTACCCAAATAGACTCGACTATTGTCTTATTTATCTCGGATTTCAACTAAATTCTCGGTTTCTACCTATGTATCTACAAGCTATGTTATGACTTCCCCCATATCCTTATAACGTATTCCGACGCCCTTGGAGTGTTTATGTTCTATTGTACACATTACATGTAACACATTGGCACATGCTGAATGTGCCGATATGTGTTTATGTGAAAATGCACAATGTGACACATTGTGCACTAGCACATAGGCACGTGCGACCAAAAAGGGATTCTATAACCACCGACGTTTCCCCAAAAGGAATTCCATCAGTGGGATTCCAAGCTCCTGTACCATGTCATATGCTGCCTGTCCTATGATTTGGCTCTATTGTAGTCAGCCAATACTATATAGTCTTCTAACATCCTTTCTGTCTTGTGCCATTACTACCTTGTTCCATAAGAACTTCGACGACCCTAGATGTGTTTATGTTCACATTAACTGTAGCACATAGACACATGCTGGATGTGCCGATATGTGCTTATGTGAAAATGCACAGTGTGACGCATTGTGCACTAACACATAGGCAAATGCGACCAAAAAGGGATTCTGTATCCACAGACAGATCATAAAAGGGGATTCTATAGGGATTCCAAAAAAGGATTCCATAAGTGGGATTCCATAAGTAGGATTCCAAGCTCCTATACAGGTCGTCGTATCATCGGCTTCTATCATGTCCTATGCTGTCTGTCCTATGATTAGCTTCCTCTGTATTCACCTAATACAAAAGTCTTCTACTACCTTCTCAACATTACTACTGACTTGTAGCACTACTGCAGGCTTGCTAACTGTTTGAAGATTTGCTTTAAGATTGCTCGACCTAATACTATAATCTTATGAACCATTCACAGTTTTGTAAGAGTACAACTGGCTTGTATCATTACTACAAGCTTACTGACTGTCACCGATTTCTTGAACGACTCGAATCCCATCGAGCAAATGAGCCATTGAGCAATTACTCGATCGAGTGACTCCACATACGACTCTTTGATTCATTTCAGAAAAAGGGGTTCCACAACTATGCCAGTTGGATCCTATAAGTAAACTCCTGTTTTCATGATAGTTGTTATTGGTGAAACAACACGTTTATGACTGTTGAAATTAATGAAGTTGCTACTTGTGTTAATACTGGTGGGTAGGAAATTAAAATTCATATGGAACCAATGGTTGTAAAAACAACTAATCGCTTAATAATAGGAAAAAGGGCGTTAATCCCCAAGCAACGGGTCGGTTTTACTGTTGAGATTGCTTAATTATTTTCCTGTCGGGTGTGTGTGAGACTGATTGGGTAGTGATTTGTCCATTCCGGAGTTGTAGTGGATTGGAGCAGTCGTCCAGCCGTGGGGACAAGATCTGTTGGTAAGTGTATATGCCCAATTATCACATTCACTGTATCTGTTGCCATGGAGACTGTTTTGTTTGAGTAAACTGTCGATTTCGTCCTGCAGTTGGGAAGTCTGGTCTGTACAGTACAGTCGCCGTAGACTGGTCGTAATCCACAAGTGGGCAGCATGCGTTTACCAGGCAATAAAATCATCAGCAGCCAAATTTTACTTAATGAGGCACCAGGTTGTACCCGGTGCTTCATTAATTAAATCCGTGGAAAGTGGCCAGTCCACGGCGACTGTACTGTAGGCACCTCAATAGCCACAAGTGTGGTGTCAGGCCTGCGGTCCGATTGCAGAAAGAGAGTCAGCTGATGCATGTTATTAAAACGACTCCATTCCACGCTATGTGAGGGGATGTTGGCATAATCGGAAATAGTTTATACTGTACTCCGATTATTTGAATTAGCATGTAAATGAAATGTAAAATGAAACTTCAATCTCTTGATTCAAACTCACTATTGCGCGGTGCATATGTGGAGTCAAAACTTACTACCGAATTTCTTAATTTGCCAAGATAGAAATGTATGGTTTGCCACCAATTGACAACTCTAACAAAACAAACTGCTGCACTAGTAGAGGCGTAGTAGGGTTCGACCCGGAAAAAAATTGATACAAGCTGATTTTGGTGTCATTCGACGCAGAATTTATTTCGGAACAACATATCCAAAATTCGCAAAAATCCGCCTTGGGGAAAATTTTTCATGTCAGATTTCCTGTCAGGGGGTTGTTCGTGAAGGGGGAAAATTGTGTTTCCGGGGTTTCGGCCGTTTATATGTCACAGATTGAGTTTTATATATTATTTTGTGTCGCAGGCGACCAGATACAAATGTTAATTATATTGAGAGGCAATTGCATGATGAAATCCTCACAGGAAAAAGGGTTAATAACCCCCAAAATCACATTTTTTTCTCAAATTTTCACTCCCGATTTAAGATACCTCTGCACAGAATACAAAACTAGAAATGGTTCTTTAATCGATGTTTTCGCATACAATGAGGTGCAGATAATGTTGACTGGTCCAATATGATAACAGGAATTTAACTACAGACAAGCATTTGAGCGCATTCTTTCTACAAGAACATATGTTTGTTCCGCATGGCTTTTTGGATGTCATTTTGCATTTGGAGCGGATAACTTTGAGAAGAGCCTCAGGCGCTGCGCCCAGGTCAGTCATCACAGGTATCAACTCATTCCCACGACTTTCCCAGCCCCACTCCTCAGGATCTAGGGCATCGTTATCCAATAGTTTCCAAACCATTATTTGTTGGTGAACTCGCAGGCTGTGGAAATGTGCTGCACGCTCAGTCGGGGGAAGTTTTTGTGGTTCAATTCCCGATTTGCTGGAAGTGACCATTGTCATCAATTTTGAATATCTCAAACCATTCAAAGTGTCTGAATGTTTGCCAGAGTACAACATCACGAACAGTTCAGTACCCATTTTCCCAACCTCTGTCTGAGAAATGGTACTGCCGTGCATTGCTTCTGATATATTTTGAATAGGCAATGACTTCTCTAACTTCTTGAGAAGCAACGTTTTCCCGTGCCCAAACGTTGCTGATGTGACATCACACCCACTCCATGCATGAATGAAGAGGAGGTTCTTCTGAGTTGTTTCTCCAATCTTCTCTACTATATCTGCGATTTTCCATGCATCTCCACCCCTGTGTGACTTCCGTGCTTCTGACTGGAAATAGATATCAGACCAAGTACGATCCCAATGGTATACGGACATAACTAGTACATCTGTATCATCTGCAACAATGACAACTGTTTTTCCCTGGGACGAAAGTTGAACTGCATTGTCAACAATGTTAGTGTCAGCATCTCCAGAACAGCATTCGACAATATGCCCAGCCTCTCTCAGTGATGTGGAAAGCATTTTTTATAAACTGCATTTTATTATTTCCATTCGATAAGAACAGTTCCTGATTTTTGTGGGCAGTCGTGTTGTTCGTCAAACGGGTATCAGCACAAACGTGGAGAGCTCTTCTTCTCTGCTCCTGAGTCTTGGTAGTTGGTCGTTGACCATAACCATCGAAGACAATTCGACAATTCTGCCCATATTTCTTCGTCACGTATCCAACATACTGGTTTGCCACTTCCAAGTAAGTGGTGTTTGTCTTCCATTTAACTCTGTGGAGGAGAGCGCCCCCGTCGAGCACGTACAGACCATCAGATGGTGGTTTAGTAAGGGATAAGCCATCAGTTATTGCAGTTGCTAGGTCCGCCTTGTTTGCTTTTCTGAGGAAAAAATCTTTGAAGAGGGCTGTTGGCATTACAGTTAGTTCATACGCAAAGAACTGTGCCATGTCTTGCTCTCTCTGGGCAATAGCAACCAGTCTAGTAAACAAAGTTGAGGGGTCAATTGTCACCCTCTGGTCATCTAGCTTCAACCCGGGGGTGAGGTGAGCTAGGGTACGGATTTGATCACTTCGTTTGATAGTGGCATCGGAAACAATAGCGTTGTCTAATCTAGAGTGTTTCTCTGCCCCTACAGACTCAGTGATATCGCAGTTGATACCATCTCCCTCGGAAGCTAACAAACCAGATGACAGAGAACGCAATCGTTCGTTTCCATCGAACGGGTTGTGTGTGTCAAACCACTCTAGTATTCTGGCCATGTCTAAGTTGTCTCGTTTTCGACGAAATGTGCCCCTATCTACATGCTGTTCGCTGGTATTGAGCTTTAGGTCGGTCAACGTTGTCATGGCTTCATGTATCTCTGCGCATTTATGCATCGTGTAAATCCACTCCTGTCGTACAGATTCCGTCACGCAACGACCTCGCGTCAACCCACCCCGACTGTTAATTGAACGCATAAGAACTTGCTCAGTAACAAGATCACTAGAGAGGCCTGCCCAAATCCTAGAACTTCGACGCATAGCATGAAAGCCGTCACAGTAGAATCTCTCATACAACCAAGGATGTTTTTCTGGTAGTTCAAGCATCATTTGCAGATAGACTCTGCAACTCTTGGCATAGTGTACATGCCCTGTTGCGGCGAAGAGGTTCAGCATTCTACCAACAGCAATGAGATGGAGATTCCAAACGCCAAGACGTTCTCCACGGATGAACATTTTCAGTACCTGAATATATTCTAGATATTGTACCCATAGCTTAGCGGTGCGTGATTCTCTTGACAGTTTGGCTTTGTAGTTGTCAAGGCAAGTGTTCACCGTCACGAGAGCTGCCCTTAATACAGAACCGCCTGGAAAATGACATCGGGAAATTGGTAAAAATGGCCACCACCCCACCCTCAGTTGAGACGCTATGAAAAATTTTCCCCAAGGCGGATTTTAGCGGATTTTGGATATGTTGTTCCCAGATAAATTCCGCGTCGAATGACACCAAAATCAGCTTGTATCAAATTTTTTCCAGGTAACACCACTTTTTTTAGTTCAACGCCTGTACTACACTGTTACTCAGATAAAGGTTTGTCAACAGCTTGAATATATCAAACAGTTTTTCTTAGAAATATTAGTATGATGAAAAGAAATATCAGGAAAAAACAAGTTTAGGACATATCGGTCTTTCAAAGACCAGAATAGACTGAAACCATACTTAGGCTATACTAACTCTAAGATGGCAAGAACTACTTTCTTAAGTCTGATGGTCAGTAATTATACCCTGGACATTAAAAAGGACGACATATGCAACCTACCAATCCAACAGAAAGGCGAATATGTCGCCTATGCGAGGCGTATATTGAGACAGAAATGTATTTTCTAATGTGCTGTCATATATATTCAACACTTAGAGATGGATTATTTTGTTTCATGGAAAATGAATCGGGAGGGTTTTATGATATGACTAAGGAAGAAAAATTTCGAACTATCAGGAAAAATTATATTCTCGCTCTATGTAATACGATCTGTAACATTGTCCAGCTTTGCTTCAAATAAGGTGAAAGGAAAAAAATCAGACTCTGTAGTGCCTTGTATATATTTTTTGTAACTCTGTAACCCAATGCTACATTATTTCAACAATACTAAGACTGTTGGTTCTTTTACAGTACGTGGAGAGTGTATTATCACTAAATCATCCACAGAGTGGAGATTCCACCCAAGCAATAATTGCAAATTTGTTGCAAAGCATAACAAGCGCAAGCAAAGTTTCAGCCAATGGACCTCCGGGTTACTCGGAGGTCCATTGGGTGAAACATTGCTTGTGTTTTTAGTCGATATATACACAATTTGAAAGTTATTGTTTGGGTAATAACTCCACTCCATGGGTGATTTAGTTACAATCCACTCTCCACGTACTGTACATGTATTCATTTTGCATTATCACAGCATTCTGCCTCATCGTCAGAACGCAAAACCATTTATCAAATATCCGTTTAGATTCAGGAAAGGCAGTATCAGACCACTTTAACCTCCCGGGTCATGACATTAAGTCACATTTCAGTTTTCAACCCATTGAGCAAATTCCGTTTTTGGACGATGATGAAACCACAACAGACAAACGACTTGAGCGTGAAAACTATTGGATTGGTAAGTTCAGGACCTATCGCCCACCCGGACTCAATAGAGAGTACTCTGGGTTGCCAAATAAAATTATTTGTTTTCCTTTGGTTTATAATCGACGCAATGTCGAAATTGCAAAAATTTTCAAAAACGTCTTCACAGAATCAAACACAAAACTGCCAGAAGCCATTAACAAACGATGCATCATAGCTTATAAAAAAAATCCCAGTCTTCGAAACATTCTGGTGAAAGCACTTTTGAGATGAGTTCATTTTGTCATATTGTCATATAACTCATATAACTCTTCAAAAATATTAAAACAACATTGAATTCCATAGAAATAATTTACAACAGAAATCGATTTCCCGACCTGCGCCCGTGCTTCTTTGTTTTGAAAAAATATCTATCTATCTATCTATCTATCTAATCTATTTATCTATCTATCTATCTATTCCATCCATCCATCCATCCAACCACCCACCCACCCACCCACCCACCCATCCACCCATCCATCCATCCACATCCATCCATCCATCCATCCATCCATCCATCCATCCATCCATCCATCCATCCTCCATCCATCCATCCATCCATCCATCCATCCATCCATCTATCCATCCATCTATCTATCTATCTGTAAACTTTTGTGAAAACGTGGATTGACTATTGTGGCAATAATTGTTCATGTAGTTTCAGAAGCTGTTACATTGGATTAAATTGGTTAGTATGAAATAGTAGTCCATAGAACAGCAGTTATTGTGATAGCGATTCAGTCTGATTAATTGTGTGGTGTTGTCATATTGTTAAAAAGACGGTGTCTGTAAATGCTGTTAGTGGGATGTCGAAAGGGTAGGATGCACAAAACGTGTGGTCGGGTATGCCCTATGTGCTATAGGTCCAAGTCATTGAGGTCCTTCTGGAGTAGACAGTATATTTATTATATAGTTGCATTTTGGGGAACGTGTGCCTGTTTAAATTTTGGTATTTTGACATCAGTGTGCAGGTGGTTAACCTTTTATTTTATACACTATTTTCTTCAACCCTTTACCAAACGTAACCGCCCAAACCGGCCAGCGCTATTCACAAAAATCAATTTTCATTATTTCTTTCATTTTTTGTCTAAAAAACATAGCTTATCACCCCTCATTGGAACGAGCCCTTTGAGGGGTCATAAGCTATGTTTTGACGCAAAAAAGGTAAAAAATTATTTATTCAAGAATTTTGTTTGCAAGTGTCGTCTGCCTTTCGTGTTAGGTAAGAGGTCAATCGCAACGACCACACTAAACCAATGTAATTCGAACAGGTAACTCTGCATGTGAATATTCTTGGAGAATCAGAATTAAGTTAACTCTTCCACCGCTATCAAACTGTAGGACCCAGGTAACGGTGGGATTACTGGGACCTACCAGTCCAACCGGCTTTAACCCTGATAAAGCGCTCCAGTTTCTATTGCAACTTCCTCGAGCACCCTTCCCCTATAGGTCATCCAGGTATTTAAAGAAAGTATTGGTGAAAATTAGGCAGTTAAAAATGCGTTGAGAACTTGAGCTTTGCTCATAATAACAGTTAAAATAGACTGTAACAATTTGTTCTCTTTGCTGTTCATTTTGAGTGCGGTCCGTGATTTTTTCGTTCTTTTACAGAAAAACGTAATCTAATCAGAATAATTTGTTTTTTCATTTTAGATGGACAGAAATTTATCAAAATCATTTGCTTCTGATTTCTAGGTGAACAAACAGACACTAATGATTTTTCTTTCATTTCAGACGGCTCAATATCAGGCCTGGAAATAAACCGCAAACGATCATTTAGGTTACGTGGGGGTTACATCAATTGCAAAATAAGCGAACGAACCGTAGGGGACGACAAAACAATTCAGCATTGATTACATTCCCTATCACACACGATTTGCCCGTCAGATTTGACATTATTTCCACTTGGTGAAGTCTTTTTTCTGAGGCGAGGAAATCTCTTCAGCAGTTCGGTAAAACAAAGTGAAAACAGCATTTGTAAAATGGCCTGAGCCTTGAAATTTTAGAGGTTTTGTTTGAATCAGGAGCCAATACTATAAAACTTTTACAATTGTATTTTCTAGAAGTGTATTCTCTAGTTATGAAGTTAATTGGTTTAACCCTTTACCTAACGTGAAAAGCAGACGACACTTGCAAAAATAATTCTTGAATAACTAATTTTTTTCATTTTTTGTCTCAAAAACATAGGTTATGACCCCTCGTTGGAACGAGCTCGTCGAGCTCGTTCCAACGAGGGGTCATAACCTATGTTTTTGAGACAAAAAATGAAAAAAATAATGAAAATTAATTGGCGATTTTTGAGAATAGCGCTGGCCGGTTTTGGCCGTTACGTTGGGTAAAGGGTTAAAATGAACCATTAACATTTTCAATGATCTGACAATTTGCCAGTTGGCAAATTGTCATATCTTTTAAAATGCTAATGATTCATTTTAGTCAGTCATATTAATAGGTAGAAAATACAATTCTAGAAAATACAATTGTAGAAGTTTTTATAGTATTGTCTCCAGGTAATATTTGATAAGTATTGCATAAGTGATATGATCCAATTCCAAATTGGCGGCAAAATGTATCGTATGTATTGAGTATTATGGAAAACGTTCATGGTAATCACTATAGCATTGTAGAAACTTGCCAGTCCAAAATTTATTCATATCTGGGGGCCAATACTATAAAACTTTTACAAGTGTTGTTTCTAGAATTGTATTTTATAGTAAGGACGCGTTAGGACGCTGCGTAATCAGCGTAGACTCAAGGAATGTCATCTGACCTCGTTTCGTTTCTGTTACGGTGGTTCTTATCCTGAAGGGGTCAGTGACCTTTCATCATCATCAGGAAGACAGCTTATCTAGCGATGTCGTAACAATGTGTATTGTTGAATAAATTATTTCATTCATTCCCGGTCGGAGATCAGAAACCAATATATTAAATTCCTCGAAAACATGATTATGTCCTTCAAAATACATAAACGAACCCCTATATGGTTGAAGTAACTACAGAAGTATTCTGATCATGTTTAAGTGCCCTCCTTAATTCTACATTCGGGACATTTTACCGAGGATGTGGCCCGGGAGGGGGGTAGGGGGCATTTAAGCTAGAAACAACAATGAAGGCATTTTTATACGCTACCAATGCTGTTGTTGAAAAACCTGTAACAGATCAGACTAGGTTTGGATCGAGTGCTCACCTGATTAAATTTTTTGGTGTATGGTCCCCCAAATGCATTTTTATCGTCTACCGCTTTACCATGGCCGCATCTCTGTGTATACAGTTTTTTAACCCTCTGCCCAAAGTAACGTTCAAAACCGGCCAGCGCTATTAAAAAAAACCCCACAATTCAGTTTTCATTATATTTTTCACTTTTTTCCCTCAAAAACATAGTTTATGACTCATCATTGGAACGAGATCAACAAGCACGTTCCAATGGTGGGTCATAAGCTATATTTGGGACGCAAAAAATATAAAAAAAATAGTTATTCAAGAATTTTATTGGAAAGTGTTGTCTTCCTTTCGTGTTAGGTAAAGGGTTAACAAGATGTGATGTTTAACAACCAGTGTGGCTATGTCAACCAGATGATGCCACCCACGATATGCTCTTGTTCAAATTAGTCAAACACTTTGTTGGATTTTTTGAACGTTTTTAAGAATCGGCTAAAATGTGATAACATTCTTTGTCTGAGGCATTAACATCTTATGATCATAAGACCAAGTCATAAACCTGACAGTGAGTACAACGGACCCCAGGTATTTTATCACTTTCGTGCACTTTTACGAAATCTGACAAAATGCCAAGATACTTTGAAAAGAGCAGATATGGAAGAATGCATTCGGACAGCCGCAAATCATTTGAAAGGACAATATGCCCAAATAGCTAACACGAGCCATCTGGCAGTCTATACTGACTGCAACTATACATTCTTTCTGGATTTTGGTGCAATCAATGCACTCTCTCGCTAAATATAATACCCAAAAATCCTTATATTTTCAAAAAATGTCAGCAAACTTTGATTTAAATTAATATTTGGAGATTATATTCCACACCATCACAGTATCATGAAACTGCGAAAAATGATACGAAGAAAATGTTGTTGATACCGAAGAATGATACGTTTCTAGAGTCCTGTTCCTTGCGTCAATTTTGAGAGATAAATGTCTTTTTATTATATGACTATGTAATTTAACCGCTAAATATCACTACTATTTGAAGATCTTTTCCTGGTCCTCGGAAAATCCACAGTGTGTGGAATCCGATTCCTTATCACAATAGTATGACGGGTTATTTATGGGTGCGTTCGAATTCGTATAATTAGCTGTTCCGGTCGCAGAGAGTACTTTACTCCGAGCTGGAATGGGTGTGCATGTGTAGGACGGGTGTTACGGGCCCTGCGAGCGTCGATGGCGCGAAGCGATAGGCGGTGGGGGGGGGGGGGGGGGTTATCTCCGGGATCCTCCCCCATCGAATCTTTTAAAATTAGTGCTAGGATAAGCATTCTCCTGAATTTTCTTGGCAATATCTTCTCAACCATTTCCTTACAAGTTGGGTAATTTATTACCTGTTTTTTTCTGTGTGTTTAGTGCAGGTTTTCTCCTAAGATAATCGTGACCACCAAGATTCAGGAAAGACGGGTGGGAAACCAACAAACCGGAACAAGTGGCTTTTTTATATGAATGGAACCTGGTTCGTAATCCAACTACGCTCTCTTGCCACCTCCACCAGCGTCGGCGGCCCGTACCAAAAGCCTTCACAAGACTTTCAGCTTAAACGTATCGATAGGTCAACCTACACCAGTAGTATGTCATGTGGTTTTGAGGGGCAGGTTGGGGGATCTCATCGGGGGATCTCATGTGACGTCATAGTCACGTGACCTAGTGGCGCCATGTTGTGTTGTCATGGTAACCCGCGTGAGCGGCCATGTTGTGACGTCATCTCCATAGTGATACGTGGTGTGAGTGCGCATGCGCAGCGCGTGTTGTTAGGGTGATACGTGTTTCCGTCGTCCATTTTGTATACAGGAGGCCGCCATCTTGGTTTCTATGGTAGCACGTGATTGCTATGTTACCCAATTGTTCTGCAATAAGACGGGGTATGTTCGGAGGGTATGTTCGATTGTAGAAGAGTAAATCTAATTACCACAAACAACCCGACAATCCCCCAAATCACCAAAATCCACCCAAAATCACCGAAATTGACTTTATTTCCCCAATTTATCAGCTTAGCACGTTGTGCTATAGTACTAAGGGGTACAAGGGGGTGCATTCGATTGAACAGGAGAAATGTTCTGGATTAGAATTCTCCCAGAATCCCTTTTTGGATCCCTATCCCATGACGTTTTTCCTATTAAAAGACAGGTTCCTTTGGTAATTACCCAGAATTCTCCGTTTCTATCTATATATGCAATAGTTATCGTTTATCTGGCCATGTTCCTTTATTCTAGAGTATACTCCAGTAGTGTAGAAGAGCCTATTAACTGGAACAGTTTACCTTATTATTGCTATATTTAGCAATTTCTGGTCTATTCTTGTTAGTTCTGACCCTATTCCAAGTACTCTTGTTGTTTCATTTATATAACTAACCAATCAGATAGCTTGATTTCCCATAATCTGTATGCAGGGTTATCTCCCTTGTGTATAACAAAAGCCTATATCCAATGAAATATCCCCAGGCACCCCAATTTTAGCACCCTTTTTTGAAAACACCTGTGGCTATAGAATCCCTTTTTTGTCATATGTGCTTATGTGAAAAAGCACAATGTGACACAATGTGCCCTAGCACAAAGGCACATGCTTTATGTGCCGATATGTGCTTATATGAAAAGGCACAATGTGACACAATGTGCCCTAGCACATAGGCACATACGGGTATTTGAGGATACCTATGTCCTGGTATTGTTTTATTCGAGGATACCTACTGGAGAATCCCTTTTTTGTCATATGTGCTTATGTGAAAAGGCACAATGTGACACAATGTGCCCTAGCACATAGGCACATACGGGTATTTGAGGATACCTATGGCCCGGCATTGTATTATTTGAGGATACCTATTGAGGATACCTATCGAGGATACCTTTTGTCGCATTAGGCTATGTAAAAGCCCTCAATGGGTCTAATGTAGTCTTACCAACCGCTTCCATCTTGTCGCCAAAGCTCCAAGGCCATTACAGGTCTATGGCCTATCTGTCCTATCATTAGCTTCTACAACAGTCTTGTTCCATTGCGGCATTGTACCAGTACTATTGGCTTCTGTTATTCTGCCCATATCTCATCCATTACTTCCTAGCTATACCTATCTCAGTCTCGACTATAACATTGATCAAGGTTGAATCGGATTTTCCCTGTATACATATGAGGCATTCCGTTATTGAGATTCCTAGCCGATTCCGTAAAACTTGGATTCCGTGTTTTTACATCGACACTCGAGGGTATGGAAAGGGTTTGATAACACCCAATTCAACAATGACTACAATGACTATAAGCACATAAAGCATGTGCCTTTGTGCTAGGGCACATTGTGTCACATTGTGCCTTTTCACATAAGCACATATGACAAAAAAGGGATTCTCCAGTAGGTATCATCGAATAAAACAATACCAGGACATAGGTATCCTCAAATACCCGTATGTGCCTATGTGCTAGGCACATTGTGCCTTTTCACACAAGCACATATCGGCACATAAAGCATGTGCCTTTGTGCTAGGGCACATTGTGTCACATTGTGCTTTTTCACATAAGCACATATGACAAAAAAGGGATTCTATAGCCACAGGTGTTTTCAAAAAAGGGGTGCTAAAATTGGGGTGCCTGGGGATATTGCCATTGGATATAGGCTTTTGTTATACACAAGGGAGATAACCCTGCATACAGATTATGGGAAATCAAGCTATCTGATTGGTTAGTTATATAAATGAAACAACAAGAGTACTTGGAATAGGGTCAGAACTAACAAGAATAGACCAGAAATTGCTAAATATAGCAATAATAAGGTAAACTGTTCCAGTTAATAGGCTCTTCTACACTACTGGAGTATACTCTAGAATACAGGAACATGGCCAGATAAACGATAACTATTGCATATATAGATAGAAGCGGAGAATTCTGGGTAATTACCAAAGGAACCTGTCTTTTAATAGGAAAAACGTCATGGGATAGGGATCCAAAAAGGGATTCTGGGAGAATTCTAATCCAGAACATTTCTCCTGTTCAATCGAATGCACCCCCTTGTACCCCTTAGTACTATAGCACTACGTGCTAAACTGATAAATTGGGGAAGTAAAGTCAATTTCGGTGATTTTGGGTGGATTTTGGTGATTTGGGGGATTGTCGGGTTGTTTGTGGTAATTAGATTTACTCTTCTACAATCGAACATACCCTCCGAACATACCCCGTCTTATTGCAGAACAATTGGGTAACATAGCAATCACGTGCTACCATAGAAACCAAGATGGCGGCCTCCTGTATACAAAATGGACGACGGAAACACATATCACCCTAACAACACGCGCTGCGCATGCGCACTCACACCACGTATCACTATGGAGATGACGTCACAACATGGCCGCTCACGTGGGTTACCATGACAACACAACATGGCGCCACTAGGTCACGTGACTATGACGTCACATGAGATCCCCCGATGAGATCCACCAACCTGCCCCTCAAAACCACATGACATACTACTTACACCCTTTAAAACACCACAAATCCCTGGTCAGTTGCCCCCATATCACCCTCCACTCTCGGCGCTAGTGGTCATAACTCAAATGAAAAGCGAAAGGGGGTGTTAACTGTGATGCCATCAGTAGTAGATATTATCTCGAGGTTTATCTGTGCATCAATGAAACGTGTCAGAAAGTTGAATATTTACCTTCAAACCAACAGCTGCCTCCCTCATTTGAACATGTGTCGCCTGTCCGTTTAGAAAGACGACACACGGATGGAAGTCACAGCTGCCCATCAGGGCCTTTTTCATTGTGATGCTTAGTTTATCTAATTAATAGGTGTTTCAGGCTTCTGAGAGTTAAATGATTAATGTGTGTCGTGGTCAGTAAACATTTAACATCATTTGATGTGAAGTGTGTGTGGGGGAACTGGTCGAGAGAGAGAGAGAGAGAGAGAGAGAGAGAGAGAGCGAGCGAGAGCATGCGACTGAGATAAACGTTTTTTCAGAAGTATTCGTGACTTATAAGCCAAGCTGGCCGGGTGCTAGTTGTTCTGAAAATATAAATACATATACGTGAAATGGATGCACATCTCACGTTAATAAAGATATACTACTACTATTACCCTCTTCCGAAATCGACGAACTGATTTCCTCGCCACAGTAAAACGACTTCTGGTAACAGAACAGCACCCCCCCCCCCCCCCCCCAGTGCATTCGAGACTAACTCGATCCAAAGGTTGAGCATTACATCCACATTAGGGTAAAGAGGCGTGTCGTTTCCATCTTAATAGACATTTCGCCAAAACAAATAGCAACAACGAACGCCTGATCTCGCCAAAGCGTGATAGCGCGTTACTTGTTGCTATTTATTTTGGTGGAAATTCTAAGACGTAAGAATTTCCACCAAAATAAATAGCAACAAGTAACGCTATTTACTTGTTGCTATGGCGTTACTTGTTGCTATTTATTAGAACGAGCTCGTCGAGATCGTTCCAATGAGGGGTCACAACCTATGTTTTTGAGACAAAAATGGAAAAATTAGTTATTCAAGAATTTTTTTTGCAGGTGTCTTCTGCTTTTCATGTTAGGAAAAGGGTTAACCCATTTTGGATTGCTTAAAAATACACCCCTTGAAATCTTACAAATCCGTGTTTTCTATGGATTTCTCCAGATTTTAAAGAAACTGGCACTGGCAGGTCCTAATCAGACAATACATGCTGCATGAAGGAACTATTCCGGCAAGTGTTTGTTAACTCTCCACAGGATGTCAAACTTCGAAATTTAGATAAAATGGGCTGCTTTCAAGTTGCCAGGACACTCACTGGATATGCGGAGAACAAACATAACTTCTTTTGTCAGATGCAGAATTCATGTCAGGCCAATTTTGTAAGTAGTAAGGCTATTCAAAAATCCAAAATGTAACCCTGTTTTGAGAGGCAAAGAGAGAAACCACACCTTTAGGGCTTGAAATTCACGTTTTCTGTGCATTTCTCCAAACGCCTCTTGCAGACTTTTAAGAAAAATGGTCATTTGCAGATCTTGGCTAGTCAATATATAATGCACGAAGAAAGTATTCCAGTAAGCATTCGTTAACCCTCCACAATCAGCCAAACGACCAAATTTTAATAAAATTGTCTATTTCCCGCCACACACAGCACACAAAGGCTATGCGACAGATAGACAATAACTTCTTTTATTGGACAAGGAATTAATGGGGAATGAATTTTGTAAGTAGTAAGTGTATTAAAAAAACAAGCCTTAATCCTGTTTTGACAGATTAAAGAGAGACAGCTCCTAAGAACTTAAAATTCTTACTTTCTGCGGATTTCTTGAAGTGGTTCTTACAGATTTTCAAGAAAAAAATAGACATCTGACAAGCTTTCATTAATCCCCCCACCCCAAGCTGCCAAACATCAGAATTTTAGATAAATTTGGGATGAAATGGGTTGTTTTCAAATAGCCACAATACTCAGTGGGGATTAGTAGGGCAGCAGGTAGTGAAAAGGGGTCCTATTTTTCGCGTTCAATCAACGGCATTCAACAACTTAAGGCGTGTTAAACATCAAAATGTTCATCTAATTCCGAGCTGTACCACCCCAGTATTGCAATTTTGGGATATGTTAAACATCAAAATGTTCGTCTAATTACGAGCTGTACCACCCCAGTACTGCAATTTTGGGATATGTTAAACATCAAAATGTTCGTCTAATTACGAGCTGTACCACCCCAGTATTGCAATTTGGGGATATGTGGTACGATTTCGTATATTTAGGGGTTGAAATGATCCTTTTTCTAAATAAAATAAGAGAAATCTGCAATCTCTTAATTATAACAAAATCATATGTCCGGAGATGAGATTTATTTGTATATCTCACCAACATCCATTTCCGGATAGTAATAGTTTAGCGTTCGATGTTTGCTTGGCTGCCGATTCTGGAAAACTTCTTTTTCGCGTTTTGGGGGCAAAAATGATATTTTTAGTGAAAAATCAGTGAAAATTGGAATTTTCACTTTATTAATAGAATATGTCAAATTTAACATGTGAATTGATTCACATTGGTTTGATAAGGCTTCCGCTACTGCCTAGAGGAGATTTGGGGCATATCTGTGGTATCCTAAAAAATTGGGGAAAAGTGCTGTTTTGTTACAAAGTAAGTAATTTTTGGAATTATTCATGTTTGGTGTCGGAAACAGAGACTGCTAATCTTTCAGGGGTTATTTCAATCAAGATCATGGTTTCAGAAAAGACCAACCAATCTGTCTTACATATATATACCTTTCTCCCCGGTAGTCATCAGAAAAAAATAATTATGGGCAAAATATAGCTTTCTAGCGGAAAAACGTGCCAAATTTTGGGGGCCGAATTGGCCTTTTTCTAAATAAAATTAGAGAAATCTGGAATCGGTGAAATAGTCCATGGTGACATGTCCTTCAGTAAGAATGATTTGCATATCCACGAAGTTCGATTTTCTGAAGGAAAAAATGGCGCTTCTCGGTGAGAGCACGACTGCTGATTCTAAAATATCTCTTTTTTGGGGTTTGGTTTAAAATCATATTTTTAGTGGAAATTCAGTGAAAATTGGAATTCTTACCCCGTTAATTGACCGTGTCACATTTATCATCTACACCTATATGCAGATTTGGGATGTGGAAGTGCAGATGGGAAGATGTCCAGACCTGAATATCTTCCACCTCAATAATTATTTTTTTTAACTCAATGAAATTGATGTACAAAATGTAGGTCTCAACTTCTGAGCATCAAATATCTTTGAGTTACCAAGAAAGATAATTTTCATGGGTGTGGAGATTCCAGGATTGGATATCTTTCCCCTGTCCCCCCCACCCCACCCACCCCCATTCAAAGCTGTATATACAATGGAAAACACCAATTGTGAATATTTATCGAAACGTAACATAGATCCCTTATAATATGGTCAGTAACACCATATAAACAAAATTGTGGAAAATGCCCTCTGTGATGTAGGGATGGGGAGATATTCATGCCTGGTTGAAATAGTCAGAATAGTTCGAAATAACAAGCAACAAAAAAATATTACATGTAACATGATCAAAAAGAGCTCTTCCAAGCTTAATGGGAGTGATGAACTTTGAACTAATGTTTATCGAAAAATCAACAAATTATTATAAACTATATACGTAGAGACAGGATGGCCATAAAATCACGTTCAGCATCTAAATATCACTAAAAGAAATCATAACTATTGTGTTGTGAAATCAAATGTTTGGTTTCCTCAAATTTCCTTCTTTCGATACAAAGTAAGGACGACTTTTCAAATTCAAAGACAAAATTATTATATAGTTATTGGGCATATCTCACCAACGGGGAATGATATGTAGGTACAGAATATATAGAGGAAGGATATGTACACTGTTTTAGTGGATATCGGGAATTATCTCATGAGTGTGGGCCTAAAAGTTTTATTTTTCACAAGTGAAATAATACTTTCAGGTCCACTCGAAAATGGAGTAGATTTTTTTTTATTATATGTTACGTGACATTTTACTGCGCAGTATTCGGCCCAGTTCGACTGCAAACAGTTTCAAGACAATAACAAGATCTGCTGATCGTTCTTTTAAGGCGACGTCATGCGCCGAAGCGTGACGTCATTTTGGAAGCTACTGAGGGATATTTCTCGATATCCATCGAAAAGATGGATGTCGAGAAATATGTTTTAGATAATTTGTGATAATTCACAGGCTAGCATATAAAAAATATAATCTAGTCATGTCTTCCCTGAGAGATTGGTGAACATCTGGTCACACGGGGATTTTCAATTTCAAAATGTGTTCTGATGTGCATCACTCCATTTAATCACCCTCGTTAATGGGAAATGTATATACAATGTTTCTGCATAATCTATCATTTTCGAAGCATCCACAGGCTCTTGTGTATAGCTGTGAATTTTCATTACAACAACATGACTCCATACAATTTATCACAAAAACAAACAATATCATTCAGAAGTTCAGGCATCCCTGACATTCGTGACGGTTCCACTTTATAGTTTTCTGAATTGAATCCATAATGGAACAGTTCTAGTAGCGGGAGTTGTGGGTGAAGGCAATCGCGCCATATTCTGAGTTGCCGGACACGTCTGAGGAGATGAAGCTTGAAGCTGCCGTCCGTAGATGACAGTCCTTTGTTTGGTGTATTCGGCTTTTCTGTTATTTTCCTGTACCTGATCAGTGATATTTGACGTCCTCTTCCGCCATACAGAGTTGACACGAAATGTGTACAAGCAGAGATTTGTTTATTACCCCACTGAACTATTTTGGTATCTTACATGCCAGTTCAATGGCATCAATTAGAACAGTCCATATTCATTATTTGGAGTAGACCAATCAATATTTTCAACGCGAAGCCCCGTGGCTGCGCGTTGAAAATATTGCTTGGTCTACCCCACACATTTAATGAACAGACAGCCTATTTAATTACGTTATGGTGTATCGTGTTCCTGGCTGGAAAGGCGGCTGCTCGGTTTCGAAGAGTTAAGACTCCCAAGTCCAATACCAGCAAACTCGTCCATGTTACCTTCATACGAATGAGCTGCCTCCTTCAGTAATCTAAAAATGCTCTTTTCGCCAATTCCATACAAGGAGCTTGTGGTATCACAACCGGTCAGACAGTATGCGGCGATGAGCATCTGCCTCTCATTCGGGTGTAGACCAGCTTGTATTGTTTGAATTGGGATGTATCTGTTCCTGGTCGTGTATTTGCCTGTTCGCCACATCAATAGAAACAGGTCCGTCGCAGCGATACTCCCAATATCATATAAAATTAAAGAGGAGAAAACAATAAATTAACCAACAAACAATATTAAAAATCCAACACCATGTGAGAATTTCCAAGACTGAACTGCAGGATTGTCTTTCCAAGCTTTTAGTCACGAAGATCGAAATCGAAAAATTGATCTCAAAGATGTAAGTCTAGAGCGTTTTTGAACTGCACACAGTCGTAGACATACATGTACATATACATGCAGGTCAAGATATACATTATGAAGTAACCGATATTACAGATTCCAACCTGTATGTTTGCCTGTTTCTACACTCTAAATCGGTTGGGTTAAAAATCAACCCAAATCGACTGGGTTGAGTGAATATGAACCCAATTTGGGTTCATATTCACTCAACCCAGTCGATTTGGGTTGATTTTTAACCCAACCGATTTTAGAGTGTAGAAATGTGATGAATTCCACCTGACACCACTTATCATCAAACTCAAAAGAAGTGGCGAATCTTGCAAATGATACGGAAAACATGGACAGCACTACCTTTCCAATGCGCTTACCAGGTTTCTTGCCCCGCCCTTACCCACCTCGCAAATAATATTGAAACATTAGACAGCACTCCCTTTCCGAGGCGCTCGTCAAGTTTCTTGCCCCCCCCCCCTCCCATCTACCAATTGCCTACTTGATAGTTTGCACAGTATCAGCTAACCGTCAGAAAAATACCCGTAGTACTGAAATGGGTGGTTATGAAATTCACAGGATATTCAATTGTGGATCCCAGAAGAAACTTGAACAGAACTTCCTTTCCAATGCGCCTGTCGGGATTCTTGCCACACTCTGCCCATCCGAATATAAAACTGAAGAATTCATGTTTGTCGAACACCAAACACCTAATAGTAATGGAAATGAAATACGAGGAAATCTCATTCTGGTATCTAATAAAAATTTCCCATCGTCATCATCTTTTGTATGGAAATGCTTTCTTGTCATACTGGTCCATTGATTTTCAATTCTCCAGAAAAAATATAGCTGCAGTCTCAGTTGAGCTCTCAACTGATCAAGAATTTCAACCATAGAGTTGAAGAGTGATGTCGTGACGTTGTGACATCATGACGTTGAGGTCCACCCCTTCTCACCTATCCATCAGTTCCCATAATCCCTGTCTTATGATTATTTTGTTCAATGATGGAAATTCACATAAATACTCTTCGAGACAATATTGCCATGGAAATTGACAGGCTGAGCAATAGCTCAAGCTCTCGATCACCAGTGATATGGATATTCAACCTGTTTTTTCAGGCCATAGTTCCCTTACACAGACATAATGTGTGCGAAATTATTGCTCTCGAGTTGGAAACTATCACATTACACAATGGGCACCATGAAGTAAAAAAAATACTTATTAAACGCATAAATTCCGAATTTCTTTCATTTTATTTGGAAAAAAGCCTCTCTAGACCCCAAAATACGAAACTGTACAACCGATTGGAAAATCATACCAAAGACTTCGTATTCGCTATAATTAGACGAACATTTTTACATTTGACACATCTTGAATGCTTGGTTGATTGGTTAGAATATCGGTAAGTATAAGTGTCTAAGATTTCATGTCTACATGAAAATACATCTTAACCGTGATATTTTAGAAAAAAAACAATTTTCAATATAAAAACACCCGAATATTCCCCAAAATGCAACAATTTCTCAGAAAGTGACCAAATATCTTCTCCATCAAGTTGTGATTCGTCATTAGCCGGATTTAAAATTTGCCAAATGAACATTCAAAGTTTATGACATTTGTGCATTCACTGAAACGTGGATACGCTCTGATGATGGCAAATCTGATATCAGTCTTGAAGGTTTTGATGAAGTACTACGTAAGGACCGACTGACTGGGGGAGGGGGTATAGCTCTTTACTTTGAGTCCGGTATCTCATTTAGGCCTAGACCAGATCTAGAAATACCCCCTCTTGAATGCCTGTGGGTGGAGATATTCGCTGGCACTAAGTCGTCTCTGCTGGGGATTTTCTGCCGACCCCCAAATAGCGACGCTGCAGTCTGGGGCGTTATATTTGCATCTATTGAGAAGGCCAAAGATTCTGGTGTTCCCGACATAATAATTATAGGTGATCTCAACGACAGCTTACGCTCCCCCCTGAAAGGTAAGTTCAAAGAGCTTGCTGAATACTTTAACCTGAGACAGTTGGTGTCCGAACCCACCTTCTTCACAGAAACATCAGAAACCTTACTGGACGTAATCGCTGTTAGTGACGCGATTAGAGTGTTATTCTGTGAAGTTGTCGATCCCTTCCTTCCGGGCCTAATAAGGTATCATTGTCCAGTGTCAGTTGAAGTCGAATTCACGAACAAAATGGAAGTTTCAAACGCCAAATTTGGTTATACAATGAAGGTAATTTTGATGGGCTTAACAACACACGTACCTGCTCTGACTGGGATACTCTTTCTTTTTTTTAATCCTCACCAAGATAATCTGGTAGAAAACTTAAGTTCCAAAGTCTTAGATTTAAAATCGATCTATATCCCCCCAAAAATTAATTACTGTTAGGAAAAAAGAACCAAAATGGATGCACAACGAAATTAGACTTTTAATACGTCACAGGAAATATCTTTACCGTATTGCCAAATCCAATAATCGTCCCGAGGCCTGGGAAAGGTATCGTGTGATAAGAAATGAAGTTTTTTCTGTAATAAGAAAATCCAAAATAAATTACTATAACAAGATTCAAACTACTCTGGACAGAACCTCAACCAATTCTTCTAATAGGTGGAAGACACTCAAACTGCTCCTGGGAAATAACCGGACTGAAATTCCAAATTTACTACATTCCAACCAAATATTATCATTGAATGCAGATAAATCCGAAGCGTTTAACGACTTCTTTTGTGGAATCTAAGCTGACGGAAGTAGAAGGGAAAGGTCATTGGGCGTAAACATTTAACACTGAAATCTCTATAGACATTGGTTCGTCATTCGGATCAAAATCTTTCCAAAGAACGCTCACGTGCTATTGGATTATAAGGCGGCAGAAAGCAATCTTTCACGACGTTTACTATCATGTCCACAATATGAATTTAGAAAAATGATGGAAAAGTTTTCAGAGATGGGGGCGGTGAGACGGCCGTTTGGAAAGATCCAGTTCCGTAACAGATCAAAACATCCCTACGATTACCCAACAGCCGTCTACGAGGCGATCATGTTTGGCAAAAGAGAAGAAGATTGGGAAAGGGATTCTTCACCGAAAGGAGATGAGATCGCCTCAACGACGCTCCTCGGCAGAGTGAACTTCACCACCAAATTGGGTTCGCTCCAGCCCTTCTCGGGGCTCACAAATTTTTAAAAAGCGCACCTTCTTCACATGATACATTTCTCCTTTCCCCCAAACTGTGAATGTTAAGTGTGTGATTTTTTATCAAACAAAAAATGTCTAAGTGAGCTCACTCATCTCACCCTGCTTGAACATAAAATCAAGAATTAAAAAGTGTATTTCCCCGTGAAATCCAAATTTTTACGGAATCGGATAAGAATCCCACTTACAGGATGTCTTATGTAGCTTGTCTATATGTATAGGTGTTATACAGGTGAAATATAGCAATATGATTGAACATTTTGAAGGCCTGAGCGAAGGTAAGCTAGGAAGTAGTGTTACAAGTCAGTAGTAAAGGTTCAAAGCTGCAACAGTGATAGAAGACTATTGTACTGGATGGCCAGAAGTAATGGTTCAAGGCAGCAAGAGTGGTAGAAGACAATAGTATTGGGTGACTGCTGTAGAAGCTAATGACAGGACAGATAGACCATAGACAAGTAATGGCCTTGGAGCTTTGGAGATAAGATGAAAGCCGTTGGTAAGACTACCTGTATAGGAGCTGTATAGGAGCCAAAAAGGAGCTGGGTCATAGGTATCCATAAATACCGACATGAGGCTAAGAGCAATAGTAAATTAAACCTCATTCAGGGATTGTTTCATGGCTCTCTTGACCGCAAACGAAATGAGGCTAAGAGGGATAGTAATTTAGACCTCATTGAGAGCTTTTCTCATAGTCCTCGGGCCTCATAGGACTAAAAAGGGGTGCCGAAGGCCAGACGTTTTCCAAAAAGCGGTGCGGACATTGGGGTGCCTGGGGATATGGTTGTTAAATATCGAGATGATGTTAAGAGGAATAGGAAATTAGACCTCATTGAGGGATTTTTTCAAGGCCTTCATGCCCTCAAACGAAATGAGGCTAAGAGGGATAGTAAATTAGGCCTCATTGAGGGCTTTTCTCATAGCCTTCATGGCCTCATACGACTAAAAAGCGGTGCCGAAGGCCAGACGTTTTCCAAAAAGGGTGCTGAAATTGGGGGGCCTGGGGATATGGTTGTTAAATACCGAGATGAGGTTAAGAGAGATAGTAAATTAGACCTCATTTAGAAATTCTTCATGACCCCATGGCCTCAAAAAAATGAGGATGAGAGAGATAGTAAATTAGACCTCATTGGGGGCTCTTCTCATAACCCTCATGACCTCATACGACTAAAAAGGGGTCCCGAAGGCCAGGCGTTTTCCAAAAAGGGGTGCTGAAATTGGGGTGCCATTGGGTATGGCTGTTAAATACCAATATGAGGCTAAGAGGGATAGTAAATTAGGCCTCATTGAAGGATTTTTCATGACCCTCATGGTCTGAACCAAAATAAGCCTAAGAGGGATAGTACATTAGACCTCACTGAGAGATTTTCTCATAGAGCCCTCATGGCCTTATGCGACTAAAAAGGGACTCTCCAGAAGGTATCCTCGATAGGTGTCCTCAAATAATACAATACCAGGTCATCGGTATCCTCAAATACCGAAATGAGGCTAAGAGTCGTATGTGTGAGTCACTCGTTCAAGAAAATACTCTATGGCTTATTTGCTCGATGGGATTCGAGTCATTCGAGCAATGACTTATCAGTAACTACTCGATAGATTCTTGGTTTTAGGAACGATATAGGCTTTCATGGAGGTTGTCTATCAGTTGGCTATAATCCATAGGGACCCTTCAGTACTATAGCATTACGTGCTACTATTAAAATTCATGGTATGGCGGTCCTAAAAGGGATTCCTGAAGAATCCATATCAAATAAAGTTGATTTTGATGATTTGGATGGATTGTCGGGTTGTTTGTGGTAACTCTATGAATTAAACGAGGATTCTGGGGGAATCCGTTCCAGAAAATTACTCTAGTTCAATCGAACTCACCCTGGGCCAGCTCGCTACTACAGCACTACAGGCTAAGCCGATAAAATAGGGAATCCGTAGTAAATAAAGTCGTTTTTGGTGATTTGGAGAGATTGTCGGGTTGTTTGTGGTAATTCTACGAATCGGGAAATTACTCTTGTACAAAAGAATATAACCCCCGAACATGTCGCCGCCTATTGCAGAGAATTGGGTAACATGGCAACCACATGCTACCATAGAAACCAAGATGGTGAACTCCAGTATACAAAATGGCCGACGGAAACACATATCACCTAACAACATGCGCTGCGCATGCACACTAGGACCATTTCACTATGGGGATGACATCACAAGATGGCCGCTCACACGGGCTACCATGACAACACAACATGGCACCACTAGGTCACGTGACTATGACGTCACTTCTCCCTCCCTTAACGTCCCCCCCCCCAATCCCCAATACGGCCCTGTTCATCGCTATCCTACTACTCTTGGCTTTACACTTTCTTGAAACTTTCATTGGCGGCGCCTCTTTCTCTGGAAATAATATTTCTAACATTTGTTTTTGTTTCACTTGGTACGTCCATATTATACGACAAAGTATCTGTTTCTTCATCAAAATCTGGTAACACAGTATCGTCAGACTGTTTTAATTAGGTATTAGGTTTTGTGATATCCAGTGGTGGAATCTTTCATTCTATCTGCTCTGGATGAATGTCAAACCCTGTGGTGGGCTGTTGGAACCGATGGTGCCCCCCCCCCCCCCCCCCACACACACACACACTTTGGTTCGTTAGATAATTTTTTTCAATGCACATTCATCAATCCAATGTTAGTTCTGTTTTCAGTAAAAACATGCTCCTTTATTTGGACATGTTGTAGCCAGATGTCCACTCTCCTTACAAATATAACAGTGCTTCGTGAGCTTGTAAAGGTGATTGACAAGAGTTTTTGCTTCATACCATGTATCAGGTATTATCTCATAAATTTCCCCTACAAGAAATCTCACTTCTTCTCTATAATAAATATTGTTTGGATTACTTGATGTCTCTATTTTTTGGATCTCGCTATCCCTCTATCTTTCATTTTATAATAAATACTTTTCGGGTCACTTGCTTTTTCTAATCTTGGATCTCTCACTTTATACATCTTCGGAGCAGTATGAAATTCAGCCTTAACCTCTTGATAGTCTAAAAGCAAGTGTGAAGAAAGCTGAGAATTGATGGCGGCCTTTTATACTCTCCTATTAAGAAATATTTCATGTAATTATTGAAATAAACTGCGTGTATTTGTCACATAACACTGGAAATAAAATATATTGAATTGCAATTAATTGCATTCATTATGTTTCATTTCCAGTGTATTGTGACAAATGTGCACGGTTTATTTCAATAATTACATGAAACATTTCATCTTACAAATGAATCTTATGGGTATAAAAAATCCAACTTTTAGTTTTTACAGAAATGTCAAAATAAAAAATTGAACAGTAAATATGTCTCTAGCACTTGATCCTGCATATATATACTCATCAGAGCTTACAAGACTTTCAAGCTTTCGTACAACTACAAATCCTATTTTACAACCCAAGAAAGAAGAATAAGCTAATGCTACCTTTTCTGTGTTGGGATGGTAAAGTAAAATGTTTTGTTTGTGGACAAGGTTTAATGAATCGGGACCATAAAAATATTCCTTCACAAGAACATGTTAAGTGGTCCCCAGATTGTTCTTACATTCAATTGAAAAGAAAATGTCAATTTTACAAACCACCATCATGTATGCAAACACTTCCAAAAATATTATCAATGATGGATTATGGATACAGTTTAAAACAAATATTTTCAACTTTGAAAACATACTACAAGTGTCTAAACGCTAGTCCAGATTCTAATTTACTACATTCACTCGTGTTATTAGATAATGCAAATACAGCCTTTAGTGGTGTGATTGCAAGAAAAGCGGCACTTGCAAACAAATTCAAAACTAAGTAAGACAAATTATTTATAGATGGTGCAGAAAATGATTATCCAGATTTGCAAAGTACTTCACTTCAAGATGAAGAAAAATGGAAATAGAATAGTGAATTGTGAACATTTATAGTGAAAGAAATAAGGGGTATAAAAAGGGGTGATTCTCAGTTTTCTTCACACTTGCTTTTTTGGACACCAAGAAGTCAAGACTGATTTTCAGAAGAGAATACAGAAGATGAAGAGAAGTTTTGAAAATAACAGTGAGGTAGAGAGTGAAATGGAGGATACTAGTAGAGAGAGCAAGACATGCTCAGATTAGAGAATGAAAGAGAAATGTATACAATCCACCCTCAGACACTAAGAACATCAAGAAAATCCCATTCAAAATCCCATGTATATACAATAACATTTAAAGAATTTGATAAGAAGAATCCATTTGAAAGGTAGGACCTAAATACATGTACACAAATTTTTAAATCACACTTCATAATTCTCTATATACCAAGTTATTGGCTATAAATACATTAACCCTTTACCCAATGAATCGCCTGCATCCACCTGCATAATATGCAATTTCAGCAGCTGAAAAAATATTACTTTTTGAAAAATTTCAACAAAACCATACCATGTGATCACTCTTTGGAACGAGCTCGTCGTGCTCGTTCCAAAGAGGGGTCACATGCTATGGTTTTGTTGATTTTTTTTAAAACATTTAAAAAATGATATTTAAAATAATAAATTTTGAAATCGTCTGTGTTTGGGAAAGGGTTAAAGATGGACAAATGCGCAACTCATGTAAAGTCAAGGGGATTACATTAGATTTCAACACATCACAGAAAGTAAATTTTGAAATCATGGTTGAATGTGTGCAAGATAGACACAATTACAAAATAAACATTGAATACACACATAGAATTAAACGTAACAAGAACAAACAAGTCACAAGTGAAACACAAACCAAAACATTTCGATCTGTATACACAAGATGTTATGTGGTAAATAAATATGATACATGTCCGTACGGGTTTAGGATATAAATAGAATTAAACAAAACAAGAATAGACAAGTGTAAATAAATGCGAGACATGTCCATACATGTTAAAGGTATAAATAGCCCACACCTGTGATGCCAATGGAACATTTAAATTTCAATCATGGATCAGGCAGGACGTCTTTTAGAAAACAAGATCTCACATAAGACATTATTATATGCTTTTCAACTTATTACTCCTAGTCACCAAACAATAACAAAAGATGTTATTCAAAACCAATTAGAAAAAACAGAAATGTATATTGAATTGTGTAATGCATTATTCATGATGAATGCTTTTTACAAAGACAATTTACAAAATATTTGGACAAGAGTAAGGTGGGATTTTATTATTTATGATGAACAAATCATAGATTATTTATATAAACAATATGTACCACAAATTCATCAAAGAATAGATTCTTCAGAACCCATATTTGAGTTAAAAGCACGTTTACGGAAAATTCCCTTGAAGTGATATGAGGAAACCTTGAAAGAAAGTAGTCTATACGTTAGTGATACAACTTTTCTCACAGAAAATAGTTATGGCATCAAGTGAGTGTTTATTGTTTCAGCATGCCTGGAATATTTTCTTATCAGGACCTAGTGGTCCAGGGAAAACAGAATTTGTTAAAAAGCAGATTGATATGAAACATGATTAATTTCAAATTGTACCTAAAGAAATGACTTGGTGTTACAAGGAATGGAAAAAAGACATATACTTTACTTAAAGAAAGTGAAGACATCAAATTCATTGAAGGTATTCCCAACGATGAATTTGACATTGTCAGTGATGTCAGTATACCACATCTTGTAGTTTTCGATCATACGTTAGGAGAAAAAGATGAAGAAAAAATCAAATTATGGTTTACTTGTAAAGGGCATCATTGAAATGCAAGTGTTATTTACATAACACATAACATGTTTCAACAATCTAAATCTAGTCGTACTATAAGTTTAAATGCACATTATATGATTTTATTTCAAAATACAAGTGATAAAGGACAAATTAAAGTACTGACAAATCAAGTTCAATTATAACATTTAAATTCAGCTTATCAAGATGCAATGAGGGTCAATCATGGTTATTTATTAATTGATTTTCATCCTAGAAATCCTGATTCATTGAGATTAAGAACTGATATTTTTCATCCATGGGTAACACAAGATGAATGCAGACCTATTATTTATACAAAACTATAAAAGGGTAGTGTTATGATATTTCTGTCAGTTGTTCAAAAATCTGTTAACGAGTACACATCATCATGGTATCTTTCATACATTCTTTGGAAAAACTTAGTCATCAGATCAATCCATGTGAAAGAGAAAAATTACTTAAGAATCATACTTAATAAGAAAATTAAATTGCCAAAACAAACTTTAACCTATATGCATAAACATAAACAAGATCTTGAGAAACTTGTAAATCCGAGAGAAAATCTTGCAACAAAACGAAACATTATTTTGAAATCTGGTGGTGGTGGTTTTTTTGGTGGTGCTATTATTCATAACTTAATTTGATGGGATGGTTATAAAACAATTAGAAACTTTCAATCAGCATTTAAGAAGAAGAAAAACACATAAGAAAAGAAAGTTGCCTAAAAAAACATCAAATAATTCAAGCTATAGAGAGATAAAAAATCACAGAAAGCCAGGACCTAAATACATGTACACAAATTTTGAAATCACACCTCATAATTCTCCATCTACCAAGCATACAAAAACAAAAGCATTACTTGTGAAAAATCGTCAAAAACAAAGAAAAATATCACCAGTTAAGTTAACACATGTAGTGTCAATGAGAAAAGAAGGTATAAAAAATGTAAATAAGAACTGACGTATTCTGTACAAAGTACAGAGTATGTACCATTAAAAGAAAAGATTCCCACAGTGACACATTTTACAGCTTTAAATTCTCCTAAACCTACTAATGGAACAAGAACTTACTTTAAGAGAAAATGTTTTAATAAATAAAGTGCACTCTTCACACATATACAGATAGCAATACTTCTTATTTGTTTCATTTCATCCATAGATACTGATAGAGAAGGATGGTGAGACAAAATAAGAAACAAAAAATTCTTGTAGTGAGAAAATATAGTGGTATGTTATTAGCAATGAGCCAAACTCCTCCTGCATTTCAAAAAGAAATAAGAAGAAATGCACCTAAAGAATTAATTAATTGTTTATCAGAATATTGTAGTAATCTTTTAAATGGTAATGTACATCTAACACCTAGTCAGAAAATGTCTCCGAAGCATAAACAACTAAGAACACTTGCTAGTAAATCAGTTTCTGTTAAAAAGAAAAAAACAAATATTAAATCAGAAAGGTGATTGTTACCATTACTTGGATCGCATGTTCCAGTGGTTAGACTTGCAACAAATCTTGGAAATAAATTAGTCAGTAAAATATGAAGAAAATGCCTATTGTACCTTATCAACTATAAGACGATATGCAACGGTTTGGAAATGAAAAATGCTCAACTTCCTAGATTACTGCCTACTCCACAAGTTACAAATACTGCACAGCCTCAGAATAATTTATCATCAGTGTTAGACAAGTCTGAGTTATCAGAAAGTGAGAAAGAACTTAAGTATGGGGAGACTTTGCAGAAATTTCAAATGTCACATAAGAAAGCATTACAACATTTGCTGGTCATACCTGTTTCATAAAGAAAAAAAAATCATTATATCTTCACAAGATTAAATTATAAAAAGTATGCCTGTTACTATGAGATGTAAATGTCATTATTATTTGCTTTTTCAACTCATCCAAACATGAGCTGGGATGATTAAGTTATGATGGAGAAGCCATACAAGGTGCGAACATTATTGATTTAGTTAATGATGTTCTTAGACATCAAAAAGATTTCAAACCAAGAGGTTGGGAAATATTCAGTCGTGGATTAAAAGTTATAAATTACCACAAGATTTTGTAGGAAATCATGAATGTTGGCTATGGATGCATAGACAACACACTCATAAACCTAGCAGTAGGTATCAGAGTTCTCCTGAAGAAAGTTGGTCAGAGTCTCCTCTATCCATACCTCAAACATGTAAAAGTAAGAATAAATAGTAGTGGAGTGAAGATACACCAACATCATTACTGAAATGTAAATTATCTTGATTTAAAATTTCTGACAAATGGGAAGCCTATTGAATGATTTATTAAGTGAATTGTATTACAATACAAAACATCCTTCTGGTGATGGTGGTGTACAACAATTGTACGAGGCAGCACATCAAAAAGATAATTCTATTACACTTGATCAAGTAAAAGATTGGTTGAAGGGAGAAAGAACATATACTTTACATAAATCTATCTGGAGGAAATTTTCAAGACATAAAACTATAGTAGGTGGTATTGATCATCAATGGCAAAGTAATTAAGCCGAGTTACAAAGTTTACAATCCCATAATGATCAATTTCGTTATTTAGTTTGTGTTGTAGGTGTATTTTCAAAATATGTATGGGTATTACCTATCTGTAATAAATCTGGAGAGACATTAACAAAATCATTTAAACTATTTTGAAAAGTTCTGGTCATAAACTATTATCATTTCAATCTGATAAAGGTTCTGAATTTAAAAATAAGGTGGTTCAGAAATTTCTGAAGAGAGAAAATATTCATTTTTTCACAACTGTAAGTCCCAAAACAAAAGCAAGTATTGTAGAATGATTTCAACATACATTGAAAACATGTATGTGGAAATTCTTCACACATAAGCAAACATTAAAATATATTGATGTATTACAAAACTTAGTGGGTAGTTACAATCATAGTTTCCATTGGAGTATTCAAATAATTCCTGCTTCTGTATCTATAGAAAATGAAGTAGAAGTTTCTCAACATTTGTATGGAGAAAAAACTCAAAAGAAAAAAAATACATTTTCAAATTGGTGATTTAGTGCTATTAATAAATCCAAGCATACATTTGAAAAAGGGTATTTACCAAATTGGACAAAAGAATTATTTAAAATTACACATGTAAAATGTACTATACCACCTATGTACAAACTTGAAGATTTAGGTGAGAAAAAATTCAGGGAACATTTTATCCTCAGGAAATTAAACATATAAAAGATGATGAAAAATACATTATCAAATCAGTTCTTAATAGACATTCAAGACGTGTGGGGAAGAAAATTATTAAAGAACTTAAAGTACATTGGAAGGATATCGAAAGAAATTTGATAGTTGGATTCCCGAAACTGATTTGATATAAAAACAAATATGTCATCAAATGAAACTTCATTACCTAATGAGAGCACAAGTGTTGAAGAACAATGTCAGCACAGTCGACAATTTAAAATTTGTGGGAATCGTGTTGCAAAAAATCAAGTCACTTATTTTACACAGATTATTATCATTTATTGTATTATAATTACTGCCATTGCACATTTGAGTTTACAAAGCCCTGATAAAGAATTGTGGTTAGTGATATTAAGTACTTCATTAGGCTATATTCTTCCAAGTCCAGGTTTAAAGTATTTGAAACAAGCAGAAGAAAAGAAAAATGAATTTGTTTTATGTCACACTTCTGAGTGATAGTTCTACAAATATGTTTCCAAATAATACACAATGTTGTTTTTAAATTACCTAAACCCATTCATCTTGATAAAGAATGATGGGAAGTAGGTTTAGTTGAAGTAATTTTACCTTCACAGGCAAAAAATATTACAGATGAAAAATCTGTTTTTAAAATGATTGTGACAGATAGAAAAATATTGAGTTGTATCAATAAATCATCTATTAAACATGCGATTCACAAAAGTATTGCTGCTGTTGAATTAAATATTTTACCAGGTGCCTACACAAATGGCGGTCATGTCATAGATGCCATGCAAACAGAAGTCCAAGAAAAACTTGGAGATATATTTAGAACATTTGATGTATCATTTCATGTTGAATATTCACATCTCCAAGGCTGTGTAAAAATCGTAGGGAATAGTATTGGAAAAGTGGGTATTGAAAAGTCACTAAGTTTATTAAAAAAAGCTGGGATGAATAAATATTTTTCCTGCCATTTTTCCTAACATGGCAAGAGATGCATTTAAATATAATGTAGATTTAAATATTGATTTCAATGACCTTTTATTTATTTCACCATTGCAGATTATACATTTTTAGATGATACTGAAGCACTTATTTTATGAGTGATTCTCTTTGAATCATGAAAAGAATGTCAACTCATTCACAAAGAATTTGGTAATGTATATTACATACCAGTATCAAAATCTTATTTTGATCAGAATATTATAAATATATATGAAACACAGGTAAACCTATTCAGTTTGTCAGTGGTAAGACTGTTGTAAAGTTGCATTTTAGAGAGTGGAACAAATTATATTTATAAAAAAGGATGCCTGTGTATCAAGGTATACCACATCAATATGGGTTGTATTAGGTTCTATTTTCCACACAGCATTGAGAACAGCTGTACCATTTGTAAAACCCATAGCAAAAACTGCATTTCAAACTTTAAAGAGAGAAGGTTTGAAACATGGTATACAGATGGCAAAAGAACTTTTAGGAAAACGTAAAGCATCTCAAGAAATTTTATTCACTCATGGAAAAGATCTTTTGAGATCAATGGGTGAATCCGCTTTAGGTATAAAAAGACGAAAACGAAAAGCAGTAAGTCATTCTAAGACAATTTCTCAAAGAGGAAAGACGTATAAAGATCCTGTAAAACGAAATTCAAGACCACATGATATATTTGGTTAAAATCATGATGTTACACAGATCATGCGAACAGTTTGGAAGTACTTTTGATCGAGATAATGTTTCAGCAACATCAAGTGGTATAGACAATATTGGTGAAATTGAACAATTTCCAACAGCATTTTTAAACAATTCTTCACCAATAGAATTTTTAATTCCATGACAAAACCAAGTGGTTAGATCTGGCAGCATCTACACTTGAAATTCAATTTAAAATTACAAAACAAGAGTGCTTTGGCTCCAGATACACAAATTGCTCCCATTCATTCTTTTTCATAGTATGTTGAGCAAAATTGATGTCATATTGAATGGCTATCTTATCACCACCAATACAGATTTTTATCCTTCAAGAGAATTTTTGGAGAATCTTCTTAGTTATTCAAGAGATGTGAACAAAAACTCTACTGGCTGCAAGTGAAATGTGGTATTTAGATTCTCCTGGCACACATACTGAAACTCAAAAAGTTCATCTAACAAAGGGTTGACTGAACATGTAAAATTAATTGGTGCTAGTAAGTCTGTACAGTTAAAGGGAAAAATTTCATTTAGATCTATTTGTGCAATAAAAATATATCAAATAGAGTTCAGATGAGAATTAAATTGCATCATACTCCATCTAAATTTTGTCTGATTGGTGGTGAATATGGAAAAACTGAAATTCAAAAAGCTATTTTTAAAATACCAGCATTAGATTTAATTCCAAAATTTGCAAATGATCTTAATGCACAAGTAGAACGTCCACATTACAAAATGCCCATAAGGCATGTAGAAATTAAAACATTTACAATTGGGAACAGTCTTCATTCAAAAATAGAACATCATCTGTTTCATAAACAGATACCAAAACGAATTATTCTTGGCTTAGTATTTAATAGAGATATAAATGGAGATATTGGCACAACTTCATTTAATTTCCAACATTTCAATTCGAATAAGTTGGAAGTGACAGTAGATGGACATTCCATTAAATCACATTCCTTTGAACCAAATTTCGAAGGTGCACTTTATCTAAATTCATATTTATCATTGTAGGAAGCTATGGGGTGTTTTGGGGGACAAAATCAATCATTTCACATTTATCTTTGCAGGAATATGCAAGAGGATATACTTTTTGGGGAACTGATTTGACACCTGATCAGTGTAGTTGTGTGCCATTGGCTCATCCTATAAAATCTGGTAATCTTTGCATTGAACTTCAGTTTCTCAAGCTCTTCAAGAGGTGGTCAACAATGTTGTCTGTGCAAAATTTGATAGTGAGATAGAGATCAACAGATTTAGAGGAGTGATATTTGATTATTAAAAAGATGATTTATGGTGAACATTGCAAGATGTGTGAAGAAAAATACAAACATTATTTCAAGAATGTGTAGTGATAGAACTGACGAAATCTATTAAACAGAAAATGACAAAAATATCTGCGAAGAATGTCAAACACACACAAGAACATTAATAGATATGTACATTGCAGAATGTTTACAGAAACTGTGTCCAGTGACTATACTATGTAATCTACATGAGAGCAAGAAGAATAAACTTATTAGATTATTGTGTTCGTATAGACTTTGAAATAGACTGCCAAAAATACACTCAAAAGTGGGAAGATTTAGTTAAAAGAGACTGGTCATATTATACTGCATATCTTGATTAACGGCTCTGTGCCAGCCTTTTTCAAGACTAAGAAGGTGGAAACCACACAATTACAATATATACTTGGCAGTCTTCAAAGGTTATCATCCTTAAATGGAAAAGTGTGTTCAAAAGACATGTTACCAAAACGAAAACCTAAACCACAGACAAGCATATACTGTGAACATAGATTCATTGAAAGAACCAGGAGAACATTGGATAGCAATATATTTTAAAGACAATCATTTGTCTATCTACTTTGATTCATATGGTTTACCACTAATGGACAGAGACATATACAATTTCATAGTGAATAACACAGATTCCTGGACAATAAATACAATGAGACAACAAAGTGATTTTAGTGCTGTGTGTGGAATGTACTGTATATTTGTTTTAGATCATCTTGCAAAAGGATATGATTTTTAGAGACAGTTCTTACTATCAAATTTCATCTAAAACATTTCAAAGAAAATGACAGAGATGTTCTACATTGGTTTGAGCAAAACTATAGACAATATTTAAAATGACTGTGTCGGAATAAAAAAAAGTCAGGTGTCAAAACAAACAAAACTCCAAAGGTTTTTTCCATTATACTTTTTACTTTTGTTAGATAGTAAAAAAAGTCATTCATCTATTATATAAATGTCATAGAAATCCATTATGTAACACAAGTTGGATTTTTTTTAGTTCATTCTTATTTTTTATTTCATTCAGAGAGTAAACGAGAGGCTGAATACTTTCATTCAGTTTTATTCAATCATCTCAATGTAAACTGGTTGTTTCTTGGATAGGTAAACTCAGATTTTGGTGTACATACGTTCAGTCCGTAACAATATATTAAAATAACTTTAAATAAATTTGTGTTATTTGTTAAAATCTCTGTGACAATTTTATCGATTTTGTTAGGTTAGTCCTATTCTCATTTTTATCGCCGTCTCATACATATACCATCAGTAAAACAGAATCAAGAGTCACTTCTCTTTTTTACTGTGAGTACTACTAGGTTACAATTGTATGCATCTCTATCAAATTTCGTATTTTGAAAAAAGTCTTTTCAAAATATGAAAAGCTGATGGACAATCATATAATCTTAAATATTTTACACCTAAAACAACTGTCACAGAAAGTTCGACCACAGCGCGTACCATCAAGTTCTTTTCATTTGTTTTTTTCTTTTTAGCTTTTTCAAAAAGCAGAGAATTAGAAACAAGATAGACTAAAACATGTTTTGGAATAAAATGTTGCAATTAAGCCAGAGTGCCTCCAGGATTGTCTATGGGAAAACAGTGTTAAACTTTAACACTGAAATCTCCAAAGACATTTGTTCGCCAGAGAAAATCTAGACCTGGAGGCCATTGGGTGTAAAGATTTAACACTGAAAACTCCCATAGGGTTTTGAATTTTTTTAAAATTTATGCCGATGGTACTTATAGTGAACTGATTTAACACTGAAAATTCCAATAGACGTTTCTACGCCAGAGTGCCAGTCAGGATTTTCTCTGTTGAACCAATGTCTATAGAGATTTCAGAGTTAAATTTTTATGCCCAATGGCCTTCCCTTACTATACTGTCGATGATACTCGCATATGTCTTCCTCGTGCGATATTCCCTGATTGCCCGGCGCTCAACAATATACAATTTAGTCCAAGGGATGTGCACAACTCTTTGATGTCTCTCAGCATCTGGGCCAGATCGAATAAGCCCACAGCTACTGAAATATTGCCCTTCCCTGATGCAACCCCTCACCATGCTATTTAATATTTTGCTTGTACAATCATACTTTCCCGTTCACTGGAAAAAAGCAAATGTTACCCTTGTCTTGAAAAAAGATCCACCTAACATATTGTCAAAATACCACCCAATATCCCTGAAAATTTTTTTGAAAGATGTATCTTCAAACCAGTTTGGTGTTTCATAGACGAAAACAAAATCTTAAAACCCTGCCAGTCAGGATTTACTGCAAGTGACTCAACAGTTCTACAACTTACCAATATCTATGACGTGTTCAGCTGCGCACCCGATGAAGGCACAGATGTACGGGTTGTGTTTTGTGATGTCAGTAAAGCCTTTGACAAGGTCTGGCATAAAGGACTGATTTATAAATTGAATAAAATAATTATTACAGGAGAGCTCCTTACTTTCTTCAAATCTTATCTCAGTGACCGCATACAAAGAATTGTAGAAAATTCTAATTCATCTTCCTGGAAAGAAGTTACTTCTGGCGTTCCACAGGGTTCAATTCTTGTTACCCCGCTGTTCCTGGTCTGTATTAACGACATAACTGCAGGCTCAACAAACAGCATATGCTTGTTCGCAGATGATACATCTCTCAACTTAGTTGAAGATCCATACCAGGCCTCTTGTGTTTTGAACAACGATTTAGCCAGAATAGAAAAGTGGGCTCATTCGTGGTTATTAGAATTCAGTCCTGGAAAAACTGAAAGCATGATCATATCACGTAAGGGGGCCCCGGTTGATTACCCTCCCCTCATAATGGCCAATATCCCCATTAAAGAAGTTGAAGAACATGAACATTTAGGTGTAATCCTCATCTCTAATTGTACTTGGAATAACCACACCGTACATATCTGCGCAAAAGCCTTGTCTCGCCTGGACCTTCTTAGGAAAAATGAATATGCGGATACAGTTTGGGACAACTGTACAGAAAATGACACAGCATCTTGAAAATATTCATATTGTAGCTGCCCAAATTATTAATAGTAGCACACTGAGTGCCAGCAGAATCTTATTGTATGAAGAAACTGGTTGGGAATCACTGCAGACAAGGCAGGATAAAACATAAGCTAATACAGTATTTTAAAATATATCATAATCTTATACCGTCTTATATTTCCAATAGAATCCCCCCACAAATATCAGTGAATCAAATACGTGATCTACATCATACCTAAAATCGCCGTGTCCCTTTCTGTCGAATGCAAAATTATCAACTATGATTCATTCCATCAACAACCAAACTATTGAATGATATCCATGCCAACATCAGAGAAAATAGCTTCTTAACAGATTTCATAAACTATCCAAATCAGAACGTGCGCCGACCACCACCATTCTTTCACAATTCGAGATCCCACAAAGCGCAGGTATATCACTGCAGACTACGAGTATGGTGCAGTCATCGTAATGAGCACCTCTTTGTGAACCACCTGGCCAAATCACCAAACTGCATATGCGGTGAACGTGAGACAACTGAACACTTTCTTCTAAAATGTCCAAACTGTAATCGAATAAGAAGTGATACACTGTGCTTACTTCCGTTCATATTTGACTGTAATACCTTGTTGTACGGATGTGAATTTTATAGTACTCGCGATAATCGGATTATATTTGAAGCAGTGCATCAGTTTATTCTTAAATCTGAGCGCTTCACTTAATGTTTGAACAACCACAAATGGTGGAAGGCTGGACTGCTTCTGTAAATAAGGACACTCAAAATCATTACTCCTCAAGATTGAGTTACCGAAAATTCAGTTCGGATCGAAGTGATGGTGCATCACTATTTTTTTTTCCCCCCGAAGTGATCCGGATTCTACTTCCCTCATGGCCACTCCTACCATGGTGTTAACACGTGTGGCTTCGATCCCAAAAAGTCACGAGAGCAGAGGACGCCACGTTACAGTATTTTCAAATAACTGTCTTCACTACACCTACATTATAAGACGGTGCGTGGAGGGTGTGTTGTGGATGGATCACCCGTGGAGTGGAAATTCCATCCAAGCAATAATTGCAAATCTGTTGCAAAGCACGATAAGAACAGGCAAAGCGCAGGCCAACGGACCTCCGGGTTGAACCCCGAGTTCCATTGGCTGGGCATTGCTTGTGCTTCTTATCGAAATGTATAGAATTTGAAAGTGATACATTGGATGATAGTTCCGTTCTGAGGGTGGTTTGGTTGCATTTCACTCTCCATGCGCTGTAGTTATCCAGTAAAATACTAGCTGGTTTGCTGAACCACTCCATTCCTGATACTTAACAAACAAATGGCTATTAGTTGTTTGGTCTATCACATAATGCTTTACTCTACCTGGCCGGTGGCGGTAATACTATGTGACCTTTGTACCTGTGCTGGTTGGATTGTAGTTCTTGTCTATCACTGCAAATGGCAGAAAAGCTCATTAAGCCTTTTGAATTTCGTGGCACTTCTCTCCTATGTAAATATACGTGTCAATGTGAATACTATTGTCTCATTCTGACATTCTTATTCTTATGTTTAGGTCCGGAGTCAGCTGTCTATACTTCTCGATAAACATTAATGAAAGTTACTCACCTAAGATAAACTATCGTAAAAACCTACAGTTATCCAGATACCTTAATGACACAAAGTACGGAATGGAGGCGGTTCAGCAACATGCAGTTATTTATACACATTTAATCAAAAACTCTTTTCTTCCATTTCTTCTCATTTTCTTCCTATCTTCAATTTCTTAGCTTATCAGCAAAAACAATTATCTCTTATTTCCCTCTGTACCAAACCGACTATCAAATCATAGATATAACCTGAAAGTGTAATGAAGAATTCATCATTATAGTGTTTGGACGGTAATCTTAATTGTATGTGTATCCTTCTTCTCGACTGTATTATGTTCAAGTGTTCTATTGGTGGAAACAACCTCATATACACTCACACCTTATTGTTGAATCCACACTTACTATAACTGATATAATTGTATATATTTAAGAACTGGAAATAAATACTGTTTAAACTAAACTAAATATCTTCTCTGGTATGTTATGGAGGCCAAGTCCGAACGTTATGAAGTAATTTGGTTGACTGACATGACTAAATCCGTAAATAAGGTGAAAATTCTAATTTTTATTAATTTTATCACAAAAAAAAAAACATTTTCTTGCCATAAAAGCTGAAAAATTGATCTTTAGAATTGGCGACCATGATGAAATCAGAGTTGTCAATGTTTTTGGTCTAAAAATCGAACGCGGTGGGATGTTCTGAAAATGTTAGCCAACCCAGACTTACACTCCTCGTATATTTCACCAGTACCAGATTTCTCACATGTTATTTACAAAAATGCCCTTTTTAACCCCAAAATACAAAATCGTACAGCCTGTCTCAAACAGGTACGTACTCACCACCGCCCCCCCCCCCCTCCCGCCCCAATATTTGTCACAAAATCAAGGCAAGCATTCCAACAGTTAGACATTCGAAGCATTGTTGTAACGGAGATTTTTTCCGAACGTGGTATTACATTTCCGTGAAAACTGCAACTGTCAACTCCCACAGACAGAATTCTGATCAAACATCGCAAGATTTTCTGACTGCACGGCGGCAACGAAGTTAATTCAACAACTGTGGTCGTGTTATGCATTTTGTTCTCTTCTGTGTCTAAGTTGTAGCCGGATGGGCAACTACAGTATGCTGACACTCCTAAAAACATGCACACATGAGTTTTTATTTGGATTATCGGATAATACTTGTTTGATGTTGTAACAAGCATTTAGTGAACCGTTTCTTGAATTATATCAGAAATTGCGAGAAATACAAACAGGTTGGTCAATTTGGTGCTCACAATAGTCATAAGCAGTTGATTTATGAGGCCAGTATACATAGCACAATATGAGACCTATATGCAATGCACTCACAGACTGTAGTTTGTATTAGTACTCAAAATGTGTCCCTTGTCAGGCTGTGTCCTGGAATTTTTAACGTTACTTCCAAAATTGCGCACAGTTTTCCTTTGCTTTGTACTCTCATGAAAGACAGATATGGCCAGACTGAAAATTTTATTTTCATTTGTATTTGGTATTGTTGAATTAATATCAAACAGATATTGTGACATATAGGCTAAGTAAGATAATTCATTACTGTTACTTTGTAAGCATAATGAATGGTTGTTGGTCATTGAGTTCATTTCAAGGTTATTGTGCTCATTGGTCAGCATGACATATTCACTGGGGAGGACCGACATCGGATATAGAGAGCCTCGAGGGGGAGATTTTTACGCGAAAATTTTCAAGAGTTGCTACCAGTTGCAGGAAAAGCGAGTTCTTTATTGAAATTTCATCGAAATTGTAAAGATAAGTGTTAAATTATGGTGTCTGGGGGGACAATCGTCTCATACCAGAAAAAGTTTTAAGAGTTTCCTAACAATTTGGTTATACGTGACAGATAATTAGCCTCGGCTCAGTACAAAACAACGTGACCGAGAGAAAAAAGTAATAATTTTTATTATATTCCTTTAGCATTTGCAAGCAGATATAGCACACTTAGGGACATATATGGACAAAGATTCAGTAAGAACAAACTGAGAGTAAAAATAAGTTAAATTATGTGAGAAATTGGAAGGATAAAATACGATGCGGTGTACGGCGAAATGACACCACGATGTACGGCTAATAGAAAATAAGGGTGTAGCGCTGTGTACGGCTTATAGCAAATAATAATCTTTCAATCCACAAATATACGACCTTTTCTGTGTGTGCGGAGGAATATTGGTATGGTATTACAGAATATTTTGAAGAAATTAGACACAGGACTGCGGGTTGACAACATATGATGAAAGAACATGACCAATATAACTGGCAGCATGCCATCCATCTGAGTATGAAATAATTTATTTTTATAACCCCCCTTCCCCCTTCCATCAGGTGGATATTGATAACTTCCCCAGACATTCTCCAACGAGTATTTAAGCCATTTAAAATTGTTTGGGGCAACAACCACTCCTGAATTTCCCTTCAAACTCATCATCTCCTGATAACAATCCAGCTCATTACATCCAAAACATGAACAATAGAACATGTAGGATGTTTAATTGTGAACTGGATACACTGGGGGGGGGGGGGGGGGGGGGGAGAAAAAATTCACTTCTACCCTGTTGTTGTATGTTATAACCCCCATATTATATTGAGATTGATATATCCTTAGTTGATAATTATATGAGATAGATATTTTTATTTCTGCATATTCTGACTGGTCTCACTCATTTGCACTCATTGATCTTGTTTTTACATCTTTGTTACACTGATATATTGTACGTAAGCTGTTGATTGTTTAAGTTGGTCAAGGAACTTGTGAATTTGGAAGATTGCTTCCAAAAGGGAATTTTGAAGAGAATCTATTCGTCTTGGAAAAGAGAATTTATACTTTCTGTGAAACAGAATAAAATTATTTTGTGAAAAGCCAGGATTCTACTGGATTATTTGGAAATTACCTGTGGCGCCAATACTTCTTGGATTTTTACTCCATTTGAATTTTGCGAAGCATTTTATTATATTTTATTAGAGACTGCTGAAATTTTTTAGAGAAAATTTTATTACAAATCTATGGTAGACTTGAAGCAAAATTATCTGAATTCCTCAACACATTTTATGTGAACATGGGATCGTAGACGAGTTAAATATAAATGGTTTCTAATCAGTTACATGGAATTTACTAAGCGGTTTAAGGGTTAATTGTCTAATATCTGACCAAGACTTCCTATCATTGCGTATATAATTGTGATATCATCGAGTATCTGAAAAATCTTACCTGGTGGTCATGCTATAAACTCCTCTTATCAGCACAGAGTTATTCAAAAATAAGTGAGGCAAAGATTTGATCAATTTTGAATTTATAGTCTGCTGTCAGTTAGCAGTAGATCACAGATTTCAAATTGTTTACAGGGTGACGTTGCTTGTGCTTATGGACACTCTCCTGCAACATGTGCAGGGGGTTGGATTGGAAGGAAGCGTAAGCGCATGGGCAGATAATCTTCCCTTCAACCTAGTCGCGTTGGCGTGGGATGCAGAATGTAACCCTTCTGTTTACGAACTTATTTGGGATACTCAAACATTACCTCAGTTTTTGAAGCTACCAAGAAAAAAGAAAGATAAATTAATTTTGTCAGCGGGTTTCACTGAAAAAGGACACTTTGCAGTTTATGACTGTTGCTTTCTGTAGTATTTTTGCTGGTGATTCAACAATGTCAAATATCGTTTGTTCATAAATATTCAACTGACGCATTTTACTGAAGATTACCTACATGCAAAGAAGAACATTTATATATTTACGAACAATGATCCCCAAGATGTCGACACCTGATGGGTATAGGTACCTAGGTACCTTGAGGATAAAAATAATTTGGCACTTTACCAGTTGTTTGACGTGGTGCGTAAGGTCCAGTGCATACATATCAAATATTTAAGAATGTCTGTAGCAAGACACCTGATCTGACTTTCGGGGTTTTTTTCGCACGCCTTGAAAAAAAATGTTATTTCTTTGTGGCAGTAAAAACCGGCGTAATAACTGAATATAAAATGTTCGCTAGGCCATTCTATCATGACGTAACATTATAACATCCACAAGTGGGCTAGACTGCATGTTACGTGTTACTTGCGTTTGTTACACTGTTGCATTGAGTGACCCGCAAAAAAACTCAAGGAGCAGGCGAAACCGAAAATACAAACTAGATAGTATGAGATAATTCCTGGAAATCTGCAATACCGAAAACTTTTATTACAAAAATTATTTAGAACTATCAGATACAGTCATGTCTGATCAGTGTTTCCGCTTGGGTAAAAATAATGTTGCCACCAGTCCATAGCTACGAATGCCGAATGGTGAATTTTTAAAAGACAAGAAATCCTTCTGTAATATTTTAACTATCTGAGAGTCGCGACCACATGGATAGAGCTTCTAGAAGACTAATTTTGACAAAGGTTTTTCGCGAAACGGCAACTTTTATGCACAAGGGGAAAGATGGGGATTGAAAGTAATTTCGGTGTGAGAATTAAAAAGACAAGTAGAAAACTGTGTAAAAAAAAACAGAAATAGGACTGAAAATGAACACAAAGCATACAAGCCATACATTGTGTGGAAAATATGACGAGGCCCTGGTTAACAGTGGTTGTGATATAGCATGAAGGCCAACATGAAAAATCACTCTCATCAACTTTCTGATGAGCACTATTATCAGCGCCTCTTACAGCTCTCCTTAGCAATCCGAGGTGCATTTTTCCGCGCTCGCTTTGTTCTGACAGAAAGAAGGACTACCCCAACAGTCTTTTTCTACACGGTGCCATGTTAAATTGTTATTACAATAATAATGTTCCGATGACCTTGGTGGGATTGTAGGCCTATTACTTGGAGGAACAAGGTATGACACCCATCCTTCATCATAGCCGATCCACCAGCCAGGGACGTAGCTAGAGGCCTTTTAATGGGGGGGGGGGGGGGGGGGGGGGTTAGACCCTTTGAAATTCTAACTCGGAATCCCAACACATGAGCACCGTAGGATGGTAGGCGCGAAACTGCGAGCGCCAAAGGCGTGAATCTTTAGCAGGGGGTCTGGCTCCTCCCCTGGAAAGTTTTGAAAAATTGATGTGCTCAGATGCGTTTTCATGGGTTCTGGTAATAGTTATAAGGCTAATTTTCAGTTCCAAATTCAGTGATTTTTTTTGTAGGGAAACATTTTTAATTCCAGTTGGATACAAATTTTCAATATCTTGCTTTGCCCGAATTGTCCCCAGTGGCACGTACGCCTCCTGTCTGACGCACAAATTTGAAACATCGCCTTTGGGAAAGTGGGAGTTTTGTGTTTCTAGAGCATTTCACAGGCACTTGACATGACAACAAGTACTTTTTTATTAACCCTTTGAACCCGTAAGACCGCTTTTCCGTCCAGGATCATGACACACCATACATGTAAAGAGTAGAATGGCTGCTCAGTGAATTTGTTGGGTAGACCAATCGATATTTTCAACGTGCAGCCCAAAGGCTGCACGTTGAGAATATGGATTGGACTACCCCAAATGGTGATTATGGACTCTTCTAATTGATGTCATTCAGACTGCAGGCCGCGTGGAGTCAGAATTCTTTGACCCGATTTTCACCCGAAAGTCTCGGTAGTCGGAATATTTCCTTATATATTATGGTCCTCCAGTCGGAAAAATAGGTTTGTTAGTGAATTATACCGTATATTCAGTAGTTTTTAAATTTCTAACTGTTGGTATTTTTGCCCTCCGAATTTCCAACTATTGAGGTTTTAACAAATATTGGGGGGGGGGTGAGACACCCCCCCCCCCCCCCCCCCCCCGTCGCGACGTCCCCGCCACCAGCTCATCCCCAGAGATCCTATTTTTTCCATTCTAATTCTTACATGCTTGATGAAAATGACAAATATGCACGGAAAGAAGATGCATTGTTGATTCTAAGGTCTGTCTTGTCCCGCTGAAGCTACCAATTTGCTTAAACACAATGAACGATGAACTATCAGCCGTTCACATCAATAACTATCCGCCATACAATGTTTTTTGTTAGCAAAACTATTCGCCGTTCACCGGAGAAGGCAACTTTTCACCGATTTCTCACCTAACCCGTTGGATTGGGAAGGGGCTGGCCGTATGAACATTTCTTCAAATGCGCCTTCACAATTCACTAAACTTCGTGAATTATTAATAATATAAACATAAAAATATGCATTTTTGCCAGGAATATTTCATTTTTCCACTCTGCCGGCCCAACTCATTTGACACATATTCCCATTCGATTATCAGTCTGTTCGTACGAGACGATTGTTCCCCCAGATCATACATTAACACTTACCTCTACAAATTTCGCTGAAATGTCGATAAAGTACTCGCTTTTCGTACGATTGGTAGCAACTCTTGAACATTTTCGCGTAAAAATCTCCGCCTCGAGGCTCGCTACATCCGGTGTCGGTCCTTCCCAGTGATATTAGAGATGATTAATTAATAAATAATTGGCTGAATACTGATTTTTTTAGCATTCTCCTTTCATGTACATCCATGCAATTGACACAATGCCCAATGAAGGGTGATGGGCCTACTTACAGACTACAGTACCACAAGAAATTGTCATTTTGTGCTGCCTTAAAACCTCGAACTATGTATATAGATATTTAGGCGCAGCCATTCAAACTACATGTAAATATTCCCAGAATGCCCTAAAACCTACTGGTACAGTCACTCGGAGTCAAGATTTGGAAAAATCCCCCCCCCCCCCCCCCGGTGGGGGAGGAGCTATAGGAGGCACACTTTTAAGTATCCATCCCTAGTTGAAATGTTCATAGATCTACACCCCCCCCCCCCCCCCACCCCATTGAAAACCTCCTAGCTACGCCCCTGGTCTCACAATTGCAACAGTGATACAATATTCCCTGCACCAAGACGGACATTTTGACGCATGGCGCGTCTTGTTAAACGCTCGGTTGACTGGATCGATTTTTCAGGAGTCTGAGCTGCTCTGCTATATATGGCAAACATAACTCCTTTTTGTCAGAAGTAGACTTATCGGACGACGATCATATTAACCCTCTCCAACAATAGTAATGATTTTAACATAAACTTTTTTTTTATCAAATTGAGTCATTTGAAATTTCTATACACACCTTTCTCATGACATCAGTAAAGGTACTTCAGTGACACAGGTAAAAAAAAAAATCGGTCATTGTATGATTTTAATTTTACTTTAAAATTATTTTTCACTTTAAAATTATTTTTCAAAGTCTTAGACAAATTTTGTGCCTAGGACATTCTTGCCCTATTAGGTTTTATGTTGAGGATGGGGTGGGGTGGGGGTGGAGTGGGGCGGGGTATTTCTTTTAGTACTTGCAAGGAATATATTGTTCAAAGTTTTGTTAGACTGTATTTTTGAGAATTAGCAAGTGTGAAACATAGAGAATATGTATTGTAAAAAATCATACCATGCTATGAATCGATCTTAATTTAAGCTTTAATTATTTTGGTCATAGCAAAGATTGTGTAACTTAAGTATTATCAAATTTCAACCAAATCACTCCGTCTTGAAGACAGCATGATTTTGTTGAAATATTTTTGTTGTGAGGAAAGAAATTTAAAGTTGAATTAAACCTTTACCTGACACATGTGTTAGAAGTTTATGATGGAAGACCTCAAAATAAATGGGTTATATAGTTATTTTAATTAAATTCGTCTTGTTGGGATCATGGGATGACCATTTTCGCCATTCGTCTTTTTGGGAATAAACCACGACATCATGACTGCTGAATTTCACCGCTGGCATCGACAAGAAAACAGTCAATTAAAAAAAATTGCTGCACTGTGCACTATTGATTGAATATATATCTGGGTCAGCGTGAAACGCTTTATCATAGTACATGCTCCACTTGTCATCGTTGAAAATATAATTAAATTAGCCTCACGTGGAGTGAAGTAATTTCGTGAACAGCCCAACTTTACCGAGAGTACCAGTTGCCGAATGTGAACAGCAATGAGTGGTCACTTTGAGGGTTACTAAAAGTTGAAGTTGAGGATATTGTTGTGGTCACGGTTTCGTTAGCAACTTTTACCATTCAGCGGCCTGTGTTGAACTGATAGAGCTGTCAGCTTCTTCTCTGTGAAGATGGGTTTGCTTTCGGAAGGATCTCCACTCTCGTGGGAAGAAACAAAGGCACTAGCTGATCATGTCCGAAAGCATGGAATTATACAGTTCATTAACTTATATAAAAAACTTAAAGAAAGGAAAAAGGACATGCTGTATTGGGGTGACGAAGTAAGTATTCAGTTAAATCTCCTAATTTCGATGCATGATTCAGCCGTTTCATGGAGTTTCGCTTTCGGTTCAGACAGTCCCAGTGCAGCTATCCCGAACCGAGACGTCGTGGTAGAGTCCCGAGTAGTTTTACCCCAATTCCTGTTCGGCCCGGGGCCGTTTCGTTTCGCTCCACAGGCGGAGGTGGGCGGTTTCGCCACCCACATTTGGTCTTCAGGGTGAAGAGAGGACGGGGTGATTGGGAAAAAAACACAAACACAAACACACACACTCACACCCACACATCTAAAAGCCATTAAAAGGGCTGTTATATCTTTATTCATATGTTTATTTATTTAAAATGTGCAGTGGACCAGCCAGGCAAGCTTGTTTCAATCCTGTCTTGGTGTTTGGTGGTTTCCGGTGTACGTTAACATGAAGCTTGTTCCAATTCCTCGTGTGCTTCGTCTACTTTTTCCATGCAACTTCTTGATAAGAGTGTTTCAAGAAAATTTGAGAGTGTTCAGTTAGAAAAGTTATTGGCAGAGAGTGATAGGAATCTGCTATTGTATATTATGACTGTTGTGTGAAGTTGCCTTTTAAGTACACTGTTCCGTCAAGTACAGCAAGTGTCATGCGAAGGGGCCAGCCCATCTCCCTACCCCAAAATGAATACTCAAGGGATGGAAAACCCGACTGCAGTGGAGATTTTTCCACTGATTGCAGCTCCTTCTGGCAGTAGAGGCAAGCCTTGTGTGTATCGTCACCTGTCACCTTTTTACATGTAAGTTTGAGTGATTCATGTCACTGCTACTATTAAGAAAATTCTTTTGCACTTTTATAATAATATCAATACATTCATTCATTCAATGCAAACGGGTGGTGGAATTTAATTTCCTGCCGTTGTTAAATTGTTTTCCAAGATGGTACATGTAAGTGTGTTGTGTCCATATTAGTAAAATGCATATCAATCTTATAATTGATGGTAAAAAAGTACTTTAAAACCATTAAAAAAATTAAATAAAATCATCGCCGTTTGCTCTGAGAAGGAGAACATTCCAGTACTGGCACATGAACTCAGAATCGTTCACGCCATTATACAAGACCCTAGTTCGAATGTCAGTCTGGGTGCTGTATAACGTTAAACATATCGAACAAGTAGCCTAGTGGCTGTCCAGAGAAGAGCGACTTGACAAGTACATGGCTTTAATCATTTACCTAAAGCAGAGATTATAAAAATTTATTATTTTAATTACTATTTTTTTTAAATTTTTAAACAAAATTTCATCAAAACCATATCCATGTGACCCCCTATTGGAACGAGCTCGATGAGCCTTTTCCAATGAGGGGGTCACATGATATGGTTTTGTTGGAATATTTCAAAAACATTATTGTTTTCAACTGCTCAATTTGCTAATTGCGTGGTTGGATGCAGGCGATTCGTGAGGTAACGGATTAAAGATCTGACTTATTCAAAGAGACTAAGGAGACTTAAATTACGAATGTTAAGCTGTCGATGCATCAGAGGTGTTCATGCATAATGATTACAACAATGAATATACTGTTCTAAAAAAAGAATATGACACGATCTAGCGAAGATTTACTGATCTGAAGATCACCCATCTGCTCAAAGGGCATACTGGGTGGAAAAATTCCCCCAAATTAATAAACATACATGTACATGTACATGTATGCTTATTAGGAACACAAGAGAACCCCACCTCCCAATCATCACTGCCTTCTAGCATTAATGTACTATTATACTACACACAAGCTTCTTTAGTACTTGCCGGCCCCACTTGAAGCAGAATGAGGTTCACCCATTTGAATAAACATCCCTTTTGATTTGACTCTTTTAGTGACCTTTCGTGGAGGTGTGACAAGAGTTCAAATGAGCTGGAATGTGAGTTAACAAAGTTACACCTGATTTCACTGGTACTCCCTTTGCTAAGAACACCTTTCCAGTGGGAAAATGTCTTAAAAGCTGGTTCCAAGTTTTATTTTTGCTGAATGTTCCGATTTAAGGTTTGCTTGCAAATTAGACCTCTTGTAAAAAACAGCTTGGTACTGCTATGGAGACAGGAGTAGTTTTTGGCCCTAATATTTGGCCAGTCCAAACTGTAACTGTTATTCCATTATTGGTTCAGTTTGTTTGTTTGACGTTTAATGACACTTTCAATAGCCAGTGTGACACTGTGTCGCGCAATTTTGCAGGTGAGGGAAACTGGAGTAGCCAGTTAGAACCACATGGAAGTGGCAACCAGCTCTGAGGCTCTCCAATTCACTATTCTGCATGAGTAGAGTTAGCAGCGGTTGAAGGCAAGCACACTGTTGATGTGCAGTATGCCTAAAGTACAGTTAAAACTAGAAGTCCTGTCATGAAATGCGCACAAAAAGCATGTCAATCTGCGTGTTAATCTACGCGTTATGACCATAGTAAGGCTCTCAAAATCTGTGCATATGGCCTGTGCACAAGCAATGTTTCAGCCAATGGACCTCTGGGTAACCCGGAGGTCCATTGCCAGAAACATTGCCTGTGTTTGCTATGAGTAACCAGGAGAACCTGCCGTGGTTTGGATGCTATTCGATATGGCAATTGCACGCAATTCCTACGCGTAATTAAGCCTAGACAAGTGCATAGTTCATGACAGGACGTCTAGGTTTATCTGTACACGAAATCCTGAATTTAAAATCACTGTGCTGCATGTAAAAAGAAGCACTTGAAAGCACAAATGTACACAATGTTTTGATTTCCTCCAATGAGAGGGGTATACCCACAAACAAGCTCGACTCCAATTTGCCACTGTGTGACTCAGGTGATGTCCTTCACATCATGTTGGTCATTGTCTCAAAGATTTGACATGCACACCCTGGCCACATAAACTGGTTGAAGCAACTGAGGTTATTGCACCCCTAGAAAAGAGGTAGTTCCCTGTGCTGCTGTTTAGAGGTGAGGTTTGCAAAATTTTATGAGACCCCCCCCCCCTTACACTGCCACACATACTTTCAGGAGAAGGAGGGGGTGGGGAGGACTACATCTCCCAAACCCAACAACACCTTAAAGGCTTAATACTATTTACTTCAGGCAACTGCCTTCTTCAGATGGACAATGGGCTAGTCACGCATTAGTTTTGTGGGGCTGGCCTACAGTTAAAACTAGAAGTCCTGTCATGAAATGCGCACAAATAGCATGTCGATCTGCACGTTAACCAACGCATTATGACCATAGTAAGGCTAGCAAATTCTGTATATATTGGCTTATGCACAAGCAATGCTTCAGCCAATGGAACTCCGGGCAACCCGGAGGTCCATTGGCAGAAACATTGCTTGTGTTTGCAGTGAGCAACCAGGAGCCTGCCGCGCTTTGGATGCCATTCAATATGGCAAATGCGCGCAATACATACGCGCAATCAAGGCTAGATAAGCACACAGTTCATGACAGGACTTCTAGTTTTAACTGTAGGACTGTCAGATTACCCCTACCTTATAGTACTAACTAGTGATCCCTAGAAGATAATGTGAAAAACTGACCACCCAATTTTAACATACCATAGTCTGTACTTGACTTTAGTACCGTTACTGGTAGTTGCATTTGAAAAGAAAATCAAATTTCTAAGCATAAATGTCTGTGTAATTCACATTTTTTATTGTGGAAATACGACCACAAAGCACACATGAAATTCTAACACATGGAAAAACCCTGGACCCAACCTCAGTGAAAGGGGGTAAACATTCTTATTATCCACTCCATCTCATCTCTCCTTCTGGTGATGCTTTTCTGTCATGAAAAGGAATGCTCCTCATAAAATCCTGTTTGTGATCATGTATACTTGGCCCACATGAGTCACATTCAGTGGTTTGGTCCCTGACCTATCAACCCATCTTTTTCAGGCCTGGAATTAACCCATGAACAATCATTTAGGTTACATGTTGGTTATGTCGATTGTAAAATGTGCAAACGAACTACAGGTTATGACCGAGGAATAGTTATACAGTGAAACCCTGTTAATTGAATAGCCACTTTGCCAATGAAAATTATTCAATTAACAGGAATATTCAATTAACAGGGATTGTGTCACTTTCCTGTATTCTAGAGATAAACTCATCATTTATTCTATGGGCTCTGTCAAACAAGATATAATAGATTAAATGCCTGTATAGGATGTACTGAGGCCAAATAGGTCTATAAACAAAGAAAAACTGGGGAGAGTGAGGGTAATTTCTTGACAGTTTACAAGATTTTTTATTCAATTAACAGGAGTTTACTCTATAACCTATATTCAATTGACAAGTCAAATTTGTGCAGGAGGTATGATAAATAGGTTTGTGTTGGGAAATTATATTCAATTAACAGGGTTATTCAATTATATCAATTAAGTGGGCTCCACTATGCGACATAACTTTATTAAATTACTAATCGTGCATGTTTTACGTGAAAGACTTGACTATCTTTTGGAATTATCTTGACGCCAAGGTTAATCCTTTACCCAACATAAAGGCCAAAACCAGCCTGCTCATTCCAAAGAGGGGTCATAACCTATGTTTTTGAGATAAAAAATGAAAAAAAAGTTATTAGTTTGTTGTCTACTTTTCATGTTAGGTAAAGGGTTAAGTATTGCATGCACATATGAATAGAATAGCATCCTGTTTCCATCTTAAAAGGAAAATCACAACAAATAGCATACGGTCTCGCTGCAGTGGGATCGCACGTAAGTTGTTGGTATTTATTTAGGTGGAAATCCCATTAAGACGTATAGCAGTATGACTGCCGTACAGTTAAAACTAGAAGTCCTGTCATGAACTGTGCGCTTATTGCTTAATTGTGCGTAAGAATTGCACGCAATTGCCATATCGAATGGCATCTAAAGCATGACAGGTTCTCCTGGTTACTCATAGCAAACACAGGCAATGTTTCTGCCAGTGGTCCTCCGGGTTATCCGGAGGTCCATTGGCTGAAACATTGCTTGTGCACAGGCCATATGTACAGAATTTTATAGCCTTACTATGGTCATAGCCCATTGATTAACGTGCACATCGACATACTATTTGTGCACATTTCATGACAGGACTTCTAGTTTTAACTGTAGTAAAACAGAGAAGGTGGGTGGAGAAGCATCACAACACTCATTTTCCTATGGGTTACCAACATGCTATATAGCGTAACCTGCCAAAGAGTTTGATATATAGAGGATATCTACGCTATTTTAGTGAATATCATGAATTATCTCAGGAGTGTGGACCTGAAAGTTGTTATGAGGGTCAGATTCAAACTAAGTCCCTAGGTTAATATTTGGGCTTCGTACGGAAGCTCAAATTTTAACTCAGTTCAGTATGGGGGATAATTTTTTAAAATCTGCTTCACATCCACCAGTCAGAATGCTTTCATATTTGGTATGCAACATCTCTAGGGGGTTCAGATTAAAGTTTGTTCAAATCGGATCCCTAGGTATATATTTGAGCTGGCTATGGTAGCCCAAAATTCAACTTAAAGCAATATGAGGAAATTTCTTTGAAAATCTTCTTCTGCTGATCCACCAGTCGGAATGCTTTCATATTTTGTATACAACATCTCTAGGGGGGGGGGGGGGGGGGGGGGGGGGGGGGGGGGGTCAGATTCAAGTTTGTTCAATTCGAGTGTCTGGGTTAATATTTGGGCTCCATATGGGAACCTGAAATTTAACTATGAGGGAATTTCTTAAAAAGTTTTTTTCATCTTTGTTATGAGGGCAGATTCAAGATTGTTCAAACCAAGTCCTAGATTAATATTTGGGCTTCCTATGAAAGCCCAAATTTGTACTTTGTTCAATATGAGGGTTAATTTTTAAAAATCTTTTTCTTCAGATCCACATCGGAATGCTTTCATATTTGGTATACAACATCTCTAGGGGGGTCAGATTCAAGTTTGTTCAATTTGAGTACCTGGGTTAATATTTGGGCTCCATATGGGAACCTGAAATTTAACTTAGTACCATATGAGGGAATTTCTTCAAACATCTTCTTCTTCAGATCCACTAATCAGAACTTTTTCATATTTGGTATACAACATCTCTAGGAGGTCAGATTCAAGTTTGTTCAAATCGGATCCATAGGGTAATATTTGGGCTCGCTATGGTAGCCCAAATTTTAACTTAGTGCAATATGAAGAAATTTCTGTAAAATTTCTCTTCCTTAGATCCAACAGTTGGAATGCTTTCATATTTGGTACACAACATCTCTAGGGAAGTCAGATTAAACTTTGTTCAAATCGAGAGCCTGGATTAATATTTGGGCTCCCTGTGGGAGCCAGAATTGGCCATGTTGCTGAAGAATTAAAAATTTTGTATTCAGTACTCTCTAGTTACCATATATAGTTCGTGACATTTTACTGCGCAAATATTCAGCACAAATTCAACTGCTAACAGTTTCAAGACAATAACAAAAAGCTGCTGATAGTTCCTTCAAGGCGACATTCAAGACAATGTCATGCGCCGAAGCATAACATCATTTATGAAGCTACTGAAAAAATCATCGTGTGGACCAGAAAATTTTATTTTTCACTCGCGCAAGCTCTCATAAAAAATAAAACATTCAAGTCCACACTCATGAGATAATTCCCAACACTGACTAAAATAGAGTAGATTTTCTTTTTTATTACAATGTACATGTATATCCTACAAGACATTTTATTGCACAGTATTCAGCCCAATTGAACAAGAAATGCGTGCGTTTCATAACAATAACAAAGATCAGCTGATCATTCCTTCAAGGCGATGTCATGCGCTGAAGCGTGACATCATTTAGGAAGCTACTGAGGAATATTTCTCGATATTCATCGAGTCGATAGATATTGAGAAATATCTTTTAGATAATTTGCGATAATTCACAGGGTTGCATATAATAAAACCCCTTTATTTTCAGGCCTGTATATGGTGGTAATTTTAATACTGTGATCCCTAGTCATGTTAGGTGAAGGGTTATCACAGTATATTTCACAACATTTTTTAGTTGTAAGTAGATTCTCCTTGTACAGGGATTCTACAGGGGCCAAATATGGGACCCTTTCCCATTGGCATTTTGGCATGATTTTTCCAAAATTCAAACCAAAAATTTCCTAATCTCAGCCCTCATTCAAATAAAAAATTAATTCTTCTCTTGCTCTTGAAGGCCTATTTTTAACTTTCATCACCTTTTACTGCAACAAAACAGGTGTCTCAATAGGAAGTGTTAAGATACATTTGCAAGAACCTTGTCAGTTGTTTCTAGGCAATTCTTGGCTGCCAATATACATGTAGGCACCCAAGACTTACCTTGATATAACTGCAAAGCCACACAATGTAGATGGACGCAGTGTACATGTAGCAAAATTCATAAATATCTTCATCTTTTAATAGTTAGTGTAAGAACCATTTATTTAACAGAGATTACAGAGACAGAAAATTATTTCATGTGACTGTTTGTTATAAAACTTGTATGTATTACACATGTAGTAGCTTCTGCATTAATGTTCTCAGTTCAGTATTTATTTATTTATTGGTGTTTAAGGTCACATACTTATGCACAATGGCTAATCATGACCGTGACAGTTTTACGGGTGGAGGAAGCCGGAGTACCCGGAGAGAACCACCAAGCAACGACGAGCAGCTGTCAGCTCTCCAACATCGTAACTCTGAACTCAGCACTGCAGCACAGGCAGGGTTAGATTGGTTGAAGACATGCGCACCATCGACGTGCAGTACGCCACAGTACACAGCATCATCGTGCCCCCATGTAGGCAATCGGGGTGAAGTGTCTTGCCCAAGGACACAACGCGGTTGCCGCAGGTGGGATTCGAACCGAGGACCTCTCGGCTTGCAGCCTGCACCCTGCACCTCTACCAACTGAGCCACCGCGCCCCCTCTCAGTTCAGTATGAATGTACATGCACATTGTAACATTTCTTACTTTTTGTGTGTTTTTCTCCCAAAGAAATTCTCATTGGAGCCTACACAACGTGAATTTTCCCAATTGCTCGGGCTCTGGACCCTTTCCCAAAGAGGGCAAGAGAATCCCTGCCATAGCAACCCTGGGAAATGGAACAGTGCTTGTTTACTATAGTAAAGAAGTTCTGCATTACTGGTAAAATACATGTAGGACCCATTACGTCTGTGGTGGAATTCCTCTAAAGTGGGCAGCATGGGTATAAACAATTGGCCAAACTTGACTTCATACCCATGCATCAGCCATAATTTTGCCAGAAGATGCTGAAAGTGACCTTAAACACCAGTGTCTGGCATGAAAGTCCTCTAAAAGGGGCAACATGGATATAAACAATAGGCTGCACCTGACATTATATCCATGTTGCAGTCATGATTTGCCATTGTGTAGAAATACATGTATGTAACCTTAAACACCAGCTACATTTGTAAATAAATGCATGTACTGTATTTATTACTGAACTCCATAAGAAGAATGCAGCACCATAGATTGGATTATGAGGTATAAATTATGGAAATATGAAATGCAAGTAATTGTCAGTGAATGGCAAACCTCCTCCATATACTTGTGAGCTTGAAGCAAACTTTCTGATTTATCAATTTTTGTATCAACTGAACAACCCCACTACACAATTTATAAGTGTTTTTTGTAAATATATTGCATGTTGTGGGTTTTCTGTTACTTTTCAATGGTACATGCAGCAGATTTAAAAATTCATTTTTTTTTAACCCTTTACCTACAGTACAACCACTGTGTAATGATAAAAATCCACGCGTGGGCAGTGTTGTCTGTGGACACTTTTCCCAATCAGTAATCAGTAATTTTCAGCAAATATTCAATGAAAGAAGCATCTGGTGCTTTATTCATTGATAATTTGAAGGTGATTCCTTTGTTTATGTTAGAGATTCACTGTTAACACATGTGTGGAAATATTGTCCATGGACCATGCATGGATTTTGACTTTTCCATGGTGACTGTACTATAATATACTGTCCAAAAAAAGTTAGCCCCCCCCCCCCCCCCCACCTGCCACCTCCCTATAATACCAGTGGGTATACAGTAAATGGGTAAACTCTCCCGAGAAAACCTGCTATCTGCAGTAGGGGGAATATGCCTTATTAGTGAAGCAAGGGTTTCTTGAGCTTTCTTTTTTATTGAATGAATATTAGGCACTGTGGACGTCATCACAACGTTAAAAAATATCACGTTCAGTACCTGGTGGAACAGCCTCGAGAATATCTAACACATCTTAACCCTTTACCTAACATGAAAAGCAGACGACACTTGCAAACAAAATTCTTGAATAACTGATTTTTTTCATTTTTTGTCTCAAAAACATAGGTTATGACCCCTCGTTGGAACAAGCTTGCTGAGCTCGTTCCAACGAGGGTTCATAACCTATGTTTTTGAGACAAAAAATGAAAATAGAGATTTTTGAGAATAGCGCTGGCCAGTTTTTAACGTTACGTTGGGTAAAGGGTTAATTTGTGTGGCATGCTGTCCATGACCTTCCGAATTTCTCTCACTGTGATGTCTCATTTCTCTGTAGCACACGGCAGGGAAGTGGTCAATAGCCAGCAAATATTCACCTGTTTTAAGAATGTATGCCCGATCTGATAGGGAAATGCAGAACGTCACAATATGAGCTATTCGTATACCCACCCATAGGTATTAAGGTGGGGTGGGGGGGGGGACTTAACTTGTTTTGGACAGTATATGTCAGCAAAATCTGCTCACTGCAGCTTATATACATGAATTAGTCCATGGTTTGATCCTCGCCAGGGGTAACTGCATTGTGTCCTTGGGCAAGACACTTCATCCTGATTGCCCACTTGATGGCACTGTGTACTAAGGCATACGGCATGTCGATGGTGGACTTGTCTTCAACCAATGCTGACTGAGCTTGTGCGGAGTTAGTACATTGAGGAGTCTGACAGTTGCTCACCATTGCTCAATGGTTCACTCCAGGTACTCCAGCTTCCTCCACCTGTAAAACTATCTGACACAAGGTGATCCTGGCTGTCAAAAGTGTCATTAAACCCCAACAAATAAATAAATACACAAAGATTGTCATAAAAGGTTTGTCATTTTTTACTTTCTGCTTCAAAACATCGCTTATGACTTGTCATTGCAATGATCTCTGTTGTGAACACAAATGTAACTTGTTGAGCTTGTTCCAGTGAAAGGGGTCATAAATTTAATGCAGATGTAATGAGATGTTGTCTGAAAATTTGCCTAATCTATTCAAAGGTTTTGGAAATTCCTAACCTCCCACTATTTTCTGTATCCCATTCTCAATAACTTCCTTGAATCCAGCTCAAGACTGAAAGACAGTCTCATAAGGCCTAACAAATTTAAAATCTGTTTCTCAGGCCCTCCCGCATGGTTCTTCTGGCTGCTGTATGTTTTTTTTTTATAACCAATGCAAACATGAAAAAATAAAAATTAAATGGTTTATGTCTGATATTTTACCCAAGTTAATAAAATTGTCCCTTGAGTGTAATAAGGCTTTGCAATGCCTTCTTGCACTCAAGGGATGTAATACACCACCACCCATGCTATTCTGTAGATTATGAGGTCTAAACCATAAAACAAACCAAGAACATGAACTTTTTAAAGAGATAATTAAAAAAATGAAATAAAAAAATGCCTGTCTGCATTAATTTTATAAAAAATGGTCTGAGAAACAGAAGATCTACTTTGTGAGGCGTAAAGTGATGCTTGTGTGAGTACAACCTGATGAGTAGAGAATGCATCTTTGGCAGCCCTTTCGTCATTTTATCAAAATGTTTAAGCTCCACTTCAGTGCTACATGCACAGTTAAAGCTGGAAGTGTTGTCATGAAATGCGCACAAATAGTACGTCGATCGGTGCGTCAATCTACGCGTTATGACCATATTAAGGCTATCAAATTCTGTACATATGGCCTGTGCACAAGCAATGTTTCAGCCAATGGACCTCATGATAACCCGGAGGTCCATTGGCAGACACATTGCCTGTGTTTGCCATGAGTAAACAGGAGAACCTGCCGTGCTTTGGATTCCATTCGATATGGCAATTGCGTGCAACTCCTACGCGCAATTAAGCCTAGATAAGCTCACAGTTTGTGACATCACTTCTAGTTTTAACTGTAGAAGACTTTATCTCAGACACTTTGAAAGGGCTTGGTTTGAATCATTTGCACTATAGAATATTCACTCCAAAGATCAAGTCCTCGTGAAATGAATAAGCATGCCACTACAAATTTAAGTAGCCATTACTATGGATTTGTGACACATTGGAAAATCAGTAAGTTAACAATTTTGTAGCATTCTTTCTTTATTGAGGCGAGCTGTGGCCCTTGCAGATTATCGTACCTGATATTTTACTTTTTGCGTGAAGACAACAGTATGCCTCAGTTCCACAGAGCAAGCAATTAACCCTTGTAACACATTCGCAGCATCTGCCTTGTAATATCCAAATTGTGCAGTAGGAAATTTTTTTAAAAATGCAACAAAACGATATCAAGTGACCCCCATTGGAATGAGCTCATTGAGCTCGTTCCAGTGAGGGATCACATGATATGCTTTTGTTGAAATTTTTTTAAGAATTTGGTGAAAAATATTTTAATAATAAAAAATTTGACATTTGGTGTTTTCTGTTAAGGATTAAAATCTATTCATGGAGAAATAGGCCAAATAATATGATGTGCACACCAAGATGTGAACAATACACCATGAATTACACCGGGACTCAACAATATCAAGCTTCACTTCAAATGTTAGTTAGCAGTATACAGCATGCCTCCCATTTTCAGGCCTGGCATCCTGAAAAATGCAGGAGGGCTAAAAATTGCTCCCCTAGCATGGCATAGAGGGCGATTACATGTACCTCTCCTCCTGCATACATGTATGAGCTGAAAGTTGCAAAATGAAGTTTTACTGTTAATGAATTCTGCCTAGTGGGCTTTATAAATTTTATTTTGTGCTGCTGACCAGGTAGTTTCTGTGAGATGGCTTCACTGCCCCTCACACATCTCTGGGCCTCAGCAAGGCCAGAAGTCTGGGAGGAGCAGTGTGGCCATCTTACAGAGACCACTAACATAGTAGCAGGGACTGACCTGGGCATGCGCCAGTGCGTATTTGGTTCTGAAACATCAGGACCTGGCTCTTAAATCTCAGAAATAGGCTTCTCAGTTGGCGCGTAACTTCTCAGATCATATTTTGATATTCTTTCGATGGATAATCGAGAGAGACACTCTTGCATGTATTATATATATGATTATCATTTATCATTGTTGTAGAGTGCTTAAGTTAATACTTCAAGTCTTAATTACCAAGCATTAATCTTCACTGTGGTTTTCTTTCGATGGATAATCGAGAGAGACACTCTTGCATGTATTATATATATGATTATCATTTATCATTGTTGTAGAGTGCTTAAGTTAATACTTCAAGTCTTAATTACGAAGCATTAATCTTCACTGTGGTTTCTGATCAAGTCTTGGCTGCCTAAATAGGCAGCCAAGACTTGATCAGAAACCACAGTGAAGATTAATGTTTGCTATAGTGTACTAAATGAAAATGATGAGAGCTATTACAAACTTGCTGTGTGTGTTACAAACACCAGTGTGACTCCGTAAATTGAAGTCTGGCGCATGAATTGAAAAAATAGGCTCCGAGGCTAGAGCGTATTTTAAATAGTCCTGATCGGTCCCTGATAGTAGAGATCTGAAAAATGTGTTTTTTAGGAATATGTTTTTATAATAATCATTATTTTCTTTCTAAGGCTAGGGGGCTTGTTTTCACCCTCCTTAATATTTTTAAGGCGAGCAGTAGGCAAGCGAATAAATCGCTCTCATGAAAATACCAGGCCTGCATTTTCAAAATCAAAAGATAGTTAGTAGGCTCTACCTACCGAATCCGTCGCATCCTCCCACATATTTACAAATTGAGCAAATGAAAAATGTTTTTTGTTTCACAAAATATCAGCACAATCTTATCTTGTGACTCCCCATTAAAACAAGCACATGAAGCCAGTCCCAATGAGGGGCTCATATGATACAGTTTTATGGAATTTTTTTTTAAAACTTTAAAAAGAAATATAATTAAAATATAAACTTGCACAGTGCATTGGGGAAAGGGTTAACCCTTGATGGAATCATGGCACATTTTTAATGTTAACAAAAGGTGTTCCCTCAGAACTGCTGATCAAACATACATGTACAGCTCAGAGATGGGCAGTGTACTGAAAAACCGAACTGATACGGATATCTTGGGGATACCAAAAAAAACGAACTGAACCAATTGTTGAATACTGAAACTCTGAATTTTCAAATTTTCCTACAATAGCTATTTATAAGTCGCAGCCGAAAGGTTCAGTTTCATGAAAGAAGTGACTGATTTTTTTTTCAGTTTTGTTAACCTTCAATGAACTGGGCAATTGTCCTGAATTCCCACTAGATTACAACCTGTACATGTTCACTTGCTCAGCAGTAATTTCAGGTCATGTCTTGGCTGCCTTTTAAGGCAGCCAAGACCTGACTAGAAATCACTGTTCAGGTATTTTGTCTATTATCAGAAGGACCTCCTAAAGATGGCATAGTCAGGGGACATACTCTGAGATCGCAAAAGCCTGAAATAGGTCTTTTAGACATTAAGTTGCATATAGAACAAGTCACAAAATTACTGTAGATATGATTTATGGTCCAAAAAGAATGCCACTGTTGAGCTCATTGGCAGTGTCATTTATAGCTTTGTAGTAGAATGATACTACAACTCATTCTGCTTTTCCTGATGTGAATTCCTCTTTGGTACAGCAAATCTTGGTAAGTCAGATACCAAATACTGAACTGATACCCAGGTATACCCTTTAAGAATACTGAAACTGATACTGAACTCAAAATTCCAATACCACCTGTATCTATGTGCAATTTCGCCAAAGTGAGATCACACATTATTTCTTGATATTTACATTTATCTTACAATCAACATGTATTTGGTCTGTATTAACTCCGCAACTGTCGTGTATCTGCCACCCCTGATACAGATGTTTGTATCAGGGAATTGGATACAAGTACATTCCTTTCGCGTGAGTTCCATTTTTTTTTCTTTTTGTTCATCCATACAAATAAATTTCTACTTCTACCGGATAGTAGCCACCATCAATATTTTGATTATTCTGCTACTTTTTGGCAGGGATGCGCATCTTCTCTCCTCACACACCATCTCTCTCTCTTTCTCTTATTATACTTTCACTTGAGTGGAGAGGGAGGCCTTAAAGGATACGAGGCTCCCGGCGGTAGCTATGTTATCTGGCAGGTTATTCCAGTCCCTGATTGTCCTGGGATAGAATGATTCTTTTCTGATATCTGTCTGACATGATGGAATTTGGTATGCTTTGGTATTGGTGTTTCTTGATTTACGCTTTGGTTGTATGAGTATGTCGACAGCCTTGGATTTTACTAGGTTGTTTGTGATTTTGTACATCAATGTCAGTCGGGCGTTTTTCCTGCACTCTTGGAGTGTTGGCCATGATAGATCGTCCAGCATGCTCTGGACCGATGATGTGTTGTGGTATCGATTTGTCACATACCTTGCAGCCCTTCGTTGAATCATTTCCAGTGTGTGTATATCGTTTTGTTGATGAGGGTCCCAAATGGTGCATGCGTATTCGACAGTGGGTCTAACAAGTGATTTGTATGCTGTTTCTTTTATTTTACTGTTGCTGATGTTTAGATTTCGTTTGAGGAATCCCAGGGTTTTGTTGGCTTTATTGCACATGTTGTTGATGTGGCCAGTCCATTTTAGGTCTGAGCTGATGGTACAACCAAGGTATTTAGCTGATGAGACAGGTTGGAGTATATGGCCATGTAATGAGTAATCTGTCAGGATTGGCCGTTGTTTTCTGGTGATCCTGAGAACATTACATTTGTCAGGGTGGAATGCCATTTTCCATTTCGTTTCCCACACTGCTAGCTTGTCTAGATCCTGTTGTAGTTGGGCACTGTCGCTGTGTGATGTTATCGTCAGGTACATAATAGTGTCGTCGGCAAAGAGCCTTACTTTGGAACGGATTCCCTCTGGCATGTCGTTGATATAGAAGAGAAATAAGCTGGGGCCGAGTACGGAGCCTTGTGGACTCTACCGGGATGGTATCTGACTTTTCCCCTTCTACAACCACTGTTTATTTGTCTACATTCTTGACTTATCCCCAATATATTGTGAGATAAAATGATTATTACCATTATGTGGATGTACAAAATATGTGTCCGAGTCTCGCTCCAGGTTCTAAGGGTAGATCGCGACACGTCATCGCCGCGTCGTGATCTGCCCTTAGAAACCGGAGCTCGACTTGGATACATATTTTGTACATCCACATAATGGTAATAATCTCTATGTATTCGGGAGGAAATTCTTTTAAGATGGAAACAACATGCTGTTCTATTCATAATGTGGATGCAATGCTCAACTTTTGAGTTGAGACAGTTTCAAAAGATTAAAAGTCTTTCTGGTAAAACATGAAAGATTAGCAATTTAATAAAGTCATTTCATTGTGTCACTTTATCGTAACCTGCAGTTTGTCTGCATCTTTTAAATTGATGTAACCTCTATGTAACCTGAATGATTATTTGCAAGTTACTTCCAGGTCTACATGGGGATGTCTTCTAGACTGGCATAAACTCCTCTTGGATGTTGTTTTTAGTCATGACCTCACTATAAATATCACCCTTCACCTAATGAATCGGCCTGCATATCAGGGACCAGCCGTGAGGGCGATTATGTCACCCTTCTAAGCCCAAAGTTGCCCAGAAAAATAGTAGGGGCGATTACAAGTCACCCTATAAAAATTGGCCAAAAAATGAGGAAAGGCTGAACTGAGTGATGCGAGGTTTACAATTACATGAAAATGATTATTTTCAAATATCGAATGTGCTCAAGCGTGATAAATGGGCATTTTAATTCGTCAAATAAACGTCCATTTATTTGAAATCACACGACAATCAGTTATCTATTGTCGCTTTTGGCAGATTTTTTTTTTATTTCTGTTTTGTTGCGTTTCAGTCGGAGCTTCAATTGTCGAAACGAAAATAGGTGACTTACGCGACTCAACAAAATAACCCAGTTTGAAAGTAGGTTACGTCGCCGAAAATGTATACACAGTGGACGTATTTTATAACACAGTATTTTCATTTCGTTTTGCTGATGACTGTTAACGGTTGGACTGTCTATTCCCAGAAAAACACGAATGGAATTGAAACACACGAAAAAAAGCTTTGGTGATGACAAGAAAAGCTTTGTACAGGACACAAGTATGCATGTGGACGATCTTGAAAAAGGGTCCTCCTAAACACTGGAATGACACGAGATCACACGGTATGACACCGGAATGCCTTAAAAATGATGCGAAATGACATTTCTTTTACAAAATACTCGACCCCAGAATGTATTTTGTTTATAACTAACAAAGTACCTCCCAAGCAACCTTCCTACATCTGGTCCTGTTCACAATTTCAGACTTAGGAAATTATTAGTTCAGTAGACTTTCGTGAAAGGCAACCACAGGAGGGTGCTGGGGGTTTGACATGGGGAAGAGGGGAGGGGTCATGAAGGAGAGGGTAGCAGTGGGGGGATTTTCAGTCAATAATACACATTGAAAATATGGAGGGGCGGTACATGAATATTCTTACTTTTCCCCACTTGCCTATGAAGTCTCCCTACATGACTCTGCAGTCTCCCTATTTTTTCTGGAGGGAGACTTGAAGTCTCCCTAAAATTCCCCCCTAGGCTGGTCCCTGCTGCATATTGAACATTTGAAATATTTTTTTTTTTAAATTCCGACAAAACCATATCATGTGACCCCCTTCCAGCGAGCTAGATCTCACATGATATGTTTTGTTGAAATGTGTTTTCTAAATTTGAAAAAAAAATAATGAAATTTTTTTTTGATCTCGTTTGTGTTGGTTTGAAGGGTTATAAGTTAACTCTTAACTCACTAAGTATTTTCAAGACATTTTTTTATCAAATCTTGTCATGTCTGCTGCAGAGCAAGCATGACTAAATTTGATGAAAAATTCATCTAAGTTTGACTCAAGGAATCATTGGTGAAAGAATCTATTCAGTTTCCTATGTGGAAATTTAATTAAATGTACCCAAATCATCCTTATTTCAGTGGCAAGAGAAATCCTTGCTGGGCAGAAGCAACCGCCAACAACATAATTAAATTATTCTAAATTAATTACATTAACGTTGACGGCATGACTGGGGTCCCACTATGTCGGTAATTCTGATTGGAACATATCACCCCTCAGCTGATATAGACTTTAAATCTTACTTACAGGCCATTGTGTGGGTCACTCAGGGCTTATACACTAACGATAAGACGGATCAACGATTATGGTTTATATATATATTTACAACTCAATATTTCTATAAATTACTTTAATATTACAATACCCCTCAAATCATATGACTAGTCATACCCCGTAAATAATACAAATATACATTAATAACTATGGTAAGTTTATATTTCCCAAATTCGTATTCATGAGAAGATATCGGGGCTGGAATTAAATAGGCTCCGTTTATGAATATCTGCGGGTTGTTGTTTCATTTAATTATTAACCATCTGCGTCTTAATATACTTATGTAACGCGACTTCAGTAAAATTTAATATTACGAACTTCGACTGATATATAATACCTATATGACGCTGCTCGGTGAAAAGTGTCGTTAAATCTCAATAATAAGCAGTTATAATATTCTCTCATAAAACATATTCCAACTCATAAAATACTTAACTTAAATCTGCCGGTCTTCTACTCATGCGGTTCCTATAACCGTATACATGCTGCCCAGAATGGCAAGCCCACCGGAATACACAACTATGAAACAGAACTTTCTGTGTGGCCTATCCTCCCATGTTTCTCCGTCTGTCTTAAAATTAGCTATTTGCATATTTATAGGAACGCGAATAATTTATTTCTATTATTACCGAAAGATTAATATTAGCTTGTTATTCACTCGATGCACAGGGTGTTGATTAGATTTACTGCGACATGTTGAAACGTATTATCTGCACACACGTTAATTAAGACTATTCATCTTTGCCGCTTGACGTGAAGACGGGACGATGAACAGTCTTGCAATTAACCGAGGGAATCATTTTTTTTCTTGAATGGGGTGTATCATTTCGGAGGGGGTAAAGGAGGCACCGCGGGTTATATATGCCTCTCATCGCGATAAAATAGCTCCGCTATTTTCTACGAATACTGGATTCAGGACAGAAATAATCTAATTTACAATAAACAATGAAGTAACAATGTAAAGATGAAATGTCTATGTTTGTTTTCAGTCATCTTCTTCTGTCGCCATGTTCTCTTTTATGGGTTAATGAAATAGTCAGTTTTAAATATTTATGCACAGGTTCACAAGTTGTAAGATTTTGCATTGTTGTTTGCTAAAGCATTTGAAGTCATTGGAATTACGTCGTCGAAAATTTGGATTGAGTGTCTCTGTCATGAATATACTGTCCTAGATGAATTCCTTTGTTGTATGTTTCTGTTGGTCCGCTGTTTTCCAGTATGTTTCTCCTTCGATGAGTTCCTGTTGAATGTTTCTTTTGTTTCGTTGTTGTCCGTTTGTTCTTTTCATAGTTAATTATTTATCACGATGTTCTTCTTCCAGGTTTATTTTTGTTATCTGGGTTCTGTGTGTGTTGTCACCAATCTTGCATACTTTATTTAGTTCCTGTCATCTTCCAATTGTCCTGTGTGTTGTACCAATTTTCTTCAATTTTCGTTTGCCACTTGTCACTTACTAATGAACCAATTACCATACCATACCATACCATACCTGAAATTAGAAACTAGAAAACCCTTTGGGAAATGTTAGTTTAATCATGTTATTTCATTTTATCTGTCCCGGGAGGAAATATAAATTAGTCGCTGGAAGGAAACAAAAATTAACCACTGAAAGGAAACATAAATTAGAAGCTGAAAGAAAGAGAATATACACCCTGAAAGGAAACAATTAGGCGCCAAATTGAAAATGCATGAATTAGGCGCTAGAAAACCCAGACAAGATTTGGTCATTGACAAGAAACAGTAGTATTAAAAAAAAAATTGTTGAAATATTTCCCTATGAGGTGAGTGTACCCTCGGAGAACCTTGCCATAGTACTTCGATGGTACATTCTATGCCGCTTGAATGCAAGTGGCAAGGTTGCATTCAGGCTTCACAGATTGAAGATTGGCTTAATTTAAGTATTATTTAATTTTTCTTAGTATTTTTTTTTATTTTTGTATTTTTTTTTTTTATTGATTATTATTATGATTATTATCATTTTATTTATTATTATTATTATTATTTTATTATTAGCGGTATTATTATGATTATCATTTTTATTTTATATTATATATTATTATTTTTTTCTTTTTTTTTTTTATTATTATTCATGATTAGAATTTCACTATCAACAGTAATTGTGTCAGACTTGACCATTGCACTGACAGGTGCGACTCTTTGTTGATAAGTGTAAGCACGTAGTTTGGCAGCAGGTGACGGGTCTGCTGCGTGGCGATTAATATAATAACACTTATATATGCGAGCGACGCGGGTTTATAAAATAAGCACGTGATTACGTCATGCACACTCACGTTTCTACAGGCCAGTAGCGCTGCAGTATAAACTAGAACTATTTAATGACTGTTAATGTAGAACTTACATACAAGTTTTTGTTTCTATTTTTATAAAATTTCCCATTCATCTAAATCTGGAATACTTACTGAGTCTGATAATGTATCGACTTGTGTTTTCAGTTTTCTTTTTCTTCCCTTTGCTGTTTTAGAAATA